>OX463780.1:26646320-27246320 GCA_949825025.1 Siphlonurus alternatus | reverse complement strand
GATTTTATCTCAAAGCGGTTGTTTGTACACTTTGTTCTACAAAAAGTTAAACATTTAAAGCTTGCACGCAGGCTATGATTTTAACCTTTTTGTTAAGCAAAGTGTATATCCGTGAATTTTGTTTCAAACACAGATCTGATACTAATTCAATACATAAAAAATGAGGATATATCACTTTCCTTTTCTCTCCTAACAAGTAAATCGTATGTTAATTATGAAATATTCTCAAAACATTTTTTAATGTTAATAAAAAACAAAAAATAGCGTGTACTGATAAAAATAAAAACGCTTCTGGCATAAAAATTCCTAAACTAATGTTATGCCATGTAATAAATTTTATAATGATGGTTATGCTATATTATGTTATGTTAAGTTGTAAAAACAAACAAAAAAACACAACTGAAATGCTGAAACCTTTACAGTAAAATATTGCATGTAATATAATTATAAATTTTATAATTATATATCAGAGTTTACATTGCAGCCAATAAAATTTTAGTTGCGCCTTTGGCATTTTAGAAAATGTTTATTTTGTTTACCAGTGTAGCGTCCAACTCAAAATATTACATTTTTAATTAATTCAAAATTTTAAATAAATTATGTAAAATTATATAATATCTTCATAGTATTTATATATTATAAATGTAATTTACAGAAGTTAACAACATAAAAAATGTTGTAAAATACAAACACAAAGATATTAATTTAGTACAAATATAATATAATATAATTATAGTGATACAATATCACTTTCCATTCCCTTTCTCCCTGAACAAGTAAATTATTTTCTGTTATGAAATATTTGCAATTCCCATTTTCTCTCTCTACATCCATCATCAAGCTCTTTAATTCTTTCTTATCAAACCAGAAACTTGCACATGAATGGAATATAAGATTCTTTGAAGGAAGATATTTCCTTTTAACGTTAAACCATTTACAAGGAACAATGCCGCCACTGTGTATATACAATTGTAAAGTACAAGTGTCTTATAACTTTTATAAAATCCTTTTTGTTTTATTGTTACGCAGCTCAAACAAAATACGAATAACATATTTTTCACAAATTTGATTCCTCGCATTTTACATCTTAGGCAAATTTATTTATATTTCCCGGAAGTATGAGTTTGTGTTTTGTTTTTGTTTTTTCTATTTGTCATTCAGTTTTGAAACTTGCCGAGAGGTTTGCAGTCAAGTACGTGTATGTGTGAAATTCTAATGCTGAAATAGAAAACAAGAAAATCACAAATTTTAAACACTTCCGGCTACTTCCGAATGAAATGTTAGTTAAATTTGATTGTATTTCTGCAAATCAGAAGGCTTATCGTTTCATATCAATAATTTTTGTGGATTATCAAGTACCATGCATGGCGTGTGAATTTCAGACAGCATGGCCATATAATATACGCATGGCTCTCCTCAATGGCGATTGTCAAACAGTTAAATTAATTTGATATTAGCCCGAATTGAAAAATTTCTGGCCTTCCTGTTAATTGAAATTTTGCAAAAAAATCAGTACTCCATTGCAAACCTCTCTGAAGATTTTCAAACTTCAAATGCGAATAGAAAGGAAAGAAACATCTCTCGGGAATATAAAATTAATTTCCCTGTAGCATTCATTGTTCTCAGAGAATCTTCCATTTCCATGCAGCATTGAGCTCCTGATCGTTGGTAAAGTAATGTGCAAAAAGAACTTTTTTATACAGCGCATATTATTTTGCAAATGAAATGGTTTTAATAGAATTAAATGATTGAATTTTTTTACCATTTTGTTTGTGTTTCGGCTTGGTGTTCATTTGACGTCATATATTCTATATAATACAAGCATGTGTGTTACATATTTTAAAAATATTTATATTTTTTTACGTAAACTTTGCAGCAAAAAGTAACGTTACAAGTTAATATGTCTCAATTCAACCAATACAGAGCAGTGTATAATATTTAACAATAATTTAATTTTGTAAATTAATTATATAGTTGCAGTAACAAATAATTAAAACCAAACGTCATTTAAAAAATCAATGTTTTTGTTTAAAACTCTCTCTCTCTCTCTCTCTCTCTCTCTCTCTCTCTCTCTCTTCTCTCTCTCTCTCTCTCTCTCTCTCTCTCTCTCTCTGTCTCTCTCTCTCTCTCTCTCTCTCTCTCTCTCTCTCTCTCTCTCTCTCTCTCTCTCTCTCTCTCTCTCTCTCTCTCTCTCTCTCTCTCTCTCTCTCTCTCTCTCTCTCTCTCTCTCTCTCTCTCTCTCTCTCTCTCTCTCTCTCTCTCTCTCTCTCTCTCTCTCTCTCTCCACCCATTTTTATCACTACGTTCACATGGAGGCAAGAGGCAACGGATAGTGTTAATATATTCTTATTCTTCAACGGATACGTATTAAACACCGTCTTGTAAACGTAGTGAATGATGATAAGAATGGAGTACCGACCTCAAATTTTTTTATTGCAGAAATGGATAGAGGGTGCAAAAATATGCTACTCTGATTTTTTTTCAGATTTTTTAGGGACCAGGAAGTATTGCTAAAAAGTTTTGGCGAGTTCGGGTTCGAATCCACGTCCCTTTTGGGTCCTATCTTTTATTAAGAGAGGCGGCAAGAGGCGGCACTTTTTCTGCACTTTCAATAATTTTTTAAAAATACTTCCCGGTCTCAGAAAAATCTGAAAAAATTCAGAGTAGCATATTTTTGCACCTTCTATTCATTTCTGCAATAAAAAATTTTGAGGTTGGTACTCCATTCCAAGTGCATTTATTTATCTGTAAATTTATTTTGTATACTGCAGAATTATTATTGATTCAATCAGCAAAGAACAGACGTCATATTATGAGAATCATCCTGCTTGTAAATGACTTCGTACTCGGGAGATATCGATTCTCACGAGTATAAAACCATAAGCAGAATGATCAAATAAATAATCATCTCTAACTATTAACACGTGGATTTTATGTAACTCGAATAAAACAATTAATTTGAGATAATGCTGCACGATCGTGGCAATAATTAAGTATGATAGAGAGACTATAAGAAATTTCAATTTTATATTAAAATAATTAATAATTATATTTTAAGGCCCGGTTGTACCAACGCGGATTTGATCTCCGTTCAACTGATTCGAGTTCAACAATACTTTATCTCAGTTCAAGCGCCATTCCGCGTTGGTGCAACCGAAATCGCGGTTCAAGGGTCAAGTTTAACCAGGATCAACGTTGGTGCAACCGTGACTTATATAATAATTACTTAGAATAAGAATTAATCACGACACAAAATTTTGTAGAAAAGATGAATATAAAATATGTTAAGTAGCATAAGATCAAACGACGAGATTATAAAATTCTATTAAAAAAAATGTGCAGTTTTCTTATCTTGTTTTCATAAAAAAAACAGCCTAGTGGCGTTTAGGCTGTTTTGAAAAACCTTTTAAATTTTCATATGACATTATACATATTTAATGTGCCAAAATATGATTCTTTTTAAATAAGTAAAATAATTTCAGTAAAAATAATCATTTGACATGAAAGACATGTTTAAAAACAAAAATAAAGAAATATTCAATAATTATGTTCAACCAAACAGTATATAAGAAACTTTTTTCTATCTTAATATCATAACTTTCAAAAAGCCATCTTCCTTTCAGAGCTTTGATCCGCAGTGCCGTCGTTTTAGCCCACATAAAATTGGCTGACTGCAATCGGATTAACTGCATGAGGTAAAGGAAATTGAGGAGAAGAGAGCCACAGTCAAGAATAAATTCCTTGAGTCACGTAGTAATATTCTGGCCTTGACAGCTCAGAAGTAAAATATCAAAAGAAATATTTTTTAAAAAATAAAAGAAAAAAAGTAAATTTGAAGTTTTGGTATTATTTTTACTAAAAATATATTGCTATGGGCCTATGGGGTTTTGTTGTTACAATTTTATTGAAGTTTTTAAACAATTATAATCTAAAAATAATAAAATAATATTCTTTTTTATTTTTTAAATATTTTTATTGATAAAAACGACAATACGATCAAATAAAACCTTCACTTATATGCTCAACTGTTTTCAACTTCGTCATTCATCTCGTATGTCGCTTTAAAGTATCTCCTCTATGCTAGTAATAGTACGATTTTATATCAATGATTGTAATAGTACGTGGTTAATATAATCATATTATAATAACTAATAGTAATTATAGTGTTTCTCTTGTAACACGTACTTCTAAATTTTTTTAAACATTTCATACTTAAAAATGAAAAATGTTGTGTTGATGATCTTATGTTGTAGTCAGCAAACATTTTTTTTTATTTTTAACTTGCAGGAATTTTATTTTTACTAAAGTAAAAACATTATCATTAATAAAACATTATTATAACATTATAAAAAAATTTGTATCATCAAACTATGTTTTTATGACTTTTTATAAACTCAACTCATCGCAACAAGTTAATCTAAATTTAGCATGATCAGCCAGAAAATACACGAGGCTAAATAATAAAATTACACCAGGAAAGTTCAAAAATCGTAAAATTTTTGTTACCCAACCAAAAAAACAAAATAGCTAGAATTCTCAGCGCTTTTATGTTGCAAAGCAAAAACTCAAAACTTTTCTCACTCAAGAACATCAAAACCGTTCCTTTTAAACATTTTGTTGTTACGATAATATGAATTATAAAAACTTTGTACTTCAAAATATATTTGTATGACTTTTTGTAGACACAGAACTCGACTCGCAACAAGGATATTTAATTTGAGCTTCATCGGTAAAAAAAAAAAAAAAAAACATGAGGCCAGGAGACTTCGAAATTGCTGAAAGCATCTTTAATAATATTATTAATTTATATTGTATATAAAATATGCTACAGCTGAAATGTACAGTAATTAATTTTCCAGCATTTCTTTATGGTGACAGGAGAAGGGGTTATAAGTAAGTTCATAAATTAGTCTGGATATATTAATATATTAAATGTCATGACAAACATTATTCTGTCTAGCTGGAAAAACTTAGAAGCTGAAAGCAATCGCCTCACAATGATAGCTTATATTATTATATAACTCGAGAAATGGAAAATTATCCACTGTTTATTTTTTTCTATTAAAATAAGGTAGTTTCCTAGTTTAACACAAAAAATAAGAAGTTTTAGTAATTTTAATATATAATATGAATAAGCTTTATAATATTATAACATGAAAAAAAAATTCAATTTCAGTTTCCAATCTATTATATATTATATAAATCATACAATATACTGTATATTATTGCTTGCCACTGACATTTAATTTTCTCATCATATTACAATCTGAAAAAATATTTCAACGAAGTACTTTTTTTTTAATGTTTATTGAATATTAAAATTTTATATTTGAAATTAAATTTAATTTATTTTTACGTTACTAAAAATATTATAATATAATATAATATTATAATACAAGTATCATGATAAAAATTAATCATATTGCTTATTTCCATTATGTTCTATAACGCTATAATATTTTTATCTAAATATTGAAGTAAATCTATTTAATTTCAAATTTTATATAATACTGATGATTACTGTTGTATTTCACTTTCATCCATCATTTGGACAGAATTGTATTGTCTCTCAACTCAAAGAGATTTTTCTGGCACATGTTTTAGATTTATGCTCTGAGCTCTTTTTTTTTTTCTTTTAACAGTGAGCCAAAAACCAAGAAATAATGGTGTGTCTGTCACATTATTTAAATGTGCAGGAACTGGCACAACCATCTTGCTGTCAATTTGGAGATGAAGAAGCTCTGTCGTGCTGGTTGCAGCCTCTCAGGCGCCCTCAGGCGTCATGCTGGGCGCGAGAAAGAACTTCAGATTTTTATGGACCTATTTAAACCGTTGCCTTCTCGACACTTGGTTAGTCCTCCAGCGTATTGATGTGTCTGCTAAAAGAGATTATATTCAAACAGTGGTTCACATTATTGGTTACCCGCCAGTCACGTATATGAGATAGGTTGTGTGTTAGAATCCTGAGCGATAACCAGGGTTCCACTTTTCCGCCTTGCATTCAACAGAGACACTTTAGAATGTGCTTGGCTTTTTGAAATACAGCTTTTCATACTTTCTTGTAGCTAATATGTCAAAAGTGTGAGAGTTAGACCATGGACAGGCATATTTGTTTGAGTTTTTTTATAGAAATTATGTAATTAAGATTTAATGCTTACACCATTTGTATAAAATGATGTAATGGAGCTAACAGTGATACATTATTAATAGTAACAATACAAAAAATTTGGACAAAGGAGAAATATCAAGTTGATTATATTATAACTATACTGTATTTTGAGATATTAAGTAAGCATGAACACTGTTATTAGAATAATTACTTAATTACACTATAAGGTTCACTCACATCAGAAACAAATTTTATGTAAACTTTTCCAGTGACCTAATTAAAAATTAAATTACTCATTATTATAGCATTTAAAACACGTGTTGAAGTTCGATTTATGAGTAAGAAGAATTCGATTATGCAGCTACATAATTTTATTATATAATCAGTTTTACAGCAATAGCAATACACAGCGGTACAGTTAGTCGGAGTATCCCACTCATTTTGACTACGACTGTACTATGTTGTGTTGAAAAATTAATATTAATGCAGTTGTATTGTTTACACACGCATCCCTTCCTACAGATATGGTGCAAGAACCGACATCGCTACTATCTGCTTTACAATGAAAACAAATTAACAAAATGCTGACTTGCTATACTGCAAAATATTTCAAATAAAAAAATGTTTTTCATAAAATCCATATTTGAACATTATAACAATAATATTTGATAAAGTTTTCTATGATATTGATATTAATAATAATTAATTAATTGTTATTTTAGATTAATTTAATTATCAAACTAAAATAACTAAATTGATAGTTTTCAATGATTTTTTTAATTAGAATTCATCCATCTCCTCTACCTCAGTAATGTTTTACACAATCTAGATGGGTATATATAGAGTGAAACGAATTTTCAATTTGTTTTGTTTACAAGCCATTTGCACAGCGAAACAAAATTATACATGCTGTGCATTAAAGTTGTAATGGATATTGATATACTTTATAGTATGTTGGAATCAATAAGTGCAATTTACTTGTTAATTATTACACTGTCATTACCTCAGAGTTTATTAATTAATGTATCATATATATATAATATATCCAGTATATATAATATATGTCATTCTGTAGCGCTGTTTGAACACTAAATAGAAAAAAGAAAGTGATAGAAATTTATAATTTTGTTAAACTTTTGATTATCTTATTTCAAAAATTTAAATATACATGAATATTTTGTCTGAAAGGTACGGGTAAAAAGTTTTGCCATGAGGTGATTTGGATTTAAATGTTACGTTGATAACGTTTATATTCGCGAGTTATTTGATTTTGCATGTTATCTTTTGTGTGCGATAACGATGGATATTATTTTTGTTTTGAAATAAATTTAAAGTCATATTTTTGCAATGACATATAATCACACATTAACATATATTATGTTCACGTAATAGTCAGCACCACAATTTTTTATTGCAACTTGAGATCTTACGTTAGATGTACAGTGTATTCAGCTCGGGACACCACGAACATTAATCCTGCTTTTGTTTATGAGTGGTGCTATTAACGGTTTTGGGGGTAACAAAATTTATATAAGAATTTAACTGCATGTTAAATAATTTCTATCGTCTATTTTTTATATTATGTCCTCAATATATAACAGAATATGAAGAAAAAAACTTAAAGGCACTCTAGTTGTTTCTTCCCCTCTCTTATTAAAGAGGCCTGTAAATAACGTGTTAAATTTTGCCTTGAGAAACATTCTAACTATTCTAAAACATGTTACATAGTTCAGTATGCCATCTTCTCCCCCTTTCAACTCTTAATTTTATTTTATTGTTTTGTGTTAGTGTTGTTATTTTTAATTGCTTTTCTTCAAGTTTGTGTTTAGGGTGGACAAAATAAATTATGGATTAATTACGTTAATTTAATAGCTGAAAAACAAATGTTTTTTTTTATATATATCTTTGTTGTTGGTATATGGAAGTATGGGAGTTTTTTATAATTTCATGTTTTTTTTTTGTTTGTTTTTTTTTTGTAAATTTTTACTTTCACAGCGAGAATAGAATTTAAAGTGCAAGTTGAGGATTTAATAAATATTGCGATCAATTCATGGAAAAGGATAAACAAATTTAATTTATCACTTATACCACGGCAGTTAGTCTAATTCAATGACACTAAACATGGATTATCATATTATCATTTATCGTCCTGGATATATCCTTTGTGAATGGTCCCATAAGTTTTTATGTCTACAGATTTTTATAATATATATTTTTCTTAATTTCTTAACGATTGACCTCAGTTGAAACCGGAAGTAGGAAATTTCCGTCGAACGGAATCGAATGAAATAAAATTTAAAAAATCGAGGATGCTCTAAAACTTAATCGCTGAGGGTTTGAGCAAATTCAAGGGGGCGGTTTTCTCACAATAGCTCCATTTCCGGTTTCCGTCCATAAGGCCAATGTTAAACTTTTGCCTCAATTGTCTCAAAATTGGTCGAACAGATCCACTTCAAAAAAATTAAGCAACCTTATTGTGGCAAGCTTTAAGACTCCTGCAAGTCTCATTAAACTCAAGGGGGTCGTTTTCGAGATCCAAATCAACTGAGGTCAATCCTTAACCATAAAATTAAATCGTTTAATTATAAGATTTCACCTAATAGAGCAAAACCCATCAGTGACTATTGCCAAAATGTTCTATTGGCTTAAAAAAAAAACACTTCTCTTCCTGAAGAGCATTTAAAACTTTAAAACCTCACACAATTTTATTTATTTTTGTTAAAAAAAAAGAAGCAATTTTCTTGCTAAGAGCGACAAGCTGTTGTTTAGAATTTTCATGTTTTAATTACAAACATAAAAGTTGTGTATAAGGAACAATTTTTTAATCTTTAACATTTTTATTTTTAATTTAAAAGGTACAGTATTATGAAAACACCTGATGCAAAACCAGATAATTTTACTTTTAAACTTTTTTCCTACGTATAATAAAAGTTGAAAGTAAAATTTACTGCAAATTTAATATTATCTGCTTTTGGGTTTCATTGATGTTGCAACTATCAGTAATCAATCCAACTTGTAAAACTGTAATCAAATCAACATTTTTCTAGCACATTTAATGCAATTAAGCGATCTTTCAGGACGGCTGAAATAGAGTGCTAACAACTCTAAACTTGTTAAGGATATTAACAGCCCACAGTCTCTCGCCGACAATGAACTAATGTAGGATTAATCAACATCAATCACAACAGAAATGGTGAACTTAATTGATTGCTAAGTTTATACTTTTTTAATGCTTCTTCTGAAGTACATTTTCTCACGTACATATATATAATATTGTCTCAATAATTCAATAATAGCGCAAAGTGGTGCCAAAAAAATAATAAAAATATTGCATTTTAAAAACAACACTGCAAACACACATAAAAAATGTTATCAACATTTTACGATGCATATAACCTAGCAGTGGCACCTTTTTTCTTTTTCTTAAAACATCAGATGGATTAATTATATACCTACTACTTAACCCGAGCCATTCAAAACCTTATTATAGCTAGTTTGTACGTTTTGCAGGCTTATCCGGAACGGGGTACAGCCTAGAAAATCCATACTGTGACTGAGGGAACCGTGGATATCTCAGTCAGGATGAACGCTACATCTTTGACAATGGACTGGAATTCAGTGTATTGTCAGAACAACCACATAGCGGAAAAGTGAAAATATCTACCTCTGATGAGTCAAAAAAGCAATGATAACATATAATTATTATCCAACTATATGCATTTTCGGTGTTATAATACCATGACCTACATTATCTTATAAGAAGCGGTAAAGTAATTTGTCCCCTTGTTTAAAGATTACGTGGTTTCTCTTAAGTGGTAAGACAAATTTAACTTAGAATAAATATCATATTAATTTTATTGAAATATTGTATTTAATTTACCATTTTAAGAAAGCATCCAACATGAAGTTTTTTTTTTTTTTAAAGAGAAGATGATGTTTACAATTAACAGTTTGTTTATTGTAAATTTTAGCAAGCAGTAAACAGACAAGCCAAACAGAGAGTCTTATTTTAAGTCAAGAAGAATTCGATGATGCAGCTACATAATTATATAATCAGTTTTACATCAATAGCCATACACAGCGGTACAGTTATATTAGCCACCCCGGCTAACACACACGCACTGTCCCACTGATTTTGACTATGACTGTAGACTATATTACCATGTTGTGTTGAATAATGTAGTGACGATGACGACGAAAAAAAGAAAGCCTTTCCAAGCTCTTAACTACAAGAAATAAAAAATTTCAAATCAAAATTACAAACTGCACACTTTGTAAAATTACCATCTTTTCGAAGTCGACGACGGTGTATTTTAAATTTACATTAGACATAAATATACTACGTGTAGCATTTTCTTCTTCTTGTTGTAATGCTAATCATTTTCACTCTACAGAATTTGTACATCACAGCGTCTTTGTGAAGACGTGAAGTAAATCTTATAAGCTTTGCTGTACGATGTTTATTAGTTATCATATAAAGCCGTGTCTCACAAAGTGGCTGTTGCATTTCGTTAAAGCACCCAACTGGCTCGAGCAAAAACTGAGTACCACCGTTGGAATGTACGTCTCTTCGTTGATTTGAGAAGCTTACTTGGCATAATAAATATTAATTAACGTTGAGTTCTGCATCAGGTAAATATATTAAATGTATGACAATTGTATGCCTTTCCAGCTTGATAATTTTAATAAACTAAAAACAATTAAACATTCCACATCGTGACACGTTGCATGATTATTTTCATAATTTCATGTTTCAAATTTATGCAATAATAATTTTATATTTTGTTTTATATTTTTAAGAATCCAGAAACTTTTTTTTTAATGTAATAAAATTATAAATCTTATAAATTAGACATAAATTTTATATGTAGTACACTTTATATACCATATAACGTGTGTTGGGTAATCAAAGTAAATCAAGTTTAACTTAAATTTCAGTTTTTAAGTTCAGTGCTTGGTAAGTTTCAAGTTTCAATATTTAAAATTGGAATGCAACATTTGAATCTCTCAGTCAAAACTTTTAAAATTAAAAAGAGTTTTTCATTGTATTGTTTCATTTATCAAAATTAAATTATAATATTATTAAAATAGTATTGTATTATGTATATAAAAGCTCATGGTGTTTAATGAGAGCAAATAATTAATTCTGTTACGTAATGTTTTTAAAGCATTATTTAGAATACACATTTTAAATTATTATTAACAAAGTGTTGGTCTCAAAAATAGAAACATTTTGGTTCTTTGTATTGGAGCTGACACATTTTGTTTTGTATGCGAGCCTGGCAACCCAAAACTTTAACAGCCTGTGTTTTAACTTTAGTATATAGCAAAGTGTGAGAAACATTATTCTACTAACGACTTTCTAAAACAAGAAACTTTTTCAATCATTCCTAGACAACATGTTGTACACGACAAGCCTAAAATTGTTTATGAATTATATAAAATCTTTTGTGTACATAAATCATGCATATTTAATATATATGATAAATCTTTGGGGCAAAATAATGAATATAATATATGTTCATAAATTCCGTCTTCTCTCCATTTTATGCACTCTATTGACCTTGCATAAAATTGTACATTTCAGGATTTTTTTTTTTTCGTAAGCCCATGGTTTACGAACAAACCTTTTATATTTTTTTTTTTTATTAAAATGTATCTATGTCAGTTTTTTATATAATGAATAATTCAAACAAAAGCATTTTATGTACTATGTATGCCTAATTTTCCTTTTCCATTACATTTATATAAAAAAAATCTTCTCTCTCGTAAAGCATATTATATAATATATTAAAACATGACTTTCAGTACAGCTATTTCCTTTGACATAAAAAATGTGTTATACAACCACTTTATTTTTTAACTACTTTCTCTGTACTTTGTTGACTTTTGACAAATATCATACATTAAATATTATAATATAAATTATTAATATTTATTTACACATATATTATGTAAGTATAAATCATTCCTTATTGTGCATAGACACAAATGCTGCGTCATGAAGGGGGTGTCTGTAAGTTACCACTACATATATATAATAATATACCAGATACAATTTTATTAATTAAACTAGCAATGCTTGTAATTAAATTTAATATCCTACATGTTGAATATACCCACATGATACAAATGTATTTAAGACTTCAGGTGTACCCGCTTTCTAATAAACCTATTATGAAAAAATGTTGTTTCAACATTGTAATCTTGTTTGAACAAGGTTAATTTACGAAGAGATAAGTTCTTTAATAAAAATCTGAACATTTCTAAATGAGAAAGAAGTAGATGTTAATTTAATAGCTTTACTGGGAAAAACTTTAAATTTTAATACGATTATTAAAAAAGTTATTATTGTTTAATTCAGTATAATATATATAGAATATTTATTATAATTATACAGTAAATATTTAAATTTAATAATCTGAAAATATTTTGTAATAAATTAAGATTTTTTTTAAATCTTTTTAGACAAATATACATTACTTTTTTCAGAATTAATTAAAATAATAAAATTTTGGGCATAATATATTCTTTAAAAGTATAACATGAATTAATTAGTAATTATTATATATCGATGTTTTCAAATAAATTTATAATACAGTAAACGTATTCACTCGATCAAAATAGTGATGTAGATAAGTGAGATAAAAAAAAAGAAAAATGAAACTTTGAGCCAATCAGCTAGCACGCAACGTTTTCTACAATATAGGAGATAAGAGGGAGTGATATTATAACTTCAAATCAGCATTGCACACAAATATTAAGCAAATTTACACTGATAATGGAATGCTAACATTGAATAGAGAAATTTTTAAATGATGATGTATAAAGGGATCTATGAAAACTCGGAAATGGAAATGGATGTGCCAACTGCAAAAGAAGCAAATGTAAATTGTATAATTTTTATACAAAATCAATTTTATTAAGTTTTACAGACTTAAATTTACCACAAAATGTATTCAATACAAAATCTGTTTACGTACGTCAGTTGTAAATTCAATTTTTTTATAAATAATAGCAAAATGTGATATTAAATAATAAGCAAAATAATATCAATATTTTTCAGAATGAGTCTAAAACATTAATAATTAAGATTAAAACAATGTAAAAAAATATATATTGGACACTCTTCTTTCTTACAATTCACTTCATCTTAGAAATAAGGCACTTTTTTTAATTTGGGGAGCTCAATTTAAGCAATGATACGTGTAAATCTTTATGATGACCATCGATAAAAATAATTTTACGAAGTTGCATTTTTTATCACTCGCAGTGCATGTTTCCATGTTGTTTATTTGATAATTATCAACTACACACATTGCTCGTAAATCTTTAATATTCTCTCACTTGTTGTGTTCATTTAAATGGATCTGTTAGTTTGCGTTGATTTGAAACTACTGGATCGTTCACTCTTATAAAAATAACAATTAATTGTCTTTAGTACCAGAGATCACTGCAATTTTAAAAAATTACACGTTTTCTTCAGTGACAATCTTCTCGTTCTTCATAACGGACCATCTGGGCAGCTCCTTCGCCATGGCCTGCACCACGTGTTGTTCTCCATTTCGAGGCTGCGGGTCGTACACGATGGCGATACCGTCGGGGTGGTGCATGGCCGCGGTGAGCGCGAATGTGCCGTACGCGAACACCGAGTGGTTGCAGGCCGAGAGGATGGCGAGGTCCTGTGCCGGACGTGACACGTCACCGTTACCAGTAAGCACCACGTCAGGGCCGTGGAGCTTCTTACGGCACCACGTCATGTCATCACTAACCACCTGGAATTCATCAAGAGTTAAATTTGAATTGTTAAAAATGTTGCTGTCAAATCCAATTTTAATAACTTTTATTTAATTGCTTATAGAGCAGGAAATAATATTTTTTATTACAATATATATTTCAGTTTATTTTGGGTGCAAATTTCACGTGTTAGCATTTTCGTTTAAAGATTCACAAGTGAACCAACTACTTCAAATTTTTTCTATACAATTTTGTACCTATACTTTTGTACTCAAGCTTAAAATGAGAAGTATTATTAATAATGTGAACTCATTTTTTTTTTGTGTGGAAAATTTAGCTTATTATCGACCCACCACCTTGACTACGAAAATTCTCTTACCACCATGACGATGCATCGTCCAGGTAGCTGTGCGCGCATGGCCGCCATGGCCCCCAGAAAAAAGCGTTCATCAGCAGGCTGAGAGCCAGGAAACCTTCCCTTCAGGTAGGCGCTGAAGTCGGTACGGCGCACGTGCACCCCCACGTACTCGGGTACCTCGTCAGGTGACCACGTCGAGCCCTGAGTGAGAGGTATAACTGGGATTAGGTACGTACTGCTTGAGAGCTATGCTTGAGGTAGGCTATCACTATAGATTTGCTTTAACTCGGATTCACATGGCAATTTTTATCACACGACGCGAAGCGAATAATTTTCACTTGCTGTAACGTCCATTGACAGCCATATTTGGTGATTAAAAAAAAATAGCATCGTTAATTAACGCGATATTCGACGCCGCAACCTGGCGAATTCGCTCGTAGCATAGGATTTCACAGCTTCTGATGCTTCAAAATCGCGTCGCATCGCCATTGTCGCCATGTGAATCCGCCTTTACTCTCTCATCCATTCATTAAATGGATTATTTTTGTCACATAAATTTTTATTCATTCTCTGAAAGCGTAAAGGCGGATTCAGATGGCGATGCGACGCGATTTTGACGTAAAAGCTGTGAAATCCTATGCGGCGGCGAATTCACCGGGAATCGCGTCAATTACGATGCTCTTTTTCTTTAAATCACCAAATATGGCCGCCAATGGATGTTACAGCAAGTGCGCATTATTCGCGTCGCGTCGCATGAGAAAAATCGCCATGTGAATCCGCCTTAAGTCGAATTTCTTCATGATTCGAAGTATGGTATGCAGTAGGGATGTGTAATAGTAGTTTATTTCTTTTAACCTCCAGTATGTTTAGGTTGTAAATATACATTGCTCACCACCTAGGTATATTTTATCATCAATCACGACTCACTTCTAGTTCTGCTCGTCGCCGCACCTTATCCCTCGCGTCACGGAGCGCCACCTGTGCTTCCTCGTGAAGGTCACTGGAGAAGCTCGTCTGGTCCCGCAGCTCGCGCCAGTACGGCAGGAAGACGTGGCGGTCCACGGAGTACTTCTGCCACACCACCAGGGACACGTTCTTGCCCTGAGCCTCCATCTTGGTCCTTAGACTGTCTTGGTTGCCCTTGTCCTATAATGTTTGATTATAATACAGACTGCACAGTGCAATTAAGTAGTTTGTAAAGGAGAAGTATTTTTATATAGCATATTATTATTTTACTTTTAAGATTAGGTTGAAAATAAAACTTTTATGCATAGTATAATAAATGTAATAAAATTATTTATTATAATTATATATAATTTTAAGACTTAAATAGATAATATCAAATTACTTCTTTAACAATTTTTTTGCTGAAATTAGTCTTCAATAAAACTCACAAAAAATACATTATATTGGGTATTCACAGGGAACTGAGCATAGATTTTGTTTATTTATAAACTTAAAATCGAATTTAATTTTCATACTAAAACAATTCTTGCGATTACCTCAAAATTAGCTTCAGTCCGGACGGCCACTTCAGCTTATTTACTTTCTCATAAAAGAAATACCTAGTCTCATTTGAAGCATAATTTCACCTTCCACCATGCGGGAGAAGTAATATATAGTGAGATATAAAACAAATAATTCAAATCTTCCCCCTCCCCTTCATAGCCCCCAAAAACACGCAAAAGAAGAAAGGAACATTCAATTTAACCAAAAGTTTTGTATAAACTAGTTTTAATAAAGGAACTTCATACAATTTTACTGTTGAAGTTCCTTTATTAAAACTAGTTTATACAAAACTTTTGGTCTTTGTTTTATCATGATGAATGATGATTATAAGGAAATCAATCTTCTCGCACAACATTGACTTTATTTTCTTTACAGTACCTTCAGAAGGTTGTACTGCACGAGCAGGTGCGGCAGGTGGCACCTAGCAGCCAGGTCCTCGAGGGCGGGCAGGGTGAGCTCGGAGAAGACGGGGCGCAGGGTGTCGAGCACGGGGCGAGGCACCGCGGGCCACACTCCGTACCGCCGGGCCACGGACCATACGGACAGATACTCCCACACTGCGTTGCCAAAACGACCGCCATTACCCTGGAACACGAGTATACTATAACATTCAAAACTAAATGTCCGATTAGGCTATGTATAATTATATATTAATTATGTATAATGGTCTTATGGAATATGCTGTTACATATTATAGGATGTGTTCAATTATGCATCCTAATCTGCCAAATTGCCCAAATTTTTTTAAATGTACTGTGCTGTTTTTATATTTGAAAATATTATATAAGTGGATCTGATGTTATCAAAAGTTAAAGGTGAATTCTTTCATTTCTTCGTTGTTACCTTTGCTGCACTGCATAGTCACTTTCTCTAATTACGTTACGTGCTCTCTTGATTGCCTGATCGTGAAGTGTTTATACTATAAGGGATCAATTGGTGTAAAATTTGTAAATAAACAGACTGTACCAAGACTGATAATATTATGTAACATATTTAATTTTTCAGTGTATTATCATTACAGTAGTTTAAAATGCACAGATTAAAAGCAGTTCATGTAAATAAAATAATAAACGAGAAAGAATTTTTTATCATTAAAAACTAGCATCACTCTTACTGAGCTTGAAGCTGCTGAGTCTGTGACTAGTGTGACTTTTGACTTTAATTATAATTTAAAGTATTTTTTATTCCTTTTAAGAACTTTAAAAACTGTTTGCTGACTAGTGTATCAAAAATAATAATATTCTCGATCATGCCATGTACACTTCAGTCTATACAGTATAAAGAGACATGGAAATTTTAACCTTTTTAAGATTGCTGAACTCTATTTTTAGTCTTTCAAAATTCATATATATAATTTTCTATTCTCTTTGCAGCTCCAGGTAAATTAGGCAAGGGTAACGTTCACAAAGTCACACTGTTCCGAAGTGTATATCTGGGATAGTGTGAACATTAACCTTGCTCTTCTTGGGGACGTGCAGTCTATGGGAGTGTGGTGAACTTAAAAGTTTTGGGAATATGGATAGGTTCTTATATTATACCTCTCCGAAAAATTGCAGTTTTGCATTTCTAAAGTTCGTGATGCTCCAAACTTCCAAAGTGTGCATATACCATATACAATATTATAGAAATTAAAGGAGAAATAAATTAAGAATAAAAATAAATTATCCTGTTGATCGGATGCACCATACAGGTATCAATATATTATATTCTAATCTCCGTGTTCAATAATATAAACTGTTATTCTAAAGGAGGCTTTTTCAAAGTTCAAGACACTTTTAGCATTTGATGTCTGGAAAATTGTTGCATATATTATATAATAGAAATTTCAAACCTAAATCCAAGCCTTCCAAGCCCTAAATATCACCTTCTATTATTGTGGATCCCCCCCCCCCTAGCTCATGATAACTTTAGCCAGCCCTCGATTAAATATTCAAAGCAAACAAGTCATTCAATTATTACATTTTCTTAACTTATCAACAGAGCGTAGATGTGTGGACTTTTCTAATCTGTTATCATATCTGCAAATCGTTTAATTTGAAAATTATAATCAGCACAGAAAGGAGGGATTAGACTGTACACTTATACTAAATAAAGTGACATTAACCTACTTAATATTATTTTGAGGACTTCAATTGTTACACTGACCACGGTGACGACGACCCCCCTCGGCCCGGCGCCCGCCGTGGGACACCCCGTTCTCCAGTCGTCTCTCTCCTGCCCCACCTGCTGTATTTATTGAAATCAGTTGAGAAAGACAAGGGCAGATCCAGGGGGTGGGGGTCTATGGAGCGATTGCCCCCTCCCAAGAAAGTTAAAAAACTATGGGAGGTGGTACCACCCCCACCTTTCAACTCCCTAGAGCCAAGCTGAGCGCTGAATCCGTCCTTGATCTCAGCAATGTATTATATTACTTATAAAGTTTCAATATGTATAATTATACAGATCTTTAAATAGGAATTTGAACAAAAAAATTACTATAATAATCGATTTTAAAGATTGGCATTAACTTTAAATCGCCTTCTTTTCTATCATAATTTGAAACTTTATTATTAAATATCTTTAATTAATTCTATATATAGAATTTATAGTAATGTTAACACTCAATATGGTATCAAATTATCAATTATAAGGAGGGGACTGTACTTCTACTACATGGATTGACATTAACCGACATAATAATTGTGCGGCAGCATATTAATTCAAAATGTAAAGAATTAAAAACATAAAATATGTTTAGTAATGATTTTGAACTTTATTACGGCATGGACGTGCTGACAAAAATTTTAGCCTTGTACTTATTTTGGCGGGAAAAATGGTGGAGGTTCTGGTAGTGGGGAGAAGGTTGATTTCACACGCAGCCACACATTGTGCGTCCTAACGTTACCATTTGCTACTTTTATGTTATAAATTTTGGTAAATAATTAAATTTATTTACTGAGCACTTTTATATAATAAAAATATATGATGAGGTTGTTGAATGCATTTATTATAATGCATAAATTATGTTTATTATATAACGTACTACCTAGCTGGATTACATACAACCTGCCGTCTAATAAATTAATTAAATTGAATTTAAAGTGCAGCTTTAATCCTAAAAAGAAAACATTCCTTTCAGAAAAAGGAGACATCATATTATACTAATTCAACAAAGCTTCTATACAGTACATATTATTATACTGATATGATGTTTTACTTTTTTATATTTTTTTCCAGAGATAACAGCCATGTAAAGATAATGGATGGATTTACTTTCTATTTTCACGCTCTATATGATGTCAGCCATAAAATATTAGCCCTGTTCGTAAACCCTGTTCGGTGTATGTAGAAAGTGTACACCGAGCATGCCAGGGTTTACGAACAGGGCTAATATTTAAATACGTGTAGAGTTAACTTTGAACTGTTATCAATTGAATATTTTTTCTATAGACTTTAAATGATTGAGTCAATTAAAAATTAACTTAACTAATTATATATTATATCTCACTACCTCAGAATAAGTATTAAAAATCATGAGGTTTTGATGTAATTATAAACCTTATGAGAATGTGTGGTATTGTACAAGATCTGAGTTCACAATAAAAATTTTTGTGAGATAGGTTATGGTATTTTCATTCTAAAGTAACGTTTTTATTTCTTTACAGTTCATAAACACTATAGAAGCTATTGCGAGTACTTACTTGTTGCTGAGTCTTTAAAATCTGCAGGTCACTCTGTTCGCACTCACCGTTAATTGAATGCAGATTATATAGACAGAGTACGAGGAACCCGGTGATGCCAATAAACGTGAAAACCGTCTTTTTTAGGCCTCGCTGTTCTACTGTAGTGAGCATGGTGCAAATAGTCGAGAACGCTATCAGGTGAGAGTGCTGGCTTTAAGATATACTTTCATTTATGTTGTTGTTAATTTAATACTTAAGTACAGTTCAAATCAATCAAAAATCCTCTCATTGAAAGTGACTGGAAATTTAAAATGAACCCCCCTGGGCCCCCCTCCCCTCCCTGAAATTATTTTTACTCAACAAATAACTTATCAAAATTATCGTTGGTAATTTTTCCTAAATCTTTAAATGTACTTCAAGAATATTTAAATTCAGGAATTTAGGTAAATTCAGCAGAATGTAATGTGCTTAGATTTTACACTGAAATACATTGAATTTTTTTAAATTAAAATCCCACTAAACATATGACATTCATTAATTAAGTTTACTAATAGTAAAGCTATGATACAATGTATATGTTGGCAACTAAAGCCGAATTCGGCCCAAGGCCGAAAAAAATTCACAGAACTAGATTAGAACATTAACGTTATTTTCATATACATAAAATTATTATTTAACTTCGACGTTTTACATTGCATATACAACACTTGCAAAATTAATTAATATTAATTAATAATCAAATAAAGAATATTTCTCTGTAAATTTCAGTGGTCCCAAAAAAAATTTAATTAGTAATTACTCAAACGTTTCACACTATTTCACTGGTGTCACCAGCAGATAATTATTTCACACAGTATTATTTAATAAACACGCATTTTAAATTAGGTCATTGAACATTAAGGACTCTCCACGTTTCAGGTCCGATCATCACACAGCCATAAAGACAACTGGGTGATTTCACAACCTCGATCATCCTCCCAATCAAATCACTAGTATGTTTTTTTATAATATCATATATGTCTCTGCCACGTTAATATCCTTCCAGAACTCTGACATATGGTTCTTGTATCTTACAGATATGGGGGAAAACAAGTGCTTTAAAAGATAGGAATGTTATCATTGTTATCTATATTTTTTTTATGTCCGTCTATGATACATCATAGTCAGATGATGTATTACAATAACCTGCATGTGTTTTTTTTAGTTAACTAAATAATGTCATTTAAAAAATTAAACCTTTGTAACACCTATAAAATCTTATTGCAAAAAAGTATATTGCCTTTATATTCTTATAAGGAGAAAAACAGCTGATATGACTATGATGTCACTCAATTTGTCTCAATTTAATCATATATAATAATTATATAACTCAAAGTCTCAAAACCCTTTACTTATTTTGGAAGAAAATGTGAAGGGTAGCTATTGAATTCAAATTAAAACATAGATTATAAAATATATCGACAAATACGTAGTAAAAGTAAAAAAAAAAAAAAAATAGCTCAGTAAAACTGATGTAATGGACAACCCTCATGAAATGTTTTAAAAAATTTAAAACATGTTTACCTTGTTCTATTTTATCATATATATAGTATTGAAATCTGGGGTCATACGTTTCACAGCCATACAATCATTGCATTTCAATTACAAACAATATAATAATATCCTTGCGTATCTATACTTCCTAGAACTAGCTGTAGATTCCGTTGAACATTGTTCAAGGAGTTAAATATTTTCGCATTACCTGCTTTATATATTGATCAAGTATCGATATTTGTAAAAAAGTTTTCATATTATTTCTAACAAAGTAAATTTAATCATATATAAATATAAATAACACTCATCATAAAGATAATTGTCTTGTTCAATATAGCACTAAAGCAATTACAGTGTAACAAGATAAACTACTTATTCTATGTATTGCCCTAAAGATCCTTCATGTCAAATATACAGAGTGACAATGAATTGAAATTTTTATAACGTGTATTTCTTTCAATAAAATCGATCATTTTTATAAAAACTTACCGGACTTTAAATACATTAATCAGTAATCATCGTTAACTTGAATCTATGTATGCATGACATGTCGTTTCTAAAAATTACTAAACTTCTTATTTATTTCTATATACATTTATGATAACAGTTTCAAGATGTGAAACTCAGTTTGGGTATTGAAACTTACAAAAGCCTAAAGTAAAGGTGCAATGACTAAATCCGTGTGCAGATTTAAGAGCAGTACATCATAAACAGAGAAAGTATTTACCATGCACTTGCTGGGGAAACTCATAATCCAACTTCCCTATAAGAGTCACGGTATAAACCCAATAAAATTTGGTTATTGCAATATTAGCCATAAATATATATTTAATGTTGCATTGTAGAGCGTGGAAGAAAGAATAGATAATTAAATTCTTGATTAAGGATAATGTTAAGAAAGCTTTGCGTATATAAAAAAAAAAACTATTAGCTTTAAATTTTTTTATTAAAGTAGACCCACACCCGAAAATTTATAATTATTTTTCAAAACTAAGCTACAACTTATCTATGTGACTAAAAGCGATAACTGCTAATAGTGCATTTTGCCCCACAAAAAAACTTTTAATGAAGAAATAAATGCTCCCTATCAAATAATGGAGAACATTTCACCACGTGTGGTGAATTAGCAACATAATGACACCCTCCCCTCCTACACCCTCATTTCATGGGGGTGACGTCACAATATGCATAAATTTACTATGCATAAATTTAATACGCTAAATTATACTGTAGTACTTTACGTCATTACACATAAAATTCCATTAGGTTTAATTACAAAATTATGCATTTTAATACACTTGGGAGAAAAAGTACTTTCATTTTAATTAAATTTAATTAATAAGTTGTAAATCTCTTTAAAAGCGTTCTTTTACCGGTCTCTTTAGTGTCTTTATGAAATATTTTATGCCATTTTAAATAGTTTTTGTTTGTTTTATGATCATCATAATATAAAGCATTGCATTAAAATATAGCGTTGTTACTATATGTAGTACAAATTCAGGTCAAACTGAATCCTCACACCCATTATGTTTTATATATTTGATTACCTTTGTAATTAAAATAAACTATACAGTACATTGAATAAGTGAAAGATGAGTTGTATTTTATCTTTACGTTATTTTGGTATTAAAATTTTTATAAGTTTTATAATTTTCAAATTGCCATTTAAACACTATTTTTTAAACTTTATTAAAAAATTATTGTTATAGCCCCAAACATTATAATATTCAATTAATTCATGTGTGTGTACCTCGAATTCACGTGACACTCTTACACTTCAATCCAGAAATTCTTAATATGATACGTAGTATACGTACTCAGGTATTATAATTTTTGCAATAGAAAATTTAATTTACAGTGTTAGACTTGAAATATATAGGAAGCACTAAACTTACTTTACTTCCAATATTATACTTTTTGTAATACATTATATGAGATGAAGTAGCTTCTGATTTTATTATTTTTAATAAAATTATGAAAAAAAAGTTTCTTTACATGATTTAAATATATTCCTCAATGAATTTGTGTGTTCATTTCTTTATATTCAAAAGTATGATATTTTATGTTAATTAATAAAAGATTGAATTTTATTTTTTCATTATTTCCATTAGTCTTAAATATTGTGAATAGAGTCAAACTTTAAATGTAAATTTTAATTTCAAACTTTGTTGTTTATGACGCTGAAATGCGACGTCTCTCTCTCATCATTGTAAGCCAGAAATAAAAAAAAAAACGTAAACTCCCCTTCTCTTACATTTTACAATAGTATTAAGAAGGAAAAAACGTCTGTTATTCTTCAAGATTAATTATCAATGACGGAGGATTGATTGCAAAATTATAAAGTTTACAAATGTACAAAAGAAAACATAATTCAGAAATGTCATTAACTATTTTTTTAAAAATGTTTAATTTTAATTAAAATTAAAAAATACTGTACTACATTATATAACAGCTTCTGCATACAAAAGTTAAGAGATATATATAAATTGAATTGTGACAAACAATTTATATCATATATCTAGGATAAAATTTTATGTAAAACTTATTTAATTTATATTATACACAGTACTGTACAATTTTATTGAATAAAAATGGTACAAATGCATAATAAAATCTTATAATAATTTCAAATTATAATAATTATATTTTAATATTTACAGTTTAAATAATAATAAATATAAAAAATAATTATGTAAACATGCATATTTCATGCACATAGAGAACTGAATAATATTGTTAAAAAAATGCATATTTATTATTTTATATTGAATACAGATAAGTATTGCACAAAATATTATATAAAATCAAAATCACTTTAACCGACTGTAGAATATAAAAATAACAATTTAATTTGTTGTACACGTA
Organism: Siphlonurus alternatus; assembly: GCA_949825025.1. Classification (NCBI taxonomy): domain Eukaryota; kingdom Metazoa; phylum Arthropoda; class Insecta; order Ephemeroptera; family Siphlonuridae; genus Siphlonurus; species Siphlonurus alternatus. The sequence goes on along the minus strand of OX463780.1, from coordinate 27,222,547 downwards.
CTGTACATTTTTAGATACTTTTCAGAAGGATAGGTGTTGTTGTGTTTTACAAAAATTATAGGTGTTTTAATTAAGTGTATTAAAAAATATTTTATTATAAATCTTACATTGAGGCAAGATAAACTTGTAAATTATATTCATGTCCCTTAAAATTTGAACTTACTCTAATTAATATATTTGTTTATGGTTGTGTTGATTTATTTTCAGTATAGCACATAAAAACAACAATCCCAATACAAGATTTTCTTTCTCACTCCTTCTCTCTCTCTCTCTTTGCTTTCTCTTCTTGTATTATTGTGGTAGAAATACAAATAATTTTATATCGCGTCTGTATCAAATTCTTCTAGCTTACAACTCAAGTCAAAAGACGTGACACTTGTATCATAGTCAAGATTAAATACCCCGAATACAAAGCTTAAAGTGTGAAGAACCTTGTTTGTAGAACACTTGTCTTCTCTGCACACACTGTCTATGACAGGGTAGGAGGACTTCATGATATATTTATCATATTTTATATGCCAGCTGTTGCTATATATATTATATAATATAGCACTGTTTGTCTGAATCGCCACAACACAAAAGCAAACACTTTGCATAACAATGGTAACGAATGTTTACGCCTTCTGCATGCTTTTCTGTCTAGACTAAACTTAAAGTGCTTCCAAAAAATACTTTTATTTAATAAATGAATTTGTACACAAAAGGACTACATAAAATAGACATTAGATTCTTAAAGGGGGATATCCATCTGTCTCATTTTAGTCACGGTTAGTGTTAATGTAAATAAATTTTACTAACCTCGGTTAGTATCTGGATACCTTCCTGATTATCTTCCCATCTTCTCCTTATTGAATTTCACTAAATAAACCCTAAAAAAATTGTACAGTTATGGTTAAAAAGATTGGGACACTTGGCATGTTAAAAGTAAGCAACATCAGTCCATTTGCTCGTTTCATTATTGAGCTCAGGTATGATGATTCAGAATTAATCTGAGTCCACCTAGTCACAATAATCAGCAGCGTTACAGCTCGTCAGAACAGCGAGTGAACTATTGTTGGCAATTATGATTCTCACACGCACCAAATTTCCCAGTCTTAATGACCATAACTTACATTATTCATGCTGTTTAAAGCACATATTTCTAGACTCCATTGCAAAAGAATTTTCAGCGCTTTTTTTAATGACACGTTTGATTTATTATACCAGATAATCATAATCATTCAGATTATAGTGATTATACCTTATAACATGTCAAATTTTCTGAGTGAAATAATTCTAGAAACATAATTACGGGACATAATTTTGCTTTCTTCTTCTCTTTTTTTAAAAAAGTTAATATATGTATATTTATTTCTTATTTATATTTTAATATGTTATTGTTTTACTTTTATTAGGTGAATAGACACTGCATTGTGATTAGGTTGCTTTTGCAGCCATATTAGGCCCTCATATTTCTGTTTCTACAACCATAATACATTTTCAGCCTATGAACATAAAATGAAATAATACGTACTATGCAGCTGCTGACTTTGTTTGGATACATTGATGACGGCGCAAGCTTTAAAATTATCTCTTTTAGAAATATTAATTAACAAATATTCATAAAAAATATATTATAATAGAAATTAAAGGGGGGGGGGGCGATTCACGAAGGAATTATCTAGATTTCTCACGTTAAATGGCAGCCTACATCAATGAGAGAGAAACCTACGGTTGTATTTTTTCGTGAATCATGCGCCCCATTATATAATCCATATACATAAAACTTGATACGGGGTTTTAATTCTGCTTAAAAGTGAATTTAAGATGAGTAAACGTAACATTCTGTAAAATAATTGCAGTTTTACATCCTCGGAAACTTTCTACACTGACTGTCACATTCATTTAGATTATGTTCGGAGATGTTCGGAAGTATTCGGCTCATGTTGGGCTTTGTAAATTGTCAACCATTCCCCGAGGACATTACAAACACGACGAAAACCTAATTAAATGTGACGCGCAGTGTAGAGCTTAAAGACATCAACTTTTTCAGACCGTGACTTGTGACAAAACTTCTAAGAGACGAGACAGAGTTATCACGCTCTTGAAGGAGAGTCAGGGTTGATTACTCGCAAGTCCGTGAAGTCCGACTTGGCAAGTCACGGAAATTTGCTAGGATTTCATGTAATTATCATGTAAAAACTAGATAAAAGTTCTGTTATAAGAAGTTTTCTAGCACACAAGAAACTAGTTTCTATAATATTATGATGAAAGTTGCCTGGTATAACTTATGAATAGGAAAAGCTGAGTGGTATTTTAAGAAGAAATAAAAACGTCTGCAAGATGTGAGGTTCTTCATTAAATTTTAGTTGAGGATGACGGCTAGTAGACACTTACTTTCAGTATAAAAGTTGGTTTCTTTTCTAGTTTTCATTTAAAAACCTTCTAATTGAATGGCGTCAGGCTGTTTTTTTATCTAAATGTATAATTTTTATGTATCCATCGAAATTTTCAGATAGTAGTTATGCATCATATCACCTGTAATACCTGTATAATTTTTAAAACTCATAATGATGTATTTATTGTAACAAAATTCATGTATGTTGAGTGAAAAAAATACATTAAAATATTTTCTTAATCTTACCATTTAATAAGGATGATTCTAATTTAATCTATTATCATTAGCAAAGAAAAGTATGTGCTGGCTATCTTTGCACAAAAATTTCAAATAGATTAATAGAAATAACAATTTGGGAGATGGAACACATATGTCAATAAAATTTCTAAGTCGCAGTAATTAAGGTATAAATATTTCTTAATACACTTTAATAATTATTTTGTCAATAATTTATTCACGATTTGTCATTTAAAATTGATGAACAGATTTGATATTGAATGTTCATTAAAATTCTATGACCACTATAACGTAAAAAGCAAAATTTTTAAAAAAAAATCAATTTTTTTTTAAGATATTACTTGTGATATTCTAATTATTATTAATAAACTTTTACTTGCATACAATATAGAGGATCAAATCCTACTTTAAAATTATAATCTACACTTGTTAACTTTATGCAACATCAGTAATGTACTTTTACTGCAGTAAGCCAAAGTACAAAGCCTCAAAGCTGTAGGCTGTACACACTAAATTTTTAGATGCTGAATTGTTTTCAGTACTTTATGTCAGTACAAAATTGCTCCAGTTTCGGCTTACATCCAGCACTTTTGACCTATAAAACACTTAATCCAAGTACAAATTTGGTACTGAAAATAGAGAGTCAATTTTTTGTACTTTTTTTGACTCTCTTTTTTCAGTACCAAATTTGTACTTGGAATAAGTGTTTTATAGGTCAAAAGTGCTGGATGTAAGACGAAACTGGAGAAATTTTGTACTGACTGGAGCAATTTTGTACTGACATAAAGTACTGAAACCAATTCAGCATCTAAAAATTTAGTGTGTAGTGTCTCACTTATATGTAATCCGTTTACGGAATGATAAAGAGTAAAGTGTAATGCTTGCTCGTGCTGAAGTGATGTCATAATGTACGCTTTACATACTTCATTTTGAACGACGTAATACCAGAGGCTCAGGGATTAATTATTTACATTCAACATTGTATTAAAACTTACTTATCTTAACATATATAATAATACGTTTCTCTTTATAAAAAAATATAATGAGATCAACATGAAATACATGATGTCAAAAGTTATGTATATTTTTTCATCATCTGCATCATCTATAATATATGTATGTATAAATCAAGATTTTGTTCACAAGAATTTTTCAAGGTTTAATATGCGTTAAATTTTAATCATACTTAAATTTGTTGCAGAATTGTTATATTTTGCACAAGCAGCCACTCTATTGAGTGTTTTTAGTGCTTTGCTGGTTTGCTGGTATAGCCAACCAGTGTAATACTATCTTGTATTCAGTGGGGAAATAAAGACTTACTAATTGCCTCCAAATTTTCTCATCTTGTTTTAACTTGGATATACTGCAGTTTCTTTGCTACATTTTACGAGTTTAATTGTTTGTTTTTCTATCTGGTAATTCTGGTTTGACCACATTCAGGTAGAATCCATTTTCCAGCTATTTGCATCTTGATGAAATAAGCTAAAGTAACGCATCAAATAGAGCATTTAACAACTGATAAAATATGATCAGCTGATGTTTTGAAGTGGAAAAAGATTATTACACTGCAACAACTGACTATACACTCCCACAAAATTTGATGCTTCATTATTAACATCTTTAATATTTAGGCTTATTCTTACACTGTTCATAGTAATAAATACATTTAAATACACTTTTACCTTATACAGTATTTTAGTACGTGATATAAAGTTTGAACTGGAAAACAGTAGCAATATAATTATCTATATTTTCCGATGAAATATACTATATGTTTTACATAGGTCACTTGAAACAATCTAGAATTTATTTTAATTCTTATTTTCTACATTCCATTCAATTTTTCCGATTCAGCCATAAGCATGGCCAATTTGGACATTTATTTTTGAAGTGAGTGTACGTCCATTTTTTTTTTTTTTTTTTTTTTTTTTGGAGTGCCATCAATTAATGCAGTAGTATTTCAAAACTATCAATCGTAACAAAATACAACCTTTAAAAAGAAACACTTAAACTCAAATTTATTTATAAATTGAAGTCAATTTCAGTGTTTTAAAACCTCAGAGGTTATATTTTACGATCTCTAAATATGTACAGCAGAAAAGTCACATTTAGTTACATGTTCTCTTTATGTGTTGTAGACCGTAATAAAAAGCTGTGCTCTCTTCGTCTCTTGAGAAATTTGTGCGAGACTTCATGACAGTGATGCGTCGAGATAGCTGTGACTAGAAAATCCTCAGTGAAGTGTATCAATCATACGACACACACACCATGCCAAATAAAAAATATGTTTTTTTTTAATTAATAAAAAAGAAAATGAAATTGTAATATTAATTCAGTATAATTATATAGATATATTGTGTATAAAGCAGCATAGATTGAGCATTTGTATTTTTATAACAGCGAGAAAAAATCCCCAAATATTTCCGGAACAACCTTTTGTCCACTTTTCCTTGAACGGTGAAAGTTTACCCTACATTTCCTTTAATTAATTTTATGTGTTTTTTTCTTTACAATTAATATTGATAAATATCATAATTAATAATATGGCATTGATAAATAATAAAATATAATTTTATTATAATTATACAGAATACAAACAGTATAATAAAATCTTATTTACATGGCATTATTCAACATCAGCATATACTTAAATGGAGTATTGACCTCAATTTTTTTTATTGCAGAAATGGATAGAGGGTGCAAGGTTATGCTACCCTGATTTTTTTCAGATTTTTAGAGCCCTGGAAGTATTTTTAAAAAATTATTGAAAGTCCATTTTGTGACGTCACGCGGCGTCTCTCTTTAAGAAAAGGATAGGACTTGCCGCCGCGTGACGTCAAAAAAAGGACTTTCAATAATTTTTTTAAAAATACTTCCAGGGCTCTAAAAAATCTGAAAAAAATCAGGGTAGCATAACTTTGCACCCTCTATCCATTTCTGTAATAAAAAAAAATGAGGTCAACACTCTATTGAACCATGTGTGTTATTTACATTGAAACAAATCAAACTTAATGCTGTTGTCAGTTATTACTGATGCGTATTTTTACGATAGAGAAGTATTCTATATTAAGTTGACGTACGCTCAATGGTTTCAAGTGCAGTGTGTGAACACCTGAACCGCCCAGGTTTCAACTCTCGTTTCAGAAGAACAATTATCACAATAAACTCTTACAAACTGCTTTAGGAAAATATTAAAATATAATTTAATATACACAGTAAACACACAGTATACACAGTATACTACTTAATAGTAATGGATATGACTGAAAATGGCTTATAATAATAGTAAACTGTGCACAATTATTATTTTATTTATAAGTATAATATATTTACTGTATTAAACAGGAAACATGTCAACTTCAAAATCTTTCTCTCTAGATAGTACAAAGTAACATTCAAGCGGGCTGGAGTTAATGAGTTAGTTCGTGTGAAAGTGATGTCAATGAAGGTAAAACTCCCTAGGTGCTGCGACACGAAACCCCTTCTCCTATCATTATTCAAATATAAATAATCTTCACTCGATCGTCGCTCATGTCAAGCAAATAACGTCATGTTATTCGACACAATTCAAATGTCATTAATCAGCTCGGAGAACTCTTTGATTAAATTTCCACAATGTTTTTTTTATAATATATATTTAACAGAATTTTCATTTACTGAGCTTTATTTATTTTTAATACATTTCTAATTAAAGCTCAATACATTCAATACAAAAATTCAACAAACTAAAATACACTAGCTTGTATGAAAATATAATTATTATAAGCTAATTACAAAATGTTCCACATTCACACTATCTATTAAGCGGAACCTTATAATTATAGTCTCTGCAATATATAATAAGCCATCCTTTGATGTTATTATTAAATATTTCATAATTATAACTTTAAAATTTAACGCTACTAACACTTACCCTGCAATGAACCCAATGTCCACTTTTTCCATTGAGTATTGTATCACGTGATTTAATTAATAAAAACTGAGTGTTGTAAATTATTCTAGCTCATTGAATCAACACATAAGAAACTCTTTATTGTCTTTAATTACTGTACAATGGACATCCTGCATGAAATTTTTTATTACAGAAATGAATAGAGGGTACTAAATTATGCCACTCTGATTTTTTTCAAATTTTTTTTAACCCAGAACTATTTTTAAATAATTATTGAAAGTGCGGCCACGCCCCTTGGAGGTGTCAATGGGCGTCTAGGTCCTATCCTTCCTATTAAGGAATCAGTGGTGCCAACTCAACTTACAGAACTTTAATTCAATAATTATTTAAAAATAGTTCCGGGTCTCAAAAAATCTGAAAAAGTTCAGAGTTGCATAATTTGGTGCCCTCTATTCATTTCTGTAATATTTTTTTTTTTGTGCAGGTTAATGTGGTATAGATAATGTGATTATTTTTATTCTAAATATTCAATGTAATTATAAATTTAAAATGTTGTTTTTTTTCTCGTAAGCGCAAATATGAAAGTTGGATTTAACATAATTTTTAAACAGTTTTAGAGTTAAGTTGATGCTATCATGCATGTTTATCCTTCTTTAGTGTGTATTATAATTTATAATTAGAAGCATTGTAATTGAAAAAGAGTAACCTGTATATGTATATGTGCAATATATTGCTGCTAAAAAAATTTTAGACTGTGCAGAATTAAAGCAGTCAAAAATGTAAAGTTTGTATATAGTAAAGTTATTCTGTGTTTGTAATTCAGTTTTAGCAATTTACAGAAGGGTTGAACTATCGACTTATGTAAAAAATTGCTGAAATAGCAACAAGATCGAAGATCATAAATCTTACACTTCCGGCTACTTCCGAAGAAAATTTCATGTAAATTTGACTGTAAAGCCATATCCATTTATTCCATTTATTATATGTGTGTTTTTATTTGTTTTTGCTAATAGTTATTGGATGAAAGTAAAAATAGAATGTTTTGAAAAAGTTGTTTAAATTAAATGTATTAGAGCCTTAATAGGGGTATTTTCTGCAAAATATTGTAAATGTTAAAACAATATGTACAAACAATATTTGTTTTGTCAAATATATAATGGATAATTTTTTCATAAAAATAATTTAAAAAAAAATAATAAAATTTTATTTTTTGAAAAATAGGCAAAGAGAACAAAAATTAAATAATAATAAATAATATTGTTTTATGTTTTATATATTTATATATCTACTCATGTTAAATAATATGTAAGGTGTACATAACATGTCTTTCATATATATGAATAAAAGAAATATAAAAAAGTACTCTATACATACAGTATAACGTGTCATCGTAAAGAATTTATTAATATTTCACTTCATCAAACAATAAAAAGAGAGCTATGTTACATTTTACAATCCATGCATAGTAAAATGATATCTAGTAGTAAATTTGATTGTAAAACGAAAAAAAAAAAAAAAAAAAAAGTATGTGACGATGAATGCATTAACAGGAAAACCGTCCCACTTCTTTCTGTTATCATTTCCTGTTACTGATAAGAAATATGGAGCTAAGCGGATGGTCAAAATTACAATGTTTATTAATATAAAATTGTTATATTATATACAAAATAAATATAATATCACATCTTATATCACTAAATCAAACTATATAAATGAAATAATGATAAAGTTACTAAATAAAAAAATATAACGACACATATCAATCGTGATCATTGATAAAGAGACCGAATAGAGTTTAGATTTGATTAATATCAATTAAATTTATCAAAGTAAACAACGAAACTCCTTTTTAAATCACAAGATTTTTTCCGTAAAATGATCAAAATTTAGTTTGTTGCATTATTAACCCACATTTAAAATAAATAAACTACTTACAAGGTATGCTCTCAACATATATACTATATTACAAGGCAGTATAATATATAAAAATTAAAGATTATCCAGTTAAATAATTAAATAAATAAGAATTGATATTGATAAATATTATTTTATTTCCAGAGGTCAATCATTTTGCAATGAACTGTACAGTAAATATGAGCTTGACATTTTCCATCAATCTTCGCAAGAAATTGCAAGGATATGTAAACAATTCAAATGCATGTTTAATTATGTAATATAAATATAATGTATTATATGTTACCAAGATTTTAGCTATATAATAATTTTTGTACGTGTGTATTTTAACTAAGAATTTGTATGAACTGTTGTATTCTTTATAATCGGATTACCTAACCTGTAGTCTGTTTTCTGAATAAATATAATAAATAAATAAAATAATTCAAAAGAATTTTATGGTTCTTGAAAATTAGAATGTTTACAAGCCTATTTTAATTAGAAAAATTACAAAAGATTGAAAAACTAAAACAAAAGTTAGCTATCTAACAATCCTGAATTATACACTTTTTACCATGGCATTTGTAAGAGAAGTCATACTTTTAAAAATCTTTTGAAAGGTGGCTGGCTATACTCAATCAGCGGAAACGCGGAAGACTCGAGCTCTTAAAGGCATACAGGCCTCAAATTACAAATTAGACAGTCACCAAGTGGGTTTAGAGTAAATAATCAACATTCGCATCATTTTTTTCCACGCGTGATGCATCCGTGCGAAGTCGCAGTTCAAAGTAAGAAATTTAGTCCTTGATGACGTCATGAAGTCCTTGATGACGTCACAACTCAATGCTAATCGGTGCCAGCTGTGAGTTGTGACGTCAGCAAGGACTTTCTTTGTAGCGCGACTTCGCACAGTCGCACCGCGCGCATGTAAAAATAATACGAATGTTTATTATAAACTCGAGCAACACTTAATGTCTGTCTAATTTGTAATTTGAGGCCTGTATCCCTTTAAGGCTTTCATTTAATAACAGGTGGGTAAAGTTATAACTTTGTTTAATATAATGAGCCGAGAAAATACCGAAGAGCTACATTGTACACTATACAGGTTTCAATTTATTTTAACACGAAAGTCTAAATTTTCGTTTTTATTTTTTTGATAGGCAGTTTACAGTTTATAAATAAATTGTTATTGCAACTTTCAAATATAGAAGTGCATATTTTTGTAAAAAATATAATAAATATATATAATAATCATACCATATATTATATCAGACACTCAAAATTGAAGTTTTTTTATTAATTTTATATTTTAATTTTATAGCTCTAAATAAATTTAATATATTCTCATTTTTTCTTTTTTCTGACACTGACATCATTATATTTATCATTCGTTTTATAATATAACCTTTTAAGGAAAGATTAGTCTAATTTTTCATTTAAATATTATATTTAAATTTATTCCTGGAATCATATAAAAAGTCTCTCAATTCAAACAGCTGTTTGATATTTTTTATATTAATATTTATTGTTTGCACCAGCTGCCAAGCTTTAAATACAACTATTAAAAGTGTAACAATAAAAAAAAAAATTGATGAATAATAATAAAAAAAATAAAAATAAAAAAATATTATAATTTAGAAAGGTTAAAAGAATAGTTTAAATGATTCATTTTATACAGTACCTCTATACTTTTATACAGTACTTCTAATTTATCTGGAAAGCGCAATATACTATATAATAATATAAACTTACTAGTAAAATTATTTCATTAATTAATTATTATTAGGACATATCTCACATTGAAAAGGCAACGATTTTCATTACACATTCGAGATAACATATTAATTAGTGTTAAAAATAAGCAACTATTAATTATTTCAATGAGTATCGTCATCAAATCTGCATTGATTTTAACAGGTTCTCCTCATGTAGCGTGGCAACTCTTATTCTCTCCAAGTTACAACAAAGGCAAAGGAAGTGGGTAGGCCCACACAGGAAAATCTCACCACAAAAGTCTATGTTTGTTTACCGGCGGATGTAATTTACTTAGGTGAGACCTAATTTAATATGAAAATTGATTAAAAAATAATGAAGCCAAACACTGCGTAATATATCCGGCTCTAAAATTACTCCAATAAATTCAGATGACATGTCCTCATAAAATCAGGGTAAACAGCTAATATTCTTTACCAGACGTGATAAATAGTTCAACGTCCTGATTGTTCTGTGTAATTAAGAATTTTATTAAAAGTTACGAGTCTTTTGTATGTGATGATGTAACAACTGATTTTCTTTTACACAAATAAATTCAAGAATTATATAGTATAAACTTATAGAGGTCGGAAGAAAGAAAAATGCTGAAGTAATTTTATATGTGTATTTAAGTATATTATATTATAATTTTGTTTTTCTAAAAATGATCAAACATAGAATTTATGTAGAGCAGTGAGGCCAGGGAGTAAACTGATAACTATTATTAACAAGCACGGATCCAGGAAAAAAATCGAAAAATCGGGGGAGGGGGGGCTGCCTACATAAGGCGAATGTTAAAAAAAATTGGAGTGGGGGAAATGCATACCTATACTGCCCATGTTAAATCCAAAAGTTCGGGGTGGGGGGCTGCCTCAGCCTCCTCTCCCTCTGGAACCGCTTTTGACTATTAAAAAACATAAAACCAAAATTTTTTATATTTGAAATATTTATGTGTCGAAATGATATCAATAAACTTTTTGCAAAGGTTTTGTATTTTTTTTATTTTATGACCCAAAAGAGTAGATAATAAAATACATTTTTATGAAATGTCATGAATGCATTTTGTTGACACTCGAAGGAATTCTTCTTTGCTTTATGTTGACGGCCACTCGTTTCTATTTGTCCATGTGGAATTTCATTCCCTGACATGGTTTCTTTCATGTCCACTTGTAACATACGTGATTGCTTTGCAAAAAAAAACTGCATGTCAGGGGACTGTAACAAAGAAACTGCCATGGAAAAATATCGTTTTAAGTTTAAATTGTAGTCAACAACGAATTAAAATAAAATTATTAAATCATATATTTAAATTTAATTTCATATATTAAAATCAACCTAATTAAGAGAGAATACAAAATTAGATTGAGTGAGCAAATACCTGCGTGAAAGAAATGTTATCGATACATCAACGTTGAAAAATCAAAATGAAATAATTTTGCATTTTACGAATATGCATGCATCCATAAATCATTTAGTATATGATAACTACGATCAAGCAATATTTATTATTATACGGTTTATATATAATCCAGTTCATATTATACATGACATAAATCTCATTTACTTCATAATAACAATTAATTAACAGTCATTTACATAGTAAAGAATAAATTCAATTGCTGTTTAACAACAATATCGTTTTACGTGGGTGCCAGAAAAAATATGTCTATAAAAACGTAAGAGCTTATTCACTTCAGTGACCAGTGACAATCTTCTCGTTCTTCATAACGGACCATCTGGGCAGCTCCTTCGCCATGGCCTGCACCACGTGTTGCTCTCCATTTCGAGGCTGCGGGTCGTACACGATGGCGATACCGTCGGGGTGGTGCATGGCCGCGGTGAGCGCGAATGTGCCGTACGCGAACACCGAGTGGTTGCAGGCCGAGAGGATGGCGAGGTCCTGTGCCGGACGTGACACGTCACCGTTACCAGTAAGCACCACGTCAGGGCCGTGGAGCTTCTTACGGCACCACGTCATGTCATCACTAACCACCTGGAATTATTAATCAAGCAATATTGGGGATTGAACAGTACCGTAAATGTTAGATAGTGTTCACAATTTTAATTGAAATATAGTGAAAGTGTGAAAGAGATATCCTTTTCACACTTTCAGAAGCACCAGATCTCTCATTTTACCCCTACTAACGAGATTGTACACCTTTTTTTGAGGATGAAATATTGTAATTCTTCATTGTAACTTCATTGCAAGGAAAGAAGTTTTTTTTTACTAAAAAAAAACACGCAAAAGAGCATGTTTAGCCTTGGTTGAGAATGAGTTTACTGAGTTTAGAATAACAAAAATGTATTACAGCATCTATAACTTAAATTCATAAATTGCAAGCAAAAAGATGCTTTCATAAACATTTGAAACTCAATGAATTTTTGCTGTTTTCTGCATATTAAATTTCAGTACCACCATGACGAGGCGTCTTCCAAGCAGCTGCTCGCGCATGGCCGCCATGGCCCCCAGGAAGAAGCGTTCATCAGCAGGTTCAGAGCCAGGAAACTTTCGTTGCAGGTAGGCACTGAAGTCGGTCCGGCGCACGTGCACCCCAACGTACTCGGGTACCTCGTCAGGTGGCCACGTCGAGCCCTGGGTGAGAGGTAAAGGTTAGGTGGTACACTTAACATGGATACTCTACCAGGAAGTTCGAGTCAGAGACTATAATATACACTTTAACGTAAAAACATGACAAATTTATAATATAGCAATAAAAAAAAAATCGTTTTTGAGTGTTTCCACGCGGAAATATAAAATTTATCGCTGTGGTAAAATGTTTAAGCATTCACACGGCATGAATGTAAATAAATGACTTTCATATTATTACCCATTATTTTTTTTTTATTATAATTTTTGGCTCTTTAAAAATTCAAATGTTAATTCAAATTTTCTTACTAATATTCCCATAGTGATCACTGCTTTGGAATAAAAATATAATTAAGTATACAACACATTATTTAACATTTAAACAGAAGGAAACGTAATTCGGTAATTTTGGTAAATATTTACATTTTAGTGCCTCATCTCGAAATTAATTTCTCTCTGTATAAAAACGTTCCACAAGCCTTGAAATGATATACTGTGTGTTAACTTTTTTGGTGGAACCCCTAAATGGACAACATACATGAAACAAATTTATTGCAGAAATGAATAGAGGGTACCAAATTATGCTACTCTGAATTTTTTCAGATTTTTTTGAGACCCAGAATTATTTTTAAATAATTATTGAAAGTGCGGCCACGCCCCCTGGAGGCGTCAATAGGCGTCCAGTCTCTATCCTTTTTATTAAGAATTCAGGGGTGCCAACTGAAATCACAGGACTTTCAATAATTATTTAAAAATAGTTCCGGGTCTCAAAAAAATCTGAAAAAATTCAGAGTAGCATAATTTGGTACCCTCTATTCATTTCTGCAATAAAATTTTTTCATGTATGTTGTCCATTATTTAAAAATAGTTCCGGGTCTCAAAAAAATCTGAAAAAATTCAGAGTAGCATAATTTGGTACCCTCTATTCATTTCTGCAATAAAATTTTTTCATACAATATGTTGTCCATTATTTAAAAATAGTTCCGGGTCTCAAAAAAATCTGAAAAAATTCAGAGTAAGATAATTTGGTACCCTCTATTCATTTCTGCAATAAAATTTTTTCATATGTATGTTCTCCATTGTTTGAAATTCATATGTATTGAATACTTAAAATTACATTTCCTCTATTTTTTGGCATGACCTGACCAATCAGAAGAATGTCTTTGAAGTTCTACTGTGCTACAACCTATGCAAGTATTTCACCAAATTTTCCCTTTGTCAAAGTCAAACAACATTTTATTATTTAAAAAAAAAAAAAAAAGAATTGTTGTTATAATGCTAAAAACTATATGCAAATATATTAAATTCTTTTACTTTTAGAAGTATTTGACAAAGGAAAATTAATCATTTTTTGGCATTTTATAATATTAATTGAAATTTAGTGAAAACATTTTCTTATAAAAAAAAGTTGAGAAAAATTAATATTATATTGATGATCATTGTGGGGGGGGGGGGGGCATGCTGTGTTTTAGTGAAAATGTCTTTTAATTTTGCTCCAAGAAAAGTTGAATTTTCTTTGGAAAGAGGCCATCCACCTCTAAATAAAGTACATAAAAAATTCAAAATTCAAAAAATTCGAAATTCAAAAAATTCAAAATTTTATTCATGTCTTCAAAAGACATGTCAACAAATATTTGTGATCAGGAATATACATTGCTTCTTTATATCTATAAATGAAAGTTTCATTGATATATAGTAATTGAAGTAATTCAAGTAAAAAACTGCTTAATAAATTACATTTTACATGGTAAAATTAAGAAAAAATGTTTTTTAAAAAATAGTTATTATTACAGCTGTAAAACTGTTACGCTTCGTTGCTACTCAAAAATTAAAAAAAAAAATCATCCACAAAAGTACAGTTTGTTTAAAATTGTACTTCAATGATTTATTGTATGATAATCATAAAAGGTCCTTTAATTTTTTTTCTCCTTTTCATCACCACAGTCACTGCATTTCTCGACTTTGAGTTACCAGCCCACTAGAAGGACTGCTTGAACTTTTGACTAAATTTGATCAATTGAAGAAAAAATAAAAAGAAACAAACTGTACTCTCCCAAATACTGCAGCATTATCATTATCACCAACCATGACTACCACGATTCACCTCTAGTTCTGCTCGCCGCCGCACTTTATCCCTCGCGTCACGGAGCGCCACCTGCGCTTTCTCATACAGGTCTCTGGAGAAGCTCGTCTGGTCCCGCAGCTCGCGCCAGTACGGCAGGAAGACGTGGCGGTCCACGGAGTACTTCTGCCACACCACCAGGGACACGTTCTTGCCCTGAGCCTCGATCTCGGTCCTAAGACTGTCTTGGTTGCCCTTGTCCTATACCACGCATTTGACACAATTTGGTTTTCCAAAAATGCTTGGCGATTACATTTTTCACAGAACATTAATCTTAATTATTCTGTTATATTGAAACACAAATTAATTTCCTATTCTATAAATATTCTATCTATCTCTACAGCCATAGCATGCATAAAATAATAATAAGCAGCTAACAAATTTCCTGTAAATTTATCATTAATTTGTGTGTCTTAATTTATGTAAAATGTTATTTAAAGTGTAAATGTAAATTGCCCATATGTTTACAGTACCTTGAGAAGGTTGTACTGCACGAGCAGGTGCGGCAGGTGGCACCTGGCAGCCAAGTCCTCGAGGGCGGGCAGGGTGAGCTCGGGGAAGACGGGGCGCAGGGTGTCGAGCACGGGGCGAGGCACCGCGGCCCACACTCCGTACCGCCGGGCCACCGACCATACGGACAGGTACTCCCACACTGCGTTGCCGAAACGACCGCCATTAACCTGGAACACCGATAGTTTATGTGAAATTCGAGTATAAAAGATGCGGATAGGTCAATGCAGCTGCCGTATACATGTAGGAAGGCGTGACAACGTTATGTCCCTTCAAGATGGGGTGGTTTGTATTCACTGTTTATAATTTTCTATGGAAGAAGACATCGTAGATGGTTCTGTAACCAGTTCAATGGACTTCTGATGACGAGCTGCAGTGTCATCGTACTGAATTCGGAATCTAAGATGACTCTCAATGGAAAAAAATTGTAGCCCTAAAACAACCATAATAATGAGTTTGATTATTTTGATCACAATTACTTAATCAATTGTTTTTCAGCTTATATTAAGTATATGATTTTACTTAATGTTATATGTTAGTTTTATAGATATTTGTAATGCTGTATGTATAGTGCATTGAATGTATGTCGTAATTTATTTATGTTTAGGATGTAACTACATGTATCCAAAACCTGGACTTGTTTTTAATTAGGACTAATAAACAAATCAAATCTCTATAATAAGCACTTATCCTAACTTCGTTTGTTACAGTCTATGGATGCGGATTATTATAATATTAAATATTAGCTAGACGATTGCTCACAGCCTTTTCAAATTAATTAAATAATATTCCCGATCTGAAATGTTGTAATTACACTAGGCTTCAATTGTTACACTGACCACGGTGACGACGACCCCCCTCGGCCCGGCGCCCGCCGTGGGACACCCCGTCCTCCAGTCTTCTTTCTCCTGCCCCACCTGGGAAATGTGCTGCTGTAATAGAAAATTGATATGAGATTTTTTAATTCAAAGCACAATCATCATGCTTGAAAGCATTTCTTATAAAAAATACTGTTATCAAAAGTATTATGATCGTCTTTTAAATAATCAATACTATTATATTTCTTTTTATTGGATAATTAATGCTATTTTCATATTATTTTTTTAAATCAAAATTATTTTATCGTTTTGATCACAGATTTTCGTATCGATGATTGATGTCTATTTAATAATATCTGATTTTAGTGATATTTATTAAATAGAAATGGTAAAGTTAAGAAAAAAAGTAATTATAGGGGAAGTAGCTCTGAATTGGATCAATTTTATATTCAAAGAAGTGCTCACACTAGCACTTCTCCAGATAATTGTGTGCGACTAAGCAAATTTAATTTATCGAAAGTAAATTTATACAAACATTCAATTTAAATTAGTGTAGAGTGCATAGTCATTCAGTTTCTAAAAAAAAATCATAAGAATTGTAGGAAGAGAAGGAATATTGAATTTTATTGTAATTATTTCATCTCTTTTATACATTCGGAACACTGAGTGAGTGTCGAGTACTTACTTGTTGCAATTGTGCAGCCTGCGTACTTTGCTGCCATAGTATGCCATTCAATACACATAGAAACAAAAGGCCGATTATGAAAATCAGCAGGATTCTTCCGATTCTTCGGTAACTGGATGGCAGCATCGGTACGTGGCCAGACATGTAGCGAGGGTCCATCGCGGGCTGAGATCAGGCCCATGTGTCAGCTTGGATTTAATTAATGTCAAATTTTTGAATGAAAATTGTGAAAAGTAGTTGAAAAAAAATTATTAAAATTTAATAGCTTTCATTGTCTTTTGAGGACGAAATTAATTTTCTGGTAAAAGATTAAAATCGAAAAAATTCAAGATTATAAAGCCGCCGGCCAGAATAGAATCATGTGTTGCAATAATAAGTAAAAGAAAGTGCGCACATGTGGTTAGATGATGCACTGAATTAAGTGCAGGGCCTAGTGAATGTCTGAGTCCTGTCTGAATGTAATGACTATATAATGACTCTTGTTATAAGTAATTCCAGTTCACTCCCTTACCGCGCTTGTATACCAATCAGGCGCAATCAGTAAAAGCGTGTAATTCTAGGAACCGAGAACGTTTAATAATCTTAGTTCCTTGTATGTGGTTACATCTGGCAACGGTTCGACATTAGCAAATACAGGAATTGATAATTATAATCATCTCGTTATTTTGTGACTACGTGTACGTACTTACTTGTTAGTTTTACTTCCTATATCGCGACAAATGATAATATTCTGGCTGCTATATTTAAATTATATAATTATTTTATTATATATACATGTGTAGCTTCTAGAACAACCTTGTTATTCAGATATCTCTGGAAATAATACAGATGAAATATAATTAGTAAGTGCTAAATATTCTCCACATTAGAAGCGAATAAATGCAAAAAATGGGCATAAAGGTCACGTGTATATCTATAATATCATTGTAATATTAGAAAATACGTCTAAATTTCACCCTTCTTGTTAGCAGGGATAATATTAGAAATTTTTTTTTTTTAGTTAAATCGTCAGAAAGATAGGTCTGAACTTGTTGAGTATTATATAAATGAAAATACAATTTTTCGTAAGTTCGATTTTATCTGTAAAGTGAAATGTAATTAAGCTACTGTAACGTAGATCAATAGACCAAAATTAGAGTCTAGATATAAAGTAAAAAAAAAAAATAAACAATCTGTCACACACATTAATTAAATTTTGATTATAACGCAGAGTATAACAAGAAAATTAATGAACAAAACTGATTAGCTTTAAAAAATATGCGGGGTTTATTATTTGAATAATATTCCATGCATGGCACATTTTTTTTGTAATTTTTAAGAGATTTCACAATCGTTAGTGGAGTAAATTAAATAAAAAATATATTTGGTTCTTCTACTTGGTACATTAACAATGGTCACCATAATACTACTAGTAGATAATGGGGGCATGAGTCAACACTAACCGTGGTTACTGAGAAACTCCCTTGGATAACTTTCTTGGATAACTCTCTTCGTGAATCGCGCCAATTATTTTTCATTGTGATCATTAAACTGACCGCATGCAGTAAAAGTTTAAGCCAGTTGAGATTAGAATATACATTGTCTGAACATTTGTTTGAATGGCAAAAATTTGTAAGCAACTATTATTATTTATAAAGAGGAAATCAATCCTATTTGGGTGGGGGGGGGGGAATCTACATAAAAATTATATTTTCGATCTCACAGTTAATGGAGTACCAACCTCAATTTTTTTATTGCAGAAATGGATAGAGGGTGCAAAGTTATGCTACTCTGATTTTTTTCAGATTTTTTAGAGCCCGGCAACTATTTTTTAAAAATTATTGAAAGTGCAGAAAAAGTGCCGCCTCTCTTAATAAAACATAGGACCCAAAAGGGACGTGGATTCGAACCTGACCTCGCCAAAACTTTTTAGCAATACTTCCCGGTTCCTAAAAAATCTGAAAAAAATCAGAGTATAACATAACTTTTCATCCTCTATCCATTTCTGCTATAAAAAATTTTGAGGTCGGTACTCCATTGTAATATCGAGTTTTTTCATTTATTCGCGTTATATTACACCTAACAAAATTTAATAACACTTAAAAGTTCACTATTACAGTAAGTTAGACATTATAAATTTGAATAATTAATTTTGTTAAGATGTGAAGAACACGAAAGCATGTTTTTTTTTTAAGCCATGAGGAAAATATTTTTTACACTTACATTTGTTGTAATTTAAATAGTATTAATTTTCAGACACATTTAATATTAGTTAACCATTAACTAACACTGAACATTGAACGTTTTGCTTTACTGTGCCAGAAGTTTTAAGTTCTATTGTTATCGTGCAACCTACACATGACCGCTGTTTCCCGAGTCGGATTTTATTATGCGGCGCGATTCGAATAATGCGCACTTGCTATAACATTCAGCTTATCATGAAAGGAGAGCTATGCTGCATGGTCGGGAAACAGCGGTCCATGTGTTGGTTACACGATAACAATAGAAATTAACTTTTTAATTCACATATATTGGGCGCGATAGATGATGATGATGCAGGTTTCTCACTTAGCGCGGTTAACGTCAGCTTAACTCGATGACAATACCAGAGAGTATACATATACATTGATGTATGTACTTTTTTATAGTTCTTTGGTTATTGGAAAAACTGGGTTATGTTCTCGAATAAATGCTTCTTAAATTACCACTGTATTATTTCAATTAACAGGCTTTTCCTTATCTTGCGAATTAGGGTAAGCAAATAATGCTGACTGGCTACAGTACGTGATCTGTTTAAAAAATCTTATTCTTAAAAAATTTAAATTGAAAAAATAAGCCATGCGGGACAAAAGGACAAATTTTCTGTTCTTAAAAGCATCTCTAGATAATGCTGGTGTTTAAATATAACAAAAATTGAATTCATATTGATAGTATTAGGCTATTATATTAGCTATATAAACACTTATCAGAGGAAGTAAGAACTGTATTTAGATGAACTCACAACACTAACCATAAAATTAATGCCATGTAGAAGAATATATATATAAGAGGGGCCTTTTACAAATAAGCAAATAACTAATAATACTACATGCATTTATGTCAGAAATTTTTTAAAGCTAAATAATTTGTGTACAAAAATCAAACATTTTGTTTTAAATAAACCTCTATATCTCTACCGGTTCCAGAAGAACAGCTAGTAAAAATTGAAAAAATATATTATTTTATAATTTTATTATTAAATCTCTTTAACATAAATATTATTACATGAATGAGTGGGATTACGTCATGCAAATAATAACAAATTGTTTTTAAAATATTATTGTAGGACATGTTAATTTTATACAACAATACACTTTATTTAGTAATAACACTACATAAAATTTGAGCTATATATTATATAATTAAATTTAACGTTGAGCTTTTCCTTTATTATTTCTTAATAATATAAAATAATTATTATAAATTTTATTTTATATTTTGTACGAAGTTATTAATACAATAATACATGAGCAAGCAATAAAATAATTAAATTGCCATAAGGTGGAGGGAGGGAACTTGAACCAAAAATCAGGTGATAGGTGCAAAAAACTGCAGCTACAAAAAATGAAAAAAAGGCATTTGTAATTCTTAGAACACTTGGTTGCTAACTTCAGCAGCCAAGCATGAAAAAAAGTAAAGAAATTTATATTAAAAAGTTAACCTCCTCTCCTCTAAAAAAAAAAAAAAACACGGCAATTAATGCTCGTAGATTTAATACAAAATCACATATACTATTCTCTCGAACAAGAAAGACAAAAACACGACAATTATGTTTAACAGTCAGATGCACAATTGATTGATTTCATGGCAAAAAAAAAAAAAAAATGTAATTTGAGTAAACATCGCCTAACCTAGAAATTTGAAATTTTGTAAAATTGAGGTTTTTGCAATGAAGACTCAATGAATATATTATTTTTAGGTTAAAAGCTTTGTAAGTATTTACGAAAGCTAAGAAATTCACATTTAGTGAGAATGATCACTCTCAATGTCCATATTTTTTTGCCACAAATCCCTCAACTAACAATAATAATATAGCAATAACAGTAATATTATAAACTAAATATTAAATTTCCCCATTAAGTTCCAAACATGAACCAAATTTAATGAAGAAAACATTGTTTTTCTTTGAAACGCCGTATAACTCTTTTCATAATTATTTGATCCTCTTAAATATATAATTATCACAATCACCATTAATGCTTAATCATTATAACTAAGAAATAATATATTTATAATAGCATCGATGTATCAAATTATTATATTAAAAGACTAGGTAATTGCTTTATTTTTATTAGGCGCGGTAATTATCATAAATTATTAATAATAACTTGAGATTAGTAGCATATGGTTGCATGGCATGAATATTTCATAATAAACGTATAAAATCACAGTTAAATTAAATTAGGCCCATATCTTATGCATAAATATTGTACTGTAGTGTACATTCGCAGTCAAAATAAGTGTGATGCACTGCATCATTCGCTCTGTCTCACTCTATAATAATAACTCGACTATACAAATATGAAATCTAAAAAAAAGCACGTCGGACTTGAATGTAATATGGTACAATATCTGGTTTATACTTCGTTTTTGTAAAAAATATTAGCAGACTTCTAAAACACGTCACGATTAACTTGGTAAAAAATGAGATACCACATGTACCAAAACAATACAATAGGGTGAACAAGACATCCATGGGAATGGATACTGTATGGCAACGCTGTGCCCAATGAATTAAAGAAATATCTTAATCACTTAATCACTTTACTTATATTTTTCAATAAACATGTATCAATAGAAATTTTACAAAGAATATGAACAGTCTCGTTGTTGTAGTTGCTTTTCACTGGAATATAACTCGAAATACCAAAAAAGTTTCATATTTGTCCGCATCACCGCAGCGCCACTCTCGAGGCTTGCGGTGGCCAAATTGATCAAACTCCAGTCACTGGCAATGCAGTCGCTTGACCGTTCTGTTTTGCTTTTTGGCTGTTCAACAAACTAGAACCTCCTCGTATTGAGGCACCATGATAACGTAACGAAGAGGCATTACGTCCGATTAGGGGCGAGGGTAAGGGCTTGCGTTCTCTCCGACAGCAGCACGCACGTAGCGGGCTGGTGAGTCCCCTCGAGCACACGCGCAGACGGCGGAACATGGCGCGGCGGAAACTGCGGGACATGGTGACGTAGAGCACCGGGTTGAGCGCAGAGTTGAGGTACATCACGAGGAAGGTTGCGGGGGTGAAGAGCTTGCTGTAGAACGACATGGTGGGCGGGGCGAGGCTGGGCTGACTGCGGAGGCGCGCTTGCCACATCTTGCGGGCGTGGTACGGCAGGTTGCACAGCAGGAACGACAGCACCACCAACATCAGCATCAACACCACGCGGCGACGGGCCGCGAGGGGACCAGGCTCGCACTCCACGCGACTCTGTGAAAAAAAAAAAAAAAAAACATGTTAACTTATAAATTCTTCTATTTTGGCTATTATAATAGGAGTTATAACTATGTATTATTTGATGTACATGGTTGTTTCAGTGCATGTTGTAAAGCAAATTCAACATTATCCTACAAACTTCACAAAAGATCTACAACTGAGAACCGTAACTCGAAGCGTAGTAATTAGACCATTAATTTTAATGTAAATCTTAATATTTTTCTTACGTTATTTACTGCTCCCGTCTCTTCTGACGTCGGTATTGGTACAGGTGCTGGTACCGGGGACGGTGCAGGTATTGTAGGTACCGACACTGAGCACCTTGGAGTCTCTCGGCAGCGCTTGCACCACGAGCGAGTGCGCCTGCGTGGTGGCGGGGAGCTACCGGGCCTCAGCGGGTCTCTGGCCGAACAGCACGGAGGTAGCGACTGAAGACGGCGCAGTGGGACCTTCGGGCTGGACAATGGACTGCTACCTTCAAGCGCACGCGCAGAAGGGTCGGACACCAGCATTACCAGACTAGGGGTTGTGTTAGCTGAAGAGAGATTGGTTTATAATTAGTTCAATATAATATATGATGGTGCAAAATTTAATTAAATATTAATTACATTTTAGTAGTAGTATATGGCAAAAGTAGACATCTAGCTGAGTATATCACCCCCAGGAATATTAAATTTACCTAATAAACAAGATGTTTTGTACAGTATACAGTTCTGCAGATGATTCTACGTATATTATTATAATAAAGCCAAATATATTATATATTAGTTTTTTTTTAGATTATTTACAATGGAAAGTATACTTCACATAAATAATATAAATTCCTATTCCGTGCCCTGCAGAACATTCAGTTTTTGTTATTTATTTAATCAAATTGATCTGAGGAAAGACTATAAAAGGAATCATTACTTTCTTACGTGATCCAATACTCCGCTTGATAGATCCTTACATTAAAGGTTCCTCTCATAGAGACTTTTTTCAACATACTGAAGATAATTACTACAGGTAAACAAAAAATAGACTAGCTTATAGCAATGTAATTTAATACCATCTATTATTTACTAACATTCACTGGATACATTAACTTTTATTTATTTACTTTGTCTATTTATTTTGCCAAACTAGAAACAAATTTATAAATATGTAAGTAATATAAAATTGAATGGGAATAATAATATATATAAAACGTAAAAATACATTATATTTTATAACACGAAAAGTGGTAGTTATCTTACAAAAAAATCTCGATCGCTACGCAGGCGGGCGCGGATCCAGGGGAGGAGGGAGCTGGGGAGTGGCCCCCACTGAAATTTTGGATTTAACAGGCATTCTCCCACTCCATTTTTTTTTTTTTTTTTTTTCAACATCGGCCTTATGAAAAGGGGAGGGGCTCCCTAAAAAAAAATTTCTGACCGCTACGTATGGATGAAACAGTAACGTTACTAAAATAAGATATAAATTTCTGGTTGGAGAAATGTATGACGTACCTGGTGGTGAATCCTCCGGTACGCGTGGTGCGCTTGCGTTGTTGATGCACGAGGGTCGGCCGGCGTGGACGTTCCCTGCAGGCACTCGGCCGCTCCTCCACAACTCGACGCACATGCGGGAGTACATGGCGAACATGGCGAACAAAGGTAGCGCGTACAGAAGCACCTGGCAGAGAGATACGTCAATAATAAAACATATGGAAATAATGTCAATTGCTTCAATGACAGCTGAGAAAATGTTTGCTTATTTCGCTCGATTGGTTGCGTTGGTGTGTATGATAATATCCAATACTAATTAAATTCTCAAACACAATATACTAATTTGTCATTACACAATATTGTATGCTACATAGCTGTCATTAATGCAAATTATACCGTACCGTACTAAAAAAGAAAAGAACAAAATGATTTGCTTTATTGCGCAATCGGTATACAATATATATTATTATATGATATTATATCATATTATGAACACAAGCTGGGATAAAAAAATAGTTGTATGCAGTCCATGATATTAAACAACATGTCAGTACAATCAAGTTTATGTTACAGTCCCTCCTGCAGTAGTTGGAAGTGTTGCGAATTTGAGGGGGTTATATTTTAGTGTTTCAATTTCATACGTAGGTCACAAACTCCATACTTTCGGTTAATTCCAGTAGCCATTGCCCCTGCTGCTTAGCATATTATGTAACTCGCTATGATTAGGTGCTGTAGAAGTTGCCTATCCACAGGATGATTTAATTTACGTTTCTTTCTTACAAAATAGTACATAAAATATTTCTCTATTCTAGTTTTCTCGGAAAAAGAAAACAAAAGTAGCTTTAACTTTCTTAACTTTAGAACTAAAGTAGAGAAAGTAAAAGTTTTAAAACAGACTTTTTATATTGCAATGATTTACATACTTGAAATTCAAGTAAGAGATTTTATCTTTCATCCAAGTTTTATTATGTGTATCTATGAATCTGTACACTTAATACTAACCAGATTTGCAGTGTCGAATGCGTCAGGGTCGTAGCGTCGCGTGTCGAGGTGACAGAAGGTGTCGTGCTCGGTGGAGTGTCGCAGGGGCTGGCTGGTGACGCGAGCGAAGAAGAGACGTGGGGCCGCGTACGCCGCGCTCACCACCCACACCACCACCACGATCAGCTGTAGAGACATTTTAGCATTGAACGTTGATGTGGGAGGTAGTGGAGGAGGAGCAGCGAGTTGGGGGCTATCCAACGTGCAAGTCACTACTTTGGTATGGATTTTATTTTTTATTTTTCCCTAATACAGTATTGAAAGTAAAAATGAACTAGACGCAACGAGATAATATACCTACACGGTAAACCACAATAATGTGTCATAAAATAGTTAATCTGAAATAGGGTCGAAAAATAACCTCCATTTTATGGTTTTAACACCGTTATATATATCTTTGAGCAGTAAAATAGATATTATATGACAATAAATGCATGATTTTACAGGCCATAAACGGTATATAGTTTAACAAGTTTAACAAAATTCTGTTTTAACGTATCATTTTACTACATGACCAAACACATACATAATTTAATACAATTCTGAAATAAAATAGCACAGTTTTGGTGAACAATTCCATATATAGTTGTTAGTCTTTAAGGTAGTTTTTCATATATAGAGCGGAGAAAGCGAGAGAATTGCTTGCAGCAACCAATCAGAGGCTTAGGGTTTTCTAGCGCCACGGGGAGCGCTTTTATCACCAAGATGGTGTTCATACAATATTGAAGCAAGTGCGCTTTTGAACAGAAAAGTTCGTTCAAATACGTGTAATAGTTATTTAAAAACGTTAACATTTTAAAATACGTAACTGTCTTATAACTAACAATGGAAAACTATAATAATGAATGACTACAGCAAAAGCTTAATAGAAGACATGGCGTGCAAGATAATGCCAGATTAAAGGCGGATTCAGATGGCGACAACGGCTATGCAACACGATTTTGTCACACAAGCTGTGAAATCCTATGCGGCGAGTGAATTCGTCAGGCTGCGGCAGCGAAATCGCGTTAATTGCGATGCTCTTTTTTTTAATCGCCAAATATGGCCGTCAATGGGTGTCACAGCAAGTGCGCATTATTCGTGTCGCGTCGCATGATAAAAATCGCCATGTAAATCCGCCTTAAGATGCCACGTGAGGGGTTGCTTTTCTCACCCTCAGTCTGGCCGTAGTGAAGACACTGCGCGTGTGGAAGGGCTGCATGATGGCGACGTAGCGCTCCACGCACACGGCCACCATGATGAGCACTGAGGCCACGTAGCTGAGAGCCTGCACGTACAGGTACATCTGGCACAGGAACACGCCCAGCAGCCAGCTGTACATACACACGTGTCAGTACACATGACCACGTGGCCAGCCAGGTGGCTCGCTTACTTGCTGAGGTACGCCATGAAGCTCTGCATGACGCAGAACACTCCGACGCAGAGGTCCGCGAGTGCCAGCTGACCCAGCAGGAAGTTCGTCTTAGACTCCACCTGGCGGTCGCACTGCACAACTACAATCACCAGCACGTTACCTGCAACAACAAAAATTAATTCTGATTTTTAATATTGCAACTAAATTTTTAGGCAAAAAATCAAAATCCTTAATGATGTGAGAGTGACGAGATGAAACCGCGTTAGTCTTAACAGTGTGTGAATTTGTGTATGACCGTAAACTATAATATGTATCTCTTTATTGAGTAAAGGATTAATGGCATGGAATGATATTTATTATTGACTTAGTAAATGGTACACCGTTCCCATATTTTCAGTGCACCTTTATAAACAAAAGTAAGATAATTTTTTAGAAAGGAAAAAGAAAATTAAGATCAAGTTTCTCTATTAAAAGGAGGGGACTGCTGTGATTATAGTCAAAATTTAGTCACATCAACATTAGACAACATGTAAAAAAAAACACCCCAAAATGAATAATAAAAAAACTACATATAATTATGTAAATTCTTTTTATATTTGATCAGGTTAATATTTAATTTGTAATTTATTTTTAACTGTAAAAATATTTTAGGTTAACCATCGGAAAATAATAATCAATGATGCCAATGGTGTCATTAATCCTAAGTGATTTTTTTTTAATTATAAATGCAGATTCAATAACATTTCAGATGCTCAATTAAAATTTTTTAAATCAGAGTCTTCTGCGCGTAGTTTCTAGCATAACATTGTTCAACAATCCAACAAAAACAACTCGTTTTTCTTAAATACTTTAAAAATTTTGCTAGCAATATTTTAATATTGCGATTGCAAGATACTTTAGATACAAATTAATATGCACAAAATGCCAGAAAGTACTTCCCTGATTACTTTTGTAATGCTATAAAAAATATAACTCAATGTATATTATAAACACTGACTTTTTATGATTAAAATGAAATGCATTATTGTGCATTATGGGATTTAATTGCACCTAAACACTATATTTGACATACAATTAAATGCATTATTATGTATATATAGGATTTAATTGCATCTAAACACATTACAGTCTGAATGGACATGATTAATACATTATCCCGGGCAATTATTCTGTTAGTTGGTTTATAATATACTGTATAAAAATGCTTTGGCAGGTATTATTTAAATATTTATTACATAATACTATAAATTCTCGTTTCTATTTACCTCACACGTAATTTATAGAATATAGATCAACAATGCTATAAATCTATTGAGATGTTTTGCTCGTGTACTTGCTGATGCTCCCGCTGGCGTTAGCTGTTCTGACTGCTGATTGTTCTACAGTCATAGTAATATAAGTTTCCCCATAAGCATTCAAGATATTAAATATGTATGTTTTAATATTTGTAAATATTGAAATTCCAACTCAGAAAAATTTGAAGTAAAACATGTTATGTCAACAAAGAAATTTGGGACATGAAATAATATAGTTTATATTTTTCTTATTCTCATTTAATTTATCTCTGTTGATAATATTTATACTAATAATAGACAAACCTTGCACAATATATTATTATAAAAAATATAATATATAGAGAGAGATATACATAATAATTTTTATTAAACTAATCCCTTAACGTATAAACTCCAATTTTAATAACAACAACAACAACAATAAGTTTGTTCGTAAACCGAGGCTAGTATATACATTCTGCACTCGATTGACCTCATGTCCAAGAGTGCATAAGAAACTCGTGTGAAGAAAATCTACACAGTTGATTTATGAACAGTTAATACAGTACTCAAAAATAGGCTGGATATTAAAAAAAAAAAAAAAATGGAAGGAAAAGGATAAATTACGATCCTTGTAACTTAAAAACATTATTTTCACCCTAAACTCTTCTGTAACTACTTTCATCTGTAGATAGAGGATTCTTTTATTGATCCACCTGTATCACTGCAATCACCTTGGCATACATGTGAGCGCACTCGAGAGGTGAACCTGACCCGACACGTTGTGTTTCGTGACCAACACTGCATTAGGAATTCACTGCAATGAGGATGAGCTATAGCTGCAGCAGCAAATGCAATTATTACACGAGCAGTTGCTTCGTGTAATATTATTTTATGTTGTGAAATATTGTATATAATGTACAATATTTTCTCTTAGTTAAAAATTAACTGTAATATATTTCTAAAATCCTAAAATGATAACTAACATAAACACGTAACAGTAACACAAATTCATATTTCAAACAATTAAGATATTATAATTATGAATACTGGTGACATACATGTTAGTTTTACTTGACTCTCTTTTTCATTAATTTTGAATTTTTATCCCAAATATTAGTTCATACACTATACTTCAGAAAGAATTAATAGATCTGTTCATAAATGCACAATCAGATAAATAGAAGAACCTTCCATAAAAGAAACATAAAATTAATTTAATAATTGATAATGTTCTGATTGTGTATTTACGAACAGGCCTATATTGTTACACAGAAATTAGCCTACGTTTTGAAGGTATAAAGCAGGCATATAAGATTCAAATTTAATACACTACTTTCTCTTCCATCTTACATTGTTACAAAACCAAATTCTATATTTTCAGATTCTGAAAGGACACCTAGGGAACTTTACTCTTGCGTGATTTGCTGGAGCAGCAACACCGCAAACTGATGCAAATTTGCAATTTTGGAGCAGGTGACAAGAACAGCCAAAGTATCCCAGACTCCTTCTAGTTCATGTCACACCTTCAAAGGCTGTATGACAATGGCTATAAACAGAGCAGGGGTGAAATTCGTGCTGTCTCGAGGTGTATATAATAATATTTCAAATATCCTGCTAAAAAAAAAAAATAAGAATAAATTTTATCCAGACAAGAAAAAGAAGTATAGAAGGAAATTTATAATTTCCTCAATTTCTACAGCTTCCATGACAGGAACTCGGCAGCCCGGCGAGCAGATACGTTCAAGCAGTTGCCTATTTCCCAGGCGCTTTTTCTTGTCAGTTTTATTCCCACAAACATATCCATTGCTGTGGATGGAGAGAAAAAAACAAATAAGGTCATGTTATGTCAAAGTTTTAGCTTACAAAAAAAGGGAATAATCTATAAAAATTTCAGTCACTAAAACAGCTCAGTTGCTATTATTGCATACTAGCAAGCAAATTCAATTAAACGCTGAGATAACACATGGCTAATACAAAAAGATGGTATATTGATGTATATACTGACAAAAACACAAACCATTCCAATTGTGAATTAATTGTTGTAAAGAGTCTAAAAGAAAAAGTGACTATGATGTATGATATATGCATATATATATGATTTCAGCAAAAGAAAAAAAATGAGTCTCAGTTCCATAAATAAACCAAAAAAATTTTCTTCGTCAGCCACATTCATATTTATTTTGATTTTTTTGTCAATAATTATTAATGCTATTAATTTGAATATGTTCCCGACTGACTCCCTTCACCCCTTCCTCCTCTGCCCCTCCATTTTAGGGGTCTTCTGATTTTATTTGAATCAAAAATTATTTTCTTCCAAATCTTTGCTTAAATACTGAAACCTTCATTTCATTTCTTGTTTTACATGGGTTTAGATAGAAAAGTGAATCAGCTGTCTTGAAGCCACTTTTTTTTTTAAGCAAGACTTCACTTTGGATGATATTATTGACATTTGTCATCAATTTGTGAATACAATCAAACGCTAGTGATAATTTTATTGATGGAGATAAAGATTTACCCTTATAGCTAACGATCGAGTTACGTCGTTGATCGTGCATCTGATTAAAGATCCGATTACCAATAAAAGTTCGATATCAAAGCAATTTCCGCTACCAAGTTTTGCATTATTTATTAAGTTTGCATCAAGTCTGCATATGTGCATTATTTATTTCCCTTCAAGATATATATATATAGGTTGTAGGGAGTTTTAGAACATGAATATTATAGTGAAAATATGATTCTATTTGCAAGAGTTTAAGTTGCTTCGAAAAAATATATATTATATATATATAAAACATTATATTATTGAAAACTTGAAAACATACTTCTCCCTCCCCCCCCCTCTCTCTCTCTCTCTCTCTCTCTCTCTCTCTCTCTCTCTCTCTCTCTCTCTCTCTCTCTCTCTTCGATGTATCTTTTTAATGTTTCAAATTATGAATTTTTTATAGTTTTAGATATAAAATTGTAAAATATTATTGTAACAGTTTGCTAATTGAATAAATTTTTTTTTAAGATTTTAATGAGATATTTGAATGAAATTGCACTCAAAAAAATTAAAGCAATCATTATATGTAAATTTGTCAATTCGTGAAGTTCAAACAAAATTTTCAGAGTAATGATTACAGGAATAATTTCAATTTTATGACAAATAAATGTTCTCTTTGTTTCCACAGGCCGCTCTTGTAAAACGTCAAGTCAAAAACATTAGCGATCGAAGTATACGAAAGGATTTTCCACTAGTCGCTCCAGCAGTAATGGAGATTACATGGTAGAAATACAATTATAATTTCAGTCCGATCAACTTAGCAGCTGTCCTCCAAGGCGAACAAGGATAATACAAGTGATGAGGATGGCTGAGGACAGGCAATTGGATAATTCAACCTTCGGAACAGTTTGTCAATAAATCCAGGATCCTATTTTAGAGCAGCTGACCAATCAAACACGTGGTGACGTCACTGGGATACTACTGGGAAAGGCAGGAGCAGCGACTGACTTCAAAGTAAAGCCGGAATTACACGATACAATTTTTCTGATTATTGTATACAATTTTTCCTTACAAGAAAATTTAATCTCCATTTGTTTGTATTGAGAGGAAATTTTCCTGCAAGGAAAAATTGAATACAATAATCAAAAAAATTGTATCGTGTAATACCGGCTTAAGCTATTCTCTCCAATTCTATCGTCGCAGGGCAAGCCCAATTCAGACACCCACGTGCCGGGGTAGTTCGCAGTCAGATCTAACAACGCCCCCACTCTTCTCCTTGCTAATCTCTCCCTCCCCCCAAATCCAATCATGGATACATAACAAGCATGCAAACCCTAGCCAAATAAAACGTGGGACTGCGTAAATTTATAAGGTAATTTTATGTAAAAAAAAAAAAAAAGACTCTTAAATTAAGAATAAAAAAAACACAACTTTTACTGCTGTTTTTGTTTAGCGGAATTAATAAAGCATTTAAATTAGATAATATAATTATTGTGATGAGGCTGGTCAATTTCTTTATTTAGTTTCATTATTGTTAATAATGTAAAGCATGTATGTATAACATAATACATGTATATTATATACATATACATATACATATACATGTATACATATACATGTATACATAACATAAATTAGATTAAAGCAATAACATAAACTCTTCAAGTATAAGGTCCCTATATCTTTACGAAAGATAAGAAACTAACCTTCTAACTAACGAAACTAACGAAAGATAAGAAACTAAAAAAGTGAATCCCTTCTGCACGGTGACGACTCACTTACTTTCATATCTAACCCCCCTCCTCTCACTCTTTCTCTTTCTCCCTCCCTCTATCTCTCTCTCTCTCTCCCTCTCTCTATATTATTAATATTTTTTTATTTTCTATAATGCTTTTATGAAAAATGAATATAATACAATAATATATTAAATTTATAATGAAACTAGATTTTTTCCTATTAAAACACTGACGATGCAATTAAATATCAAATTTTATCAATATAAAATAATTTTATATTGTCCTTTCATTTCTAAATTATATATTTGTTCAAAGTTAGCAAGCGTTAGAAAACACTGACTGACAATGAGAGTCATAATACCAATTGTTCTATAATTCTCAATATATATAATATACTCCAAAAGGTATCTATAGAATATAGTATAAATTTAATATATTTATCAATTCAAACCACATAATTATACTCTGAGCAAACTATACCTAACTTTGCAAACCGTATAATATATGAAATAAATATTACACAGTGACATTTTTGATACTGAAATTACACTTAAATCTAATATTTCTTAAAAATCTGTCATTTTTTCATTAATCGATATGCAATATATGATATAATCGACTTAGATCACTGAAAAAAAAAAGTGATCACAGAATCCAGTTATAGCTGACAAATATATCAATTTTATCAGCGTTATATTAATTAATTAAGTTCCTTAAGACCAAACTCAAAGTGCTCCTTTATTGTGTATATTGACGATGCATGCATGGTCGATATTAATGAGGTTCGTGTAATCGACAACTTCGTTGGCACTGACAATGAGTATATTCCTTTATCCAGCCTACAGAGAATGAATCGAGTTTCCATTGATGTGCAGATTGCAAACAATGGCATTATTACAATTTGATTATTTTATCAGCTGTGGTTTGTGCAGTGTGATATGTTATAAGTGTTATAACTTATTTTAAATCTGAGTTTATGTACTTGTGTAGATAGAATCAATAACTTTGTTTGCATGCAGTATTCAGAGTAATTTTAAACACCAGATAACGATATAACGACTTGAAGACTAGTTACGGGCGATGACTGCTTGGTCCGCAGACTTGAAGTCAATATATCATCAATAAATTTTATTTCAAATTCACTAATTGTAGCAATATTTGTTACTTATTTTTTTAATTCAAACTTTTTTTTTTTTTCAATCACATCATTTAAGTATATTGAGATTCAAATACTATTTTAAATGTAATCTTTAAAAATTACATTTTTATATTCTCTCTCTCTCTCTCTCTCTCTCTCTCTCTCTCTCTCTCTCTCTCTCTCTCTCTCTCTCTCTCTCTCTCTCTCTCTCTCTCTCTCTCTCTCTCTCTCTCTCTCTCTCTCTCTCTCTCTCTCTCTCTCTCTCTCTCTCTGTGTGTGATGATAGAATAATCTTTTACTTTTATACTTTTCAAACATGGACAGAAAAAAAATTAATAATTCACTTAAAAAAAATCATATAACATGAATTTTGCTTCTAAAGCTAATAGTTGACGTATAAATAGTGTAGTATAAGTATATAAATAGAGTTAGAAAGTTTGGCTCAGCTTCGATTGATTTCATTTTATATATAAGTTTCTGGTTTTATATTTTATATTACGAGTTTCATCGTGTGTGTGAGAGTTTTTAACTTAATAAAAAAAAATCTCAAACAAGTGATAGAAAAGGTAAAAAAATAAAGTCAGAACTTGAAAGCCTCAAATGCGATGGGTGTGGCCAACTCTTCAGTAGATTAAAACGAGATATAACTGCTGAGCTGATGAAAAAAAGACATTTCTTTATCTTGAAGGATTCGAGCGACCATGCCAAATGATATCAAGAAGTTGTGGAAATTTGAAGATAAAAAAAAAAGAAAAAGAAGAGACTTACTCGTTTATATTTTTTTTTTTTACATGAAAGCAAGGTTTTGAAAAACTTGGCATGCAATATATATAGTATATATTGGTGTAAAACAAAATGGTATATAAGTATTAAGCGTATTACATTAATAGTCACATATTTTATGTTCTATATATTGTAAGTAATTACAAATTGCAATTTATTTCGTAAAACAATTATAATTATTGGTATTTTTTATACTTGCTATAGCACAATTATTTTAATGAAAGAACTTTGTATATATACATGCTTTTTTTTATATAATGTAAAAATTTCATTGCATATTTCTAAATTAGAAACTAGGAATAAGTTTAACCAAGAAAAAAAATAACTTACTTGATTTTATAAATATATATTTAGAAAAGAAAATTACAAAAAAAAAATCATTAAAACTACTTTGCAGTCTCTACGACAGTGAGATTTAAATTTAATCACATTTCCATGCAACTTTCAAACATAGAAATATACAAAACCAGGTCACAATAAAGAATGAAAATTTTGCATAAAGTTTTGCTTTTCTAAGTTGAAATAAGCTACATGTACTGCTAAATCTTATACATATAATGGTACAGAAGAATAATACATACATATATTTACCATTTGAAACAAAGTATCCTCAGGGATTTACTTCTTATTATCCTAAAAGGTAAGAAAATTACAAACGTGTTAAATTTTATCACTGAAATAACGTCAAGAACTGTACAGTACATTGAGGTTTCCTTTCTTACATACATAACATGATATTCCTTACCGGGTAAGTCAGCAGAATCACTAACTCAGTCGTCCACAAAAAGTCCTCCGGAGCTCTTGATTCTTACATATATTCACTTGCTTCAGAAACCCTGATGACACTATTTTACCTTTTATACTATCTATCGTACAGTACGTCTAACACACCTGCTCTTTGGATTCAAACATTCTGTAATCACACATTTTTAATCCATTTTTTATATAAATTAATTACATTATATATGGTTTAAGTCAAAATAGTAATGAAATTTCAGGCTACAGTAATTAATAGAATTTAATACTGATACTAGAAAAAAAATAATAAAGCACCGTGTGTGACGACTATTAGTAAGTTGCTCATATATAGTACATTAGCATAATATTACATCTATGTTTTTTTACCACAGCACTGCAAACTCTAATATGGTATAATTTCTATAAACTTTAATGTTTTGTCTGTTTTTAATTAAGTCATTCTTTCAATACCAAGAAATTTATACATAAATCGTACTATATATTATATATATATATATACATATATAGAGTATTCATTACAAATAAAAGTATGTATAAACGTCTTAAAAAATTAATTTCTAAACTAATTACTTGTAAACTCTCCATTTAACGAGAAGGAACACTCGGTCAATCATTCTGTTGTTGAAAATCGTTGTTACATCTTGCCACGTCATTTTATAATATTTAATAATTTCATTATCTCTTTCTTAGTCAAAATACAATAATATTATAATCCAAATTATATAATATAACATTAAACCCTTTCAAATGATGCTACTAATATAATATATTTGAAATCGAATAGCATTACATTTTATGTTAGAATAATTGCAAATTAATACCAAAACAGAGCGCACAGGATACAAACCATTTTATTAGTAAATAACTTTTTCGTGCAAAGGATATATTCATATTGAATTTTATTTCACTTTTCGGACTTTTACCTTTGCCGGTGTTCGATGTAATCCTTCTGTGTATAGTATGTTGCGATGGTCACTTAGTGTTCGTGCACATCACCAACACTTGCATGTACTACACATATAACTACGTTTCGAGAGTCAACCGCTCTCTTCCTCAGATTGCAACATACTACACACAGAAGGATTATATCGAACACCGGCAAAGGTAAAAGTCCGAATTTAAGTGAAATAATTCATTACAAACCATTATAATATAACTTCATATGTAAAGGTATTTTCCTTACTTACTTGTGCTAACGAGTGTACTTTGTAGTCAGCTTATTACGAGTACATGCCTCGAGTAATTTAAATACAGATTTTTTTTCTTTGGTAACTTTGAAACTGTTTTTAATTAAAACCTTTTATATGGGAATTATAACTATTTTAAAAAGTTCTAGGCTTTCAAGTAAAGATTTACTTAAATTATTTAATTTAAAAAATAATTGTAAAAAACTCATTTATATTCGAATATCACTTCATGTACTTTTATGTTTAAAAACAGCATATTAATATTCTACTTCTGTAAAAAAATATAATATAAGGATTTCTCTATTATTCGCATGCAACGGTCGTTACGGTATACATATGGCATAATATATATATATATATATATATAATATGCATGTATTTAATACTATTTTTACACTCAATATTGCTTTATATTTGGTGAGTCATTATCGAAGTTTATTTACCTTTTTTTTTTTTTTGCAGTTTATTTTTTTATATTTTTGCTGAGAAAAAAAAATAAAAAAAAATCCTAATTTTTTTAAATAAACTTTATATATTTGTTAATTATTATATTACATATGATATATGATATTAAATTAATTTTGATGCAAAACTAAATGCACTTTAATAAGTGATTAATGAGATATCCCATTATATTAGGGTGACCAGATATCTTGATGTCCAAAACGGTACATGCCCCCAAGATAGAGGCCTGAAGGGCCAACCCCAACCCCAAAACCCCCGCCGGAGGCGCGATTTTTTTGGGTGCCACGCCCCCTTTTTTACTTTTTTTCTTAATGGATTTTCAAATGAATTGTTTTTTTTTATGAAGCCGTTTTTTCCGAAAAAATTTATTTTATTTGTAAATCCATTAAAGAATTTTCGTCATAGATTCTACGTAAGTATTTTTTAATTGATACCATAGTTCAGACGAAGTTTGAGTAAAACGCTGTTTTCTATTCCATAATCCATAAGGCTGCATGTTAAAGGGCTCAGGAAAACAAACTTTGGGATTTTTTTGCGATGAAGCTATTTGAGATGAAATTTTTTGGTTTTCATTTCTCAATAAAGCAGGGCAGGTTAAAATATTTTAAGGAAATAAAATAATAAATTATGCAATCGCTCATTCTACTTTAAATAATATAAATAATTGCATTTTTTTATAAATACATTTTTCATAGAATTAGAAAAAAAGAGATTTATTATAGTCACCATGCAAGAAAACTGTGCCAGTGAGTTGATTTCCTAAAATTAACCTTTTTTCTTGGCCTGGCCACGATTCTATTCATGTTGTAAAGTTACATGTAAAATAAAAAGAAACAAAAGCAATACAAGAAATTTATTATACTCAAAAAGCATACCTTCGAAGGATACTTTCCCAATACAAAAATTATATTTAAATATTTTAAATTGATTTTTTTTTTTTTTTTTTTTTTTTTAATTTCGTTATCAAATTTTCCGTCTCCATTCACAATATTTCTAAATGTACGTGTTACTTAAATAATGCAATATATATTTGTTTATAAATAAATAAAACTTAATATAATGTCACGAGATAAATTATACAAAAAAAAAATGGAGTATAAAGCAAGAAATTAATTTGAATTAATACTTTTAATCGAACTGCAGTTCATTTTGCAAATAGTGTGAACTCTTGTTATAGAGTGAAATAGCTGAATTAATTTATAGCATTCAAATAGGGCTTAATAACAGCTAAAATTACTTGATTGTATGAATAATATTTGTGGCGTTTTTCCCTCATATTATTTTCCATTTATTTATTTACGTAATATCCATGCACGATTATTGTGAAAAAAAAAAAAAAAAAAAGAAAGAAAGACAAAGAAATTTTTGTCTCAGCCTCGTCACAATGCATAAGAATGATTTTTTCAATTTCATATATTATTGGAAATTTCCATCAAGTGAATATCATCAATATTAAAGGAGATGATATTTTTGTGCAAAGTTTTTTTACTTATTTTTTATTCAAAATTTAATCGAAAAGTAGTGACTTCATTTCACGTAGTATATGCATACTTGCGCGTATATGCAAAATATATCTATTCCGCAATTTTGGAAGAAATATGCTGTTTTGCGAATGCGATCGACAAAAAAGGGGCATGGAGTTGCAAAATCATTTGCGTCCGTACATTTTCGTAAATATTCAAAACCACATTCCTATGAATTTTTTATTTTTTTAATGATAAAAATTTTAAAAAATGTCCCTTTTATAAATTTTGTCTGAAAGCGGTACATTTAGGCGTCCCGAGAGCCTCTTTGGGGACACCGGGACATGGTACTCTAAAACGGTACTGTACCGGTCAAAACGGTACGTCTGGTCACCCTACATTATATTAGCACTATCACTAGATTCACGAGATTGATTACAATTTAATGGATTGCTACAAACTTAGCCAAGTGTTTTTTTTTTTTGTTTTTTTTTTACAGTATTTAACTCCTGAGAGCTACTTGGAATTAATCTTATGGCTTTTCATGAAACTCCATTGATTTCTATTTAATTTACCATGTGCAGCATTTCTTACATTTCATTACTTCGTATTTTTATAAAACTCTTTTCTATTTTGAAAGTATTGCTCATGACGAGAAAGTTTCTTGTGGTCTGAATAAGCTGCTGTCATATACATTCTCCTAGCAGTCGTCATCGTTTGAATGCCTATATTTCTAATTTTATTATATTTTTTAATTTTTTATTTTATAATATTAGCTTTCTACATCAGCATATTATATTCTGCCAATGGCGTGAGCATTCAAACTTAACAAAAGTATTGCCATTATATATATATATATATATATATATATATATATATATATATATATATATATATATATATATATATATATATATATATATATAAATTGAAATTTTTTGATAATGGTATGTTAAGATTTTTTTTTTATATATATATTTTTTTGTTCAATTAATTTAATGTCAAAAGAAGTCACTTATTTAAAGGCGATTTCAAAAAGTATGTTGATCATTGCATAAATCACCACATTATTATTTTTTTGCTATTCATATTTCATATTGCATGGAATTTTGAAATTATTCTTAGAGTTTTATTAGATTAATATATTAGGAAAGCTTGTATGAATACATGATATTTATGAATATCACAATCTTAAAAGTGCAATTTTTAATTCCTATATATTATTATAACTATATTGTATTCTTTAATTATACAATCGGATTATCTAACCAGTATTCTGTTTTTGAATAAATATAACAATTAAATAAATTATAGTTATAAATGAAAAAAAAATCACTGAAAAATAATTATTGTAAAGTTTTAAAGGAATTTTTTTAGGTATTACGTTTGAAGGTAGTTTGGTATGTTTCTTCCTTTTTACTTGCTTTATTTTTGTTTCAGAATAATATGTAAAGCAATAAAACATAGTATGAGAGTCCCGAGAGATCGAGAGAGATGACCCACGTCTGATGTAGGCAGACAACCCGCCAGCAGCACACAACAATGTGACGTTGTGGAGGAATGTAACATCTGCCGTAACACTTCTCTGCAAAGGATGCTAGCAGAGCATTCGTGCACACAATTTAAGTCACGCTACAACTCTGGTTGTTATCTAACATGAGCAGCTCGTTCGTTTGACATGCCTACTCTGTTCATATTATAATAATATATATTATATGCAAATTTCGGGTTGACTGCCACCCTTTCAGCACTATAACTCTCTCTCTCTCTGGACACGCGCCAGGTAAAACACGTATAGGATAATTAATAAGCATGCATACAGGGGGTAAGACTACGCACTAGGACTTGAAGCAAATAAAAGTCAATTTTACCTGCCTGTCAGCTGATTTTGCTAAGGGATAACATGAACTTTAAAAAATTTCAACGTTATTTTCATGTTACGAACGAGAGAAATGTGTTGGGAGAAGGAGAAATTTTTGCTTCATAGAGTTCAGACCTTAGTAGTAGAGAAGCTACTAGTAAGCGTTAGCCTTCCATATTATGTTATAGGTCAGTGCATCATGCATACCATAACATACATGTTACGGTTTGCATGCATGCATTGAGATTCTTTATAAAGAATCTTCATAAGAAATTGCCAAGTATCGCTAAAATTTTACAGGGAAATATTTTTTAACTGCTGATATTTCATCGCACTTTTATTATTTTAAATGATAATATACTGTCTGAAGGACGTGCGAAAGATTTTAAAAAAAAATCAAATCTATATTTGAATGCTACACTAATGCATCATGATTATATATCATGTGTGTTACTTAATGAAGAAAATTGCATTAATATTATTCAATCGAATAGTATAATAACTGAAATAAGTAATGTTTGTCTACTGAAAGAATGGCCGCTGTGGTTAATAAAGTTAAATATATATATATATATATATATATATATATATATATATATATATATATATATATATATATATATATATATATATATATATATATATATATATATATATATATCTATTTACTGTTAATACCCGTGTCAAAGGAAAAAAATGGGCTATAAACCATTTAATTTTATTTTCAAGGATTTAAGGATCAGTACATATTTTTTAAAGTTATATAAATTACCAAATATGGAGAAAAAAAACATTTACACTATATTCATCAATTAGGTATATTTTACTTTGCTTCATTCCATGTATTATTAACTAAAAATTATTAAGGTAGAAAAAATGGTAGAGTTGTTAATTCGTAATTGTTATTTCTGTAAAATTAACTGTTAATGTGTTGATTAAAAGCACATTAATCACATTATATATTGTATGATGTGTTGTTTCCTGAATGCCATCTACAGAGAGAGCGAGAGAGAGTATTATTTATTTACTAGCGTACAGTATATACAAGTGCAGCGTAAAGTACTTTATTTACAACATGCGACGTTTCATTTAGC
Organism: Siphlonurus alternatus; assembly: GCA_949825025.1. NCBI lineage: Eukaryota > Metazoa > Arthropoda > Insecta > Ephemeroptera > Siphlonuridae > Siphlonurus > Siphlonurus alternatus. The sequence goes on along the minus strand of OX463780.1, from coordinate 27,182,115 downwards.
ATTGAGGTTCAAATAATTATCTGTCTGTTTTCCCACTAACAAATTGAAGTTCTCACCCACATATTAATTTTGTATTTGGATGTGCTAGAGGTCAACTGTATGGCCTGTTTTTATAATATTGTCACTTCTATAATTCAAGCATTTATACCCTATATTATTAAACTCTTATATCATGCAATTCTATCATGAAAAACACACTTAAAATCTTACAATTAGCATTGTTAAATATATAATATATATATTATATAATAGCTAACTTTTTCTTCAACACATGATATTTTTTGCTCTCTATTTACACATTGGGTGTAAGTACCTTCAGTACGATTTGTTAAACTATAACGATGCTTCAAAAAAACATGTAGTTAATGTGTATAGAATGGTTTTGCTCTTTATCTAAAATAAAGCAAAATCGCACACATCAAACTCGGCAAAACTCTATTAATAATTATTATAAAGTAAATGCACATTAACTTTGTTGCAGACAAACTATTTGATTAAATTATGTGAATATTTTACATTGTAATTAGCTCATATTGTTACTAAAATTGATCGTAAATATAAAGTGATAAGTTCGTGATGAATATCTAATATAAGCTGCCACTATTATATAATTATTATGTTCTAACTTTGCATTAAGATTTCATAAGATGAGTAAATTCAGGTTGATATAATAATTACATAATGATATATTTGTATTATTATTGAATCATGAAAGCAAAGTTCCACAACTGAATTACATTTTAGATTTAATCACAAATTATAAAGTTGGGAGTATGTATAAATCTATATAATATTAAATTTATTGTTACACATGTAAAAATAGAGGCCATTGGCAAAATGTAGAAAAAGTTAATTGTCAATCATAAGCGGCAATTATGGAATTTTACATCTATTTTTTATCTTCTGCCAGTTCAAAAAGAATACGTCAGCCACATTTCAATGTGTTCATTGAATTCATTGAAATTGGTAACACGTTCTTTTCATATTTTTTCAAGTGCTTTAAATGAATGGGTTTTAGTTTTAATTGCTAAGGTCTCAAATCATTAGTCGTCTATTAAAGCTAGGTATCTGGGTCTATCACTCACAACTGCAATAATTATACCTTGTCGAAAATGTAACTACTGTTTTATGCGCATTCTAAGTAACTGATAAATATTTTTTACCAGAAGATTACCGAAATAAAAATGATGTCACTCTTGTTTAAATTATTATTATTATTATTATTTTAAATACTTAAACATTACAAATAACGCAGAATTGTTTGCAGTTGTGATAGTGTTGCAAATAATCATCAGCATACAAAAAATGATGATTTTAACGCTGTGTCATGTCAATAAGCTAACGTAAGGTACAGTCAATAGCTCAAAACATCTACCAACAATTAATGATCCTTTGTTGTCACAGTGTTGTCACGGTACAAAGTTGATTGGAGTATCGACCTCAATTTTTTTATTGCAGAAATGGATAGAGGGTGCAAAGTTATGCTACCCTGATATTTTTCAGATTTTTTAGAGCCCTGGAACTATTTTTAAAAATTATTTAAAGTCTTTTTTGTGACGTCACGCGGCGACAAGTCCTATCCTTTTCTTAAGGAGCAGCGCCTCGTGACGTCACAAAAAGGACTTTCGGTAATTTTTTAAAAATAGTTCCCGGTCTGTAAAAAATCTGAAAAAAATCAGAGTAACATAACTTTGCACCCTCTATCCATTTCTGCAATAAAAAAAATTGAGGTTGATAATCCATTCCCTAATTCTGGCCATGGCGTTCTAGAAATTAAAATTCAAGATCGTTTTGTTCTGGCTTATCACAGCGCTCTGGCTTGTATGTTATCTCATCGATGCCGGCCACCTGCTTGCTTGCTAGTTCTGATTCTCTCCGGCATCGATGAGACAGCCCACAAGCCAGAGCTCTGTGATAAGCTAGAAGTATGGAATGCAACTTTGTACCTTGACAACAAAGGACTATTATTGGATTTGTTGGTAAATATTTTAAGCTATTGACTGTACATACCTTGTTTTGTATAGAGGTCTGTGTTATAATAGTATCACCTGCCAACTTTTGTAATATATATGTAACATGAAGGAAATATAATACATAAATGCCTGATATTGATCGACTTAATTATAATTCCATAATTATAAACTTAAATAAACTTATATATAAGTTCAGTATTTATATGCTCCAGAGAGTTCAGAGAAAACTTGTAGCAAATTTCACAACATTTTTTGCATTTCTGAGTATAACGTAAATTAATATTATAAGCATCATTATAAAGTTATAAACTGTAAAATAATATTATTATACTCTTCAAATTGTACCATATTTTTATCGTTCTCTCATATATGTATAGTATAATATTATTTATATTATGTATTTTCTACAAAGTTAATTAAAAATTTCACAGTTACATACTAAATTGAAAATATACATATACATATAAGCAAAATGTAAATACCAATATTAACATATATGGCAGAACGTAAATTGATTTATTTTTAAATAGAGAGTTTTGTAATGAGTTATATAATTAAAAAAACTTCATATTTTATAATGCTCACATAATTTTTGAATTAAAATTAAATTATAAATTCTTCTATACTTATATTGTCGGTTCCACAATTTTTTCAATTAAAACACATTATTAAACGTTTGATCTCATTCTTTTTTGTCTTAATTTTACTCTCGGGCAAAGATGATTTTGTATTTTATTTATTTATTTAAAACACATAATTTTTACATAACAATTAAATCATAAATCACGACAGAATTTTATATCTGAACAGAAATGCATTTTTAAATATATAAATTCTTAAGAAGGAATCGAACGAAATAAATAAATTTTAAAAATTCGAGAACATAGGATATAAATATTATAAATATATTATCAAAACATTAGATGAAAAATGTACGTACTATATTTAGTGTTTTTAATTCATTTGATATAATGTGCAATGATGCCAAACGTTCCCTCACGTGGACATGTATTGTTATCATCCATCAGTATAGTGCCCAGCGCCCTACTTTCTTGCCTGCTTTGTTTCCACCGCATCACTGACAGACTATAACATAAAAATGTAGTGATGAAGTGATGCAATTTAACTTAAAAAAATATATATATTTTTAACTCTACAAATATTTAGTTACATGTTTTTCTTTTAAAAGTTTTAAGTAACTAATTGTTTAGTAACAGTCAGCGGTTTGCAAACTATGGGACGCGTCCCAATTTTGGGACAGTGAGATTTTTCGTCTGGGACTTCATGAAAATTGGGTAATGGTGACCAAGGCTATATGTTTAATAAGGTAGGGAAATAGGAAAGTAGTGGGGAAGAAAAAATGGGACATCATCTTTGAATTGAATATTTTTTGGGACTCGAGTCAAAAAGTTTGAAAACCGTTGGACTTAAGTGTTAAAATACAAGATTGACGTAACATTGTGTACTCTCATATCCGTCAAAAATGTCAATAGTATAACATTCAAAGACCCGAAGGTTGATAAATGAAGCGCACCACTACCAATGAGATAAATATACTTTAAAATTAAAAAAAAATTCCGTTTGTTTTTTGTTGATTTTACTTCCAGTCCTACGCAAAAAGCCGTTTTGTATTCATAATAATTTTATTATCACTTTACATAATAGTGCAACATGGACCAACTGCATGATTTTTTTTAAACATTATAGCATATTAAATAGTGGATCTGGAGTTGTTATATACAACTAATAACTAATATTTTATTATGTGTGTTGACGTCTTTATTTAAGATTAATAAATTTTTTTAATAAAAACAGATATAAAGTTCTAAAGTAGGATTCGGTTTACATCTCAAACCAGCAGCTGTTTGTATTATAGTGTGTACACAATATTCTGGTAGCAGAAAAGTACAAGTTTATACGAATATTCTTCGTGTGCCAGAACATGAGTTTTCATATGCACATCTTCACATTTAGAGTGCAATCGATATTCTATTTGTCGCTTAAGAATGGGAAACATGCAATCTCACTTCGACTATATAATATATATATATATATATATATCTTTTTCCTCTATTCCTATCGTGAGATAATATCATCCTTTATATACAAACATCATTATTAAAATCATGCATCACACAGAGAGATGGCTATTTTGCATTATAAGTAAATTTTAATCTATATTATTTTCACATTATTTATCTATATAGGAAAGTTATATTTACCAGATAATAAAAAACTTAACCACGAGAGTTGTGAACTGCATTTCAAGCAGATTGATGGTGTTAATGTTATGCACATTACTGGGAAATGATCCATGTGGTTAAATCACACGTAAAACCGTTCTTAGAATTTTATACACAGAAATGTACGTACTTGGAAACCTTTAAGAGCTAAAGTTCACATGATGTAATCTCATCTCTTATTCTAATCTTTCCATCTGCATCCTGACATGCAAATTCTGGTATAGAGTAATCTTGGTTTTCAGTAACCGCACATAAAAACATAATATATATAGAAAGAACGAATACGTACTCGGGAAAACAAAAATTTAATATCATGTGTAGACGTTGAAGAATATTGAAATACTACGCTGAAATATATTTATAAATATTAAAGAAAAATTCACCTTTGAATAAGAATTGCTTTATCGTATCTCAAGGTTATATTCGTTGAATGTTAGCATTATTGAAAAACAGGTACAATCTTATGCTATAACTGTTATGGGTAGAAAATGAAGTTAGAGGAAGATCCTAACCAATTCTTTCTCTTATCTATATTTTACGAAGATCCAAACTCAATTTCTTTGCAAATATCTACATCATATATAAGAAGAAGATAACCTTTACATACATTTTTTTCAAATCCAATAATACATGAATTTGAATACACTTATACTGACATGAATCTTCAGTTTTTTCATCCATGCCACTTCTGCTGTTCTGTTTTATGTAGCGTTGTCTAAAGAGGCGTATACTGTATAATGATCTTAAAATCTTGTTAAAACTGGTTTGTAGACCTCTACCAATATTGCAGATAACACTTATTCAAATGTAGAAGATGTATTAAAAAAATGTAACTTTTTAGCTACTCTGAGATGTGTTAATTCTTCAATCACCATTGAAATATTAAAAGACGTTGAAAATTACCATAGAAAAAAAATGTTGCTTTTTTTTTTATGAAATTACTATCGAAGTAGCACAAATCTGCAAGAAGTTTGAATAGTAAAAACCACTGTGTGTCACAAGTACTCATTTATGTGTTGCTGCTCTTGTGTGCTTGTAATTACATTTTTAATTAAATACATATTATTAGTTTAAAAAAGTGAATATAACTTTATTATTATTCAATTAACTTGCTTATTTTTATTTTATAAACATATTTTTATTATTTCATATAATAACATATTGAATACAAATAAATAATATTGCTTTATAATTTAATACAGTTAAAAAATAACAAAATTGTGAAAACATTGTATATATTGATGAAGCACTTCAATGTGTAATCGATTTGCAAAATCAGTAAGATATCAACTGCTAATTCAGTTAACTGAAATTCAAAGTCTGTTATGGAAACCTTATGACCTCAATATTTTTTTTTTCAATAGTTAAAAAAGATTGAATAAAATTATGTTAAAAAATATTATTGGTTTATTTTCAGATTTTTTTAATTAATATCACAAGGTGTAAGGTATACATTAAATTTATGCGTGTACGTGTATTCGATCTGTTTTTTTTTTGTTTTTTTTTTTTTTTTTTTAATTTACCTGTTAAGTTAAAGGGAGATTGAAATTATAAAAGTATTATATCTTTTTATTAAAAATATCAACTTGAACTTTAGGGGTCAATATTAATATGAACCCGACGATTGCTTTAATTTAAAAATAAATAAAATCCCTATATTTATAAAATGGACAGTCAATTTTTTTAAAATGTGTATTTTTATTTTTAATTCAACATTTCCTGAGAATTCAGAAAACATACAAAAAAAAAAGAGATTAAGTTAAAACATTGTTGTTCGTTATACAATTTAGTCCATTCAAAAACAAACTTAATTTTATAATAGCACAAAACACTTTCGCTGCTTACTGTAAAGTTTAGATTTGACAAAGAAATGTTTTCATGTAAACAACTAAACCAGTTATAGTTTACTTTAGTGCTGTTTTAATTATAATAATAGTAGTTAAAAACTTTATAATATTTATAAACTAAAACCGAGAGTGAGACGTCGGAAAGATAAAAATAGCTTTATGAATGGACGCGTTAACTCATGAACGTTATAATTTCTTAATAATTAAACATTACTTTATTCGAGTTTCCCACTACTTCTAAACAAAGCTATTGCATTTCATTACAATTATCTTCATTTTACCCACTGTTAACTTGGTACACTCTATAAATAATATAATAAGTAAGTTTTGAGTCTTTGTTTTAACGTTATAAATTATTAAAACTATAAATAGTTGATGATTTTAATTTTTCTATTCTTAATAAATTCCTGATAAAATTTTGTTTAACTTTTTACCAAATTAACTTTTTACAAAATGTTATTCATTTATTTGTTTGACACAAGTATAAAAAAAAATTAATCCAGTTTAATGTTTTAATTATAGGAGGTATATTCTTGAATACAAGAATCAACAAAAATCTGTACTGGGTACATAGGGAAAATCTTATTTTAATTTATGATCATTTTATTGTGCATTTATGGATATACTTGTTATCTAATATAAATTAAACTTCATCCATTTTTTTTATATAATTAATTTCACAAATTTAAAAGACGGTTAGAAACAAGTGAAATTCTCCAGAACAAAACAAAAGGAAACATTTTTTTTTTCATATTTCTCTTGTGGTATGGCTCAGCATTTTCTAAAGATTTATATACTTGAACTATTATATATAACTCTCACAATAAGGACGATGTATTCCAGTGGGAAAAATTGCAATATACTTAAAGTAGTAATACTTATATGTATACCTTCATATAATGTTATAATATACATGTAGTTTTCATCAAGCTGTCTACAGCAGTTTGAGTTAAAAACAAGATTGGTGTTGACACTTGCAGATATAAACTACTATATATTGTAGCACGGGACAATAATGCAAACTTTCAAAGATAAGGTATAAAAAACTGCAATGTTGGAACGATAAAACGTTAAAGAAATCATACAGAAAGAACTTATTCATGTGCGAAGTAAGTCAAGGAAAAGTGGAGCAAAGCCTGCTTTCAATTAAAAACAATTTATATACTTTGATGGTTGAAGTATAACTTTGAATTTGTAAATTAAAGCTTTTTATGTTTTATTTTTAATTAAATAATTAGTGAAATTTGCAGAAAATTTAATTATTTTAATTGACATTTGTAAGACATAAAGTGACATTATAAAAATAAAATGAAAATTTTATTTATATACAGTGGTACAGTTGAGAATTAGGGCTCAGTTTAATTCTTTTTTATAAATTGTTTTTCTTTTAACAGAGAAGAGAGTCTTAGAATTTTTAACATTTATAATTCCTTTAAAAATATTCTAAAAGAAAATCTTACTTCCTGGTAATATATATTACTGTTGTGTATTATATTGGTAAGAGTAAATTTAACTAGCAATCACAGTTAATTGATGGATATTTTGCTTCTTTTGTCTATGTTTATATTTCTTTAATTGAAAATTGAGTAAAATAATTTGACTTGATCAATGACTGTCTATGTACAACCCAAATGTTTCAATAATAAATTAATATTATTTTACAATCTACATTACTTTCATTTCCATGATGATCCTAATATACAAGCCATTTGTCTATTTTACTGGTCAATAAAAGCTTCGTAAATTCTGTTATCACACTCATCACTGCAGTTGAAAATTCTCATTCACACAATTTGATTGAACAATTTTATCTCAATAATAGGTCGAAAACTTCGCATGGGAATTTGTTTTGAATTTTTTAAAACATACATTGCAACATAAATATTTATCATATATATACCTAAAATAAATATGGAGATTTAAAGACCGCAATGTCTATGACATTTGTTTGGTCAAACCAACGATCGACTTACAATGCTTCTTAACAATCACAAACGTTGATTGATAAATAAATGGATTAATGGAAACAAATAAGAAACAAGCAACAATTTAATAACTTTGCAAGGACAAAAAATTAAAGGGGAAAATGGAGCCGTGCTCTAAAGCAATAATTAAAAAAATCTTAACATTATTGTATGTTTCAATTTGACTACTAGCATTATTTTTATAAGCCTTTATTACATGAAGGATAACTGCCACTCATGTGTTTTGGTGTATTTTGATGTTTTGTTAGTTATCCGCACCCTACTGTATTATGCCTCTATATATTTTGTATCTGGTTGAAATAAATAATCTGCTTACAAGTGATATGAACATATAGTTTATCGTTTCTATGAGGAAACAATGGTAAGTATCCATCAGAAAAATTATATAGTCGCCATGTTCGTTTGCTAATTTTGACTCCTGCTACAACCACCACGCATCGGCGCGCAACCCTTCTGCGCACGTTTTTTCGGCTCGAAGTCAAAACACTACTACCGCGAAATTTTTTAGATGCTCTTTAATTAAACTGACCCAAGGCAAGTAATAAAATGTTTATAGCAGCAAACGTAAAAGGTTAGTGCCAATACGTAATTTTAAATTTGCAAACATAACTTATTTAGAGGGTTAACAATACGCGATCGAAAAATTGCTCCGTATAGGATCTTACGTGCACCCAATCTTTTTTTGTAAGTAAATGGGAGGACAAAGGATTGGTGATGTCATCATGGATGCTGACCATTCAAATTATTATTTATTTATTTCATTCCAAATACAGTACACACAATGAATTGATAGGCGTTGCGGATGGCTAGAGCATCTAGGTTCTTCTTTTAATCTCTATTTCAGATATAATGCAGTCTATAACTAAAACAAAAATCACATAAAATTCTTAGATGAAATTTATTTTTCCCTCTTTCGTTTGATTTAATTGATTAATTGATTTTTTTAACAAGGATACAAGCATTTGCTGAGGTGAGACTGAGGGAACCGTGGAAGACCTCAGTCAGACACCCTTATTTTTTATCAATGGACCAAAGTGATATCCAAAACCCGGGAAACCACACACAAGTGCATCACTGCACTGGATGGAAAGCGAGGCGAATTTACCTCAGGGAGGAAGCAACGTAATTTTTACTTGCATGAAATATGCAGTCACCCATCCAAGTACTAACCACGCTCGACTTGATTTCGATAATCTAAAGAGAACCGGTCAATGCACTGCACCACGCTCAATATTCAGGAACCTTATTGCAATGGCCTTATTGATGAATGAAGCAGAAGCCTAGATGTTTATTAATCTTGTGTTAAGTCAGAAATCATTATAGGTTTGTGTAGATACACAAACAATTGCATTAAATGAACAAACAAAACTTTTGGGTATATATATTAATAAGAATCTAAGATGGATTAAGCATATTGATTATATATGCAATAAGTTGGCTTCAGTTATTTTTGCAATTGGTGAAGTAAGACACGAAATGGAATTTGAATGTTTAAAAGTACTTTACTATGCAAATTTCTATTCAATTTTGAAATATGGGATTATATGTTGGGGAGATTCTGTTGATTTTCATAGGTTATTTGCTTTGCAAAAAAAAGTGCTTCGACTTATGTGTTTTGTAAAAAGAAGAGCATCATGTGTGCCCCTGTTCAAAAAGCATTCAATTCTACCTTTGCCATGTATTTTTATCAGTGAGTGTGTTTGTTATGTAAAAAAAAAATATGTGTCAGTTTAGAAAACATGAAATTAATCATATCTACAATACAAGAAATGTGATAAGTGATAAGTGATAAGTGAGAAAAGTGATAACGCCTATTTGGTGCAGAATGGACATGTATAAACATGGTCCATTTCTGAAGTGTCTTAGTATTTATAATAAATTACCGAGTGATATAAAGTGCATAGATAACTTCAAGATTTTTTGCTCAAGTGTAAAAGACCTGTTAATGGACAAATATTTTTATTGCGTCAAGAATTATATGGACCATGATTTTACTTCTGCATGTTAACAGCCTATATTGTTTGTATATAATATATATAACCCTCGGCTATCAATATATTGCCACAATTGACGTGTCCTATTAACCTCAACAAATATCTATATTGTGATGTTTTGATTGTAGGAGAAATGGATTTAATAAAGAAATTTTGAATTTTGAATTTTTTGAATTTTGACAATTACGGAGTGAGCTTTGGAACTCTAATTGACTATTGTTGTCACCCTTAGGCTTGTAAGATCTGTCGTCAACATTAACAATGGAGCAATTGGAGTTGACTGCTGAAACAACACTCGTATGAGACTCATGTGATATCTAATCTGTGATTGTAAGCCGTAATCAGCCACAATTGACACTCACAGTGTCAATCTGAAAATAATTGTTCATAAAATATACAGTGGAAATTGGTATACTGAATTTATCTTTTCATTTTCAAAATTAAAATGAATTCTATATTGCACGAGCTAATTATAATAATAAATATTAAAAAATAACTCATAACAAAGGAAGTTTGATCCAATTAAAAATAGTAATTAGCTCTCGCGCTTTTCGTTCAAGGTTCTGTTATTTTTAATGATGTGATGTCATGTAATCTTGTTTTTAAATGTATATATGATAGTATTATTTTAGATCAATTTGTAAAGGCACCCAATTATTTCAGAAAAATGAATCATGTATAATATATATAGATAATATGTAGAGGGAATATAAGGTTCATTTGAATCTGAATTAACTGTTAATATTGCGAACCGACTATTATAACATCATTGTAATCCCTAATAAACGATAAATTAGTAAAAAAATGATTAAAAAAACTTAAACTGTCGACAAATTGTAGTCAATTCATATGAGATACGTCAATAAGAGCTGGTATTTTACATAACTATAGACTATAGTATACATTTATCATTTATTCTACCAGTTACATAATGCTAATTTCATATTGTAATATGTTTTTATATATTATATATAGTTGCAGCTACTAGGCTTTATCGTGTTTAAAAAATGCGCAATCAAAATTACTGACTTTAAAAGATGATTTCCATGAAAAAATGTCGAACGGCGCAATAACGGTGCACTTGCTTAAAATATAATATTTAACATTAGGTCTGTTCGTAAGCCCTGTTTGGTGTAAACTTTTACACCACTTTCTTACACTAGCTCAGAGCGTGGGGTAGCAAGTGCAGTGCAAATGACAAATGGCTTCACGATATTTGTTCGTTAAATTGCTCAGAGTACACCGAGCAGAGTTTACGAACAGACCTATTAGTTAGCTTTAATTATATATTTGGGAGCCATCGGCGACATATAAACGTTCCTCGTGACATAAGAAGAGACGAGAAAAATCATGAGCATCTTATTCTCCCGCTTTATTCATGGAACTAAATCACCTTTAATTAAAAATATTCTGTTTCTCTCTTTTTGAAATCAGTTGGTCACGTGACAAATAAGTCATTAATCAATTTAATTACTTAATTATAATATGTATTAATTTGTAATAATGGGTGTTTGTCTTTATAATAAATCAGCTAGCTTCGCCTAGGTCACTTCACCAACTCATGGAACATAAGGATCTTCAATGATTATCGATGATTTCTGATTGTGTATTTACGTTTAAACCTTATGTAAGGTTCAAATAACTAAAGCTATACCTATATTTATATACTATAATATTTATTTAAATCCTCATTTATCCGTGGGCGAAATAAGTTAATTTAGTTATTAATCAAGCTGGGCAACTTGTTTTACCACAGTCAAATATTCGCAGTAATGCAGTTCATAAACTGTTAAAAATATAAATTTCACCACGTCCATGCTCAACTTTTCCCGATGGTAATCTGAAAATCTTTTTAGTCCATAAAATAAAAGACAAAATATCCACTCATATTAATCCTTTAATAATAATAAGTATAGCTTTTTTTCAAGTTCATTTCACAAACTAATATATGCGTATGGATTGTTGCTACATTTTTGGAAATTTAATTTTAAAAGTATCATATTTTTCTGAAAATTTTATTTTTATAAAAGAACAAAAAAACGTGATTTTTAGGCATTGAAGTAAGCAGATTAAAAAAATTTAAGAAAAAATAAAAAATGTGTACTTAAAAATTTATAATAAATTAAGTGGTTTTTTACTCTAGTTTACAAGAAAATATATTCACAAAATACGGAAATACTTTAACTGACTTAAACCTACTTGAAGCTAGCTTGAATAAGGTATAGACTAATATAAGATAGCCTATTAACTGTAGTTCTAATTGTCTATAGTTGAGAATATTTTGATGCTATTTGGTTAATTTTCTTCAAAGTAAACGCCAGATTGCAACAACTTCCCCATTTAACATCATTAGTATTTTATACTGCAAAAGGGTTAAGTCTATTATCTCGCAAAAGAGAAAAAATGTAAAGTACTTTGACGTTTTGCAAGTTTATATACTAGAATATCAATGGACTTTGTAACAAAGTAAAAAGCTTTGATGTACACCACAAGACAAAGCTATTGTTACCCTTGATTGGTGCTGAACATCAAAGTGTTTCTTTAGTTTAGAAATTGGAACTGAAACAGTTGTGCCACGTGATGAAGTCATGCACTAGCTGATACAATTTTACTGACTCGCAGTTGTTGCAAATTAAAGTTGTAATTTTATTAATAAAAAGTAAATATACAGAGTTAATGTCATAAATTATTAATGAATGACAGAATGATTGGTGAGAGTGTATTATTGCGACTACTTAGACTGTAAACTAAATAAATATTGTTATAATTAAATTTTCAACTTTAATTCAGTACGATTAATACAAAAATAATACTTTATTGCAGCATGTAATATTTAATTAAAGTATTATAATGAAATTGTCCTTGGTACTGGTTTTGAAACTGCGCAGAAATAAAAGAATGCTACATTATATTAATCTGGAACATCTATACATCAAAATCAGATAAAATATAATATAAACAACATAAAACACCACAGAAGCTATTATTATATTATATATATATTATATTATATATATTATATTACATTATTTTGTATGCTTATATTATTATATTTTGCTGCAGCATTTTATAATGTAACAATTTTATGATTATATATAATCTTTCTTCAGTAATAATAAAAATATAATTAAATTAAAATAAATCCATATCATATGAATTTCAAAAATAAAAATTTTAGATAGAATTTGAAAAGTATATGAAAATTAAATTAAATTTTAGCTGTGACGATTTTTTTTTTTTTTTTTATTCAAATAAAATTCAAATTGAGTTAGACAAGCAGGTTGGTTAGCATCGCGGAAATAGCGGGAAATAATGTAATATCTATATACTTTTCCTTCTTTTTCATGAAAACAAAAAATAGGAAGTTGGTAATAAAATTAGCACAGCTTCAAAACTTCATACAAGAGGATCTACTTTATATTGCCGTTGATATACGTATATATTCAGGTAAGCAATTAATGCAATGCACTGTATAGAGCTCATAATGTGAAATACTAAATTACATGGTGAACAAATACATTTAAGATTTGAAGTTGGCAAAACACAACAATTCTCATATGCAGCATTTATTCCTATTATAATAACAAAATCAATTAAGAATTTGTGTTGATGGTCAACCTTGCAACCACTAATTTTACTGTTATTTTAAAAAGCAATCATACTTTTTTTTAGAATAATTATTAATTCTAGCCCTGAGGAGATATATCGTTGACAAAATTAGTTAGCAAAACACAAAAGAGCATGATCCACAATTTGAGAACAAACTTATGTGTTAGATTATATTTAAATTCGTTTAATAAATAAACAATTCAAGTCACAGAAGCACGATGGCACAGTGCATGTAGCGTGACTGGCTTGGTAATTGATACAAATGTTGTCATTACCGACCATCCTGACTATGATTTCCATGTTTTCTGTATTAAATTAGGCAAATTAATGCTGGGATGGATAACTTGGTCGTGTCATCAAAACTTTTCTTACTCAGCTCTCCTTTATCCTTTGCCGGGTAGTTATAATACAGGCCTACCGGTGTAAAATATAGAGTGATTTAATTTTGACTTTCAGAGCTTCGCCACCATGCATAAAAGAGACATAATTTACAGTTAAGTTTCAGTTGTTTCCTTGAAATTTTGAACTAAATCACCTTAAATTATGCTGAATTTGAAGTCAGTTATATACAAATTATTTTAACCTTACTGTAAGGACTTACGTTAGTACATGTACATTGCTGTTATACATTAAATGACTAAATGTACTGAACCTTACTTCTAGTACATTTCGCATGTAAGTACATACTTAATCTAACATTGTAAGTTCAAATTTTTTACTGAATAAAGAGAGTCATGACTATTAAAAGTACACATATTGTTGGAACCTCTATTGAAGTTAAACTAACAGCAAAGTGATGAAAAAAAAAAGCATTTCATTCACACATCATAACTAACGAAAATAATAGTGAAAAGGGATGTGTGTATTATTTTACATTCAGAGTATATGCCGACGGATCATATGACTTCCATAATATTAAAGTTTGATTTTTTTTTCTATAATATTATTGTGCAAAGCCACACTGCGCGACATAAGGTATAATACATAATATATACTGATGTATTTTTATTATGTATTAGCATTGAGTTATTCTTCACACATCTTTTCTTCGGGGTTGTCATGCAGTGCAGAGAATACAAAAAATATCATCCCCTGTGTATTTTGTTCCTTTCTATTCCACACTCTCAGTTAGAAGATATAGCTTTCAATTATCTAAGTGCACTATCTTGTGATTTATTGTACGTGTATTATATTTTTATTTATTAATTTTGAACTTGTACAGGTTGTGCAGGACAAACATAGGTTCACGTCAAGTTTTAATATAAATACAAAACAACACACACAATATCATAACATACATAATGAGCAATACAATTATTTATATCTTTAACATAACAAAAAGAAAATTAGGGGGAAGAACAAATTCAATTTCAGCTAAATACACTATCCATTATTTTTTTTGCGAATTATTATCAACAATTTTTATTTTACCATGATTCAAGACTTGAATTGATTAAGTTTCTGATTGTTGTTTATTTATTCCAACAGAATTCTCTCAGATAATTTATTACTCTCGAAAGCCTAAATGGAATAAAACTCTTTGGATATCAATACCTTTTTTAGTTTAGTTTATTATAAGTGAAAAATTAATTTTGTGCTTAGATAACTAATGTTCAATTTGTGTGTCATCATACAATATTATAAATTATAATTTATAAGCAAAATTTCATCATGAGTCATACTACTCTATAAAACCATAGCACTAGCTGTTTATTGAACGTATATACTTAAAATCAAGTATATTTTTTATGGTCGTATTTAAAAAAAATCCATATAATTATAGTTGTAATAGATTTATGTACAAGAACTAAAAACAAAAAACACAATAGGAAAACTGTAGCTATGATCTCATAACCATTGTATACATATGAGACATTCGTGTATCCTCAAATTTGTCATTTAAAAAAACACACATTATTTTGGGGATGGGAACTGTAGGAGAAGAATGTTCAGACCTGCTTTCATTATATTTTGTTTGAAATTATTATATGAACCTCCTTTCTCCTAGCTCTACACGCGTAGCATTTTATCATAGAAATATCTATTCTAATATTTTTTATTTCGTTTTGATCAAATTAAATTATTGTTTAATTGTCTGTTGTTATTATTATTATTGTTTATTGTCTGTTGTGAATATTGCAATGTCATAATGAGCAAGTCAATGAGGATTGATGAATTTGAAAACAAAAGCAAGTAAAAAGTGTATTTTTAACTCTCTTTCATTTGTGATTAATAACTTATTTATTTTCCAAAATATCAACATAGAAAAGAATCCATTCTTTTTCTATGATATCATTGTATTTAAACTTTAAAGAATTATTATAAAGTAAAATTTTATAAGAAGAGTTTGTAAATTTTTTATATGCTGGTATGGAGTTCTACATCAAAAGTAAAAAGTAATGAAACACTGAAAAATGCGAGCTGAGTTAAAAGATTAAAACTCATATATAAATGAAAAGTTTGGTTCAAATTTACTGTCAAAGTGTCTCTAAGTAATCATTTCAATAAAAAGAGAGAGAAAAATGAACTTTATACATTCAACTTTCTTCATCAAGGTGAAATTGAAAAGTTTAAAAACATTACACTTAACAAAAGTACGCTTAACAACCAATTTTTGTATTGGAGAAATTTTGCTGTGAAGAATTTTTTTTATAGTAGTTTGCCTTCAATGGTTATTCTTCACTTTTTCTTATTTAAAAAGAAATTTTTCTACGTGCTTAGAAGGTAATATGATGCATTATATTCTTTTGCTAACGACTATTTCAATAATATAATACATAAAGGGCCAATTTTCTAAAAAGCTTTTGCTATAAAAAACAAAACAACTACATGCGTCCATCTCAGATTATTATAACCTTTTTTTTTTTTTCATACAAGAACGTGCAAAATCGTACATGCATTGCATGTGCCATCTTATCTGTATATGACCAAGGTGATGATTAGTTTCCCACGTAAAAAAAAAAAAAAAAAAACATGGAAAACTAAGTTTTTACGAATTAAATATTAATTTAGAGGTTCTATTTATTAATATAATACATGAATTATAGTATCGGTGTTATATATAGATGAATGTCAAGGACAAAGTAACAACATTGAATTAAATAGATAATATTATAATTTATTGCATTAATTTGCATTGGCTTTAGATGTATAACCACGCAGCCAGAATAGAATATAAAAGAGAGAATTGATTTTAAGCAAAACTGTTAATATTCTTTGTAAATGTATTCTTTATCTTCTTTTTAATTAATTTAATTAAAACCATTATATTAATTTTAATAACATATATTTATGATATAATATTGTGAGATGAAACAACTATTAAAAATTCAAATTATGTTTATTCTCAATAATTCCATTATTATCATAACTTATTGAATCCAATTGTAGTTCTAAATGCATTGCATATTTTGTTTATTGTTTTTTTGTTCTCTTGTTAATATTGGAATGTATTTTCAATAACCAAGGGAGCAATTTTCATTAATAGTGATGTTATTGAAACAACTTTAGTTTAGATAATAATTATGAAAAGATGAAAATATTTTGAGTCATTTTTGTTACATTAATTTGTGATTGTTGATTAGTATTTATATATCAGTAGCAGTATATCAGTATCAGACTTTCTTTGATAAGACAATTAGATATAAACTAATTGCTGCATTTTTCAAGCATTATAATACCAACTCATATAAGATTTAATTAAAATATTACATAGAGCCTCAAGTGCTTGTGATTTTGTTACTAACTTTGGGTATTTTTAAATATCATTTTCAGATAATTTACTATAATTTTATTATTTTTACAAATATATTTATTATATAATAATATACATATACCTACTTACTTATTAGAGACTTCAAGTCAGCTGATTTTGCGATGCTCCCACATCTTCCCTGAAGCCTATATTGTCTTCAAATTATTTATAATTATTGTTCGTTTGTTTTTTTGGCAAGGATACACCCCTATGAGCTTGGAGTTTGAAGCGGGGTAATGGGTAGGGATAATGGACGACACCGCCTGTTACGCTTCCCAACATTCGCTGAGGTGAGACTGAGGGAATCGTGGAAAAACACTCAGTAAGGAAGGACACCTCTACTTTTTTTTGTCAACGAAGTAAGGTATAGTAACAAAGAATTGATAGTTTAAATACCAATTCTTTGGTAATAATATCCAAAGCCTAGGGAACCACACACAAGTGCGTCACTGCACTGGATGAAGTGGGTGGAAAGCGAAATGAATTTACCCCAGGAAGTGAGAGAGCAGCGTAATTTTTACTTAAAACGGTCACTCGTCTAAATACTAAACATGCTCGACCTTGCTTAACCTCGGTGATCTGACAAGAACCGGTCAGCACCACGCTCTACAACGACTTATCACCAATCAACGTAGCAATTGTCCCGTTCCTATTTTTTTTTAATTATTTCCAGATGAGTCACACTACTATCACACTAAAAAAATAATACTTAAGATCAAATATTTTAAAGCGCATAACATTCTCCACTTTAAGATTAAAATTCCTTCTTGAGTATTATATACTGTGGTACACAAGCATATGCAATGTGCAGTATCTTCATCTCTTCATTTCTTTTTTTTTGGGTTAAGAGAAGATGAATGCAGCTTTAAAGTTTAAATGTTCACTTTATACACATTTTTCACTTTAAAAAAAATAAGTGTTAAATGAAGTTCACAAAAAGAAGCATAAATATTACAAGTTAATTTATTATTATGAAAGTTTTTTAATTACTTCTTTTCTTTCTCTCTTAACCAATTCTTAAGTTATAAAACGAAATATCCACCTTTTGACGTTTATGGTGCGTTTTTCTTTTTTTAAAATTATAGCTCAACTCACCATCTGAATTAAAGTCACAAGTCTCATAATTTATATCATCAAGTATACTTTCTCAAAAAGCCAGAAACTTCACTATAAATCTATATTAACATTATCACTTTGTAAATTTCAATGTAGAGACTTCAATCTCTCATCCCCAAACATTTGAATGTGGATGCTGGGAAGTTAGATTCAAAAGTTTCTGCGTGAATTGTCAGCCAATCAGATATATTGTTTCTCATGAATATATTACGTTCAACTAGGACGAATATGATGAGCTCGCAGTTATAACTTATCAAAAACTTTTGTAACCATTAATTATCATAATTTTCTGGCACTCGAGTACGGAATACGAATTTACAAAAGCTTTAGACTTTAGATAATTATTAATTAATATTAAAGATTTATTGAAACTAATTGATTTGATTTATTTAACACTTTATAAATTACTTATACTAATAGAAATTATTGTCTATTAAGCAATTTAAAAGGAAATTTGATGTGATTGTAATAAATTTATGAGGTTGTGCCTGAAGGAATCGTGGAAACCTCAGTCAACATTAATTGAGGATACCATCAACCACCTTTCCGATGCAAGAGTGGGTGATCTTTTAATTCCAAAAATAAACAACGGAAAATTCCTCCAGTGGCGCCTGCAAGTTCAAACTATGATAACTTTTTAATCTCGATCTGTCAAATTGTGTAACATAAGAATAGACATGAACACTATAAAAATAGATGTTCTATTTTAAATGAATGCAAAAAAAAAATAATAATAATAATAAATAGATCAATACATTTTTATCTTAGAAAAAAATGCACCTTAAAACTTCTACAGTTAAGTTTAAATAAATTTTCCCGGACCGACCTCTATTTGACATTGAACAGTACTTAAACTTTATCGTATTATTTTTCTTTCCAGTTATGTACGATGTAATTTTTACCTTTTCTTTGTAATTAGTTTTAAACTTTTAAAGTTGATGATTCAGTATTTGTTCTAAAAATAATCAAATTTAAAAAAAAAAAAAAGTTTAACAACCAAAAAATAGCAAACTTAGTAATTCACTTGTGTGCTATAAACTAGTATAATATACAACCACTGTGCGATTAATAAAAAAAAAAAAAGATCTCTTCGTAAGTGAATAAAAACTTTACCTTTTTTAAAAAAATCAATTTATAGTAGCCATAAACTCTAAATATAAAGTATAATGAAATGGGATTCTAAAATTCATGAACTACATTTGCATAATTTTCTCTTTAAATGGCAGATATTCTTTTTAAAGACAGTGCAGCAGCATCCTAGATCCATTCAGGTGAATTTCCATGGAGCGATGAGTCGAGTGAGGCGAGAAAGGCGCACTTCCTGCAATACGGTATGGCGGCCATCTTGATGATCAAATTGCTGAGAGAATTCAGAGCCTCTGATTGGCTGCTGTAAGCGATTTTCCCGCTCACGAAAACCCACTGCAGGTTTGTAGCTACGCCGTTGAACTGGCTTGTTTTGTGAACTCGTTACACGCACCATTAGCTCATCATCTTGAACGTGGCTGCACGCCCGGCCGCCTCTGATAACACCGCGAACACGATGAACTGGCAAGACACATCCCTCATCTCTAACTCATATACTAAGCTATTTTATCTGTCGATGAATCATAATGTCTCACGTATTATTTTTATCGCTGAACTATCAAATATCTACTTGATTAGTTAAAAAATATATATTACTGATAAAAAAAGAAAGTAATAAAAAAATCCCCTTTTTTTCTATTTTTTTTTTTTTTTTTTTAATTTTTAGTTCTTCTCTTGCATTTTAATTCGGTTGCAATAATGTGTAAAAATATAAAATTTAATCCAATAGTAATAATATTTTCCAATTCGTATCATAATTACCATAATACATAGTTATATACATTATATATACGCCAGATATGAATTGTATTTATAATTAGGCAAGGATATAATTAATATTGGTATGTCGTGTCCTGCGGATATACAACAACTACTTAATGAAGTATCGACCTCAATTTTTTTTATTGCAGAAATGGAGATCTATAGTGTGCAAAGTTATGCTACCCTGATTTTTTTCAGGTTTTTTTAGAGCCCTGGAAGTATTTTTATTGAAAGTCCTTTTTGTGGCGCCGCTCCTTAAGAAAAGGATAGGACTTGCCACCTCGTGACGTCACAAAAAGGACTTTCAATAATTTTTTAAAAACAGTTCCTGATCTGTAAAAAATCTGAAAAAAATCAGAGTAGCATAACTTTGCACCCCTCTATCCATTTCTGCAATAAAAAAAATTGAGATCAATACTCCGTTATTGACATCATACATATATTTATAAAACTTTTAAAGTTTTAATGGATTTGAATGCACCCTTAGAAATTTATGTACAACATATTTAGCTTCAATGTAGGAGAGAAGGTGGAGAAATTTTGTTTATGGACATTGTACCTCTCGTTCCACCTCTATCCCAAAACCGTACCCCTTATATATTGAAATTTTCTGGATCATATATATATATATAATGCAAGCTTATTTTTAAAATTGCTCCTATGTTTACATTACAATTTAATGTAAAGAGAGAAAGTAGGACAAAATTTTTGACAAATTTTATTTTGGATGTCATGTTCAAAAAGATTTTCATACAAAGTTCTTTTATTAATGAAAAATCACAGTAAATATATTGACTTCAATATATTCAACATTGATATGCCACAAGCAAACGATTCTTTGTGCGTATTGAAAGCAATCTTGCTCCGCGGCCACCACAACAAAACATGATATTACGGTCTCTACTGTCTCTACCAACGAGCCGATAAAAAAAAGTAATAGAATCAATCCAGTAACAAAAGGAGATCTTGATAAAAAAAAATTGACGTCAAATGCAATATTAAAAAAAAAAAATCTTTTATAAAATAATAACCTAACAAAACATTGTTTTTCAAAGAACAACGATAAAGTTATAAAAATAATAAAATGAATAAAAGTGTAGAAATAAATCAAAATAAAAACTATATAAAAAAATCGAGGTGCTTATTTCTTTTGGCTTTTGATACATGTTTTAATTAATTAATTTTTTATTTTATGTTCTGTAATAATGGTATAATGTGTTCAATGTATTCTGTATGTGTGTATATATAACACCGTGAGTGGTTTTTCTCATGTAAAGTTACAATAATGACGTCACGTTTCTCACACAAATTTTAGAGTAGTTTAATTTCCCTTTCCACTGCATGTTTTAAGTAACGTTTCAAATAAAATAGCATTACAGCTCCAATATTTTTGTTTCATAGAATTTCAATTAAATCCTGAGGCAATGCAGTAATTATAAACTTTATAATTTATTAATTAGCCCAATTATAATTCCTAATTATAATTCCTAATTAGCAATGCCTAATGCCCTAGAATTTTTAATAATACTGCACATATACAACTTTTGACCTGATTACATATTATTATAATACTTACTGGGGGATGTTTTTTTTTCTATAGTCATTTTCTATTATCTAATTAATACTAATAAGGAATTCATCTGAGTCAATGCTTATGCAGACTATGTCAGCTGCCAACTCCAAGGTGATGTCTCTTTTTTCTTTGAAAATTTCCTTCGTTGATTTCAGCAAATAATATACTTTCTAATGCACTTGACTGCACAGAACCATTTTAATTGGTTGACCTCAATCTTGAACTATATATCACTAGCCGTCATATTCTACTTCATATTTTTGTATGCCTGTTTGAGAGTTCTTTGGCTCATATTCAGCCAGAGAAATTCTTCATTACAAACCGTCTCTCAATGACTAAGGACGTTATTAACACAACGAAAATAAAATTAAATGTGAAGTATTTATTCCAACTCTCACTTACTAATGCTTTCCACTCATTTTTACAATATTTGTATATCAATGAAACACTTGTTATGTTTATACTTGTTACAAAAAATTAAACATAATTTTATTTTATTTCTTTATTTGATTTGTTATAAAAAGTGCATTAGTGGACAAATTGATTACGATATTGTTAATAAAATAAGCCAGGGAGGGCCAGTTGGGGACAAGATGGTGCTGTCTTATTGATCCCTCCAATTCCTTCAAAAGTAAGACTGTTGGACTTGTTTGTCCAAGGTTTTGTTTGTAAAACTGTAACGTTATGGAATATATAAGCTGCCACATGATGTTAAAGTGGCTGGCGATCGGCAGTTTTCACTTTGTTTAAAAAAGTATTATATTTCCACTAGTTATGTAGTATTAAATTGTGTATTGACTCTGAGCATAATTCTGCTACAGTACAATTATTTCATTTGTGCTATTTTATATTAATAATTGGGATAATTGTCACTTTAAATGTTATGGTGATTCCGTTTGACGCTTTTGCATGTTATCCCCACTTTAAATAATATTTTATTATGTAAATAACAAATTGTGTATCTATTTATATATTGGGTTTAGCAACTGAATTTTCAAATTTTTGTTGTTCCTTTACACTTCCTAAAATAAGAAATTTTCAGAAAATAATAAAAAATATAAATTATTTAATTTAACATTATGGGTTATATTTATTGAACATAATATAATAATTTATAAGATATTATATAAGATATAATACACTCTATAACATTTAATAAAAATTTATCCACATTTTAACATAACAATTTCACTTTTGTTTCATATAATTTTTTTACTATAAAAATGCAATTTATAACCAATTATAACAAAATGCACATGTGATCTAATATGATTAGACTGCTGCAGCCTCGTAATTGAATTTCCACAGTGAGAGATATACGAGTGAAAACAGAGAACCTATGGGAAAGTCTCCAGAGATTTCTCCCTAGGAAAGAAGAGAAGCTATACATAATTTCGAAACTATATGCCCAACGAAGTGTTGAAAAAATGAACTTCGAATTGGAAATATTATACGTATACATAAAAATTTCATTTCTAAAATAAAAAAAAAGGGAAAAAAAAAGAGTAAATGAAATTTTTGATGGAAAAGATTGAAAAAGCAAGATCGATCTTTTAAAAATATATTATTTTGTGGTTCGTAATTTTGAAAATAAAAATGAGTGAAGTGCTGGCAGCTCCAATTACGTCACACTTCGTTAAATATGTGCAGTCACGTGATTTATCAAGTGTCTCGTAACATTTTCTCCGGTCCAATCTGATAGATGATTGGAGATCTTCCCTACCCCTTATAACGTGGTGACCAAGTACGCAGGTCCTACGCATAATAGCCCTGGACCATGAAAAAAAAATTATTTGACAGCCTTTATCTATGAAGTTTCTTAGTTAGCTGCTACGTATTAATACGCGTGCATTATTTTGCTTGTGTTGTGTTGAGCTCTTTGTAAACTCTGATGAGTGTTTTTACACTTTCTTCATGCTAGCGACTTTATGTCCAAATAAATATTATAAATAATTAGATTGATCTATAAATAATTTCATCTAATATTAATATTAATACATTAAGAATCCTAAGTGTTTTACCATCTTCTCATAAATTTATTTCTGTGAATCTGATGTTCTCCGTTTACGATTTGTCTAAATTCTTGAGGTAAAATGAATGTATATTATGTAATAATTCCATGTATATATTTATTATTATGAATGTTTTTTTAATGAACAAATGAAAATAAATCAAAATAATAAAAATTGAGCCGCAAAAAAATGTATACAGGTTATAAGGTTTATATACGAATAAGAGACCTAGCTATATATGATAAATCTGAGATCTATAATTAATATAATTATCGTTCCTATTCGGTGGACTTTTCTATAATTACGTAGAATTTAATAACAATAAAGATAATGTACACATATAACGTATATACAGTATAATATATTTATTTTTATGTAACTAGCTTAAGTACATAAAGCATACGCACCAATAACCAATGGAAAAAATTAAATTCTTGCGATATCATTTTTCAGATAAAAAATTTATTTGAACGGTATATTTTTGTGAACATGAATATGCTATAAATTATAAACGGTAATGTAAAATAAAATCATAAATTCTGTTCTCGGAAAAAAAATGTGAAATAAGTTGAATTTTTAAATAAGTTAGAAGCAATTTACCAGCCCAGCATATTCCGAAAATTTAATTTAAAATATTTAACAACATTCTGAAAATTAATAATAAATAAAAAGTTAAACATTTTTTTTTTTTTCAAATATTGACTCGCAGCAGATAAAATGTTGTAGCAAACCACACACATTAGATATAATATATATTAATAACAATATTATTATTATACTAATATTAGACTGGTCTTTGGTAAAGTAAAACAAACATATTTAATATCATCGGAGAGAGTTGGGTTATAGCTTAAATTTTGCTTCGGCTATTGACTATCATTATACACCAGCTGCAAAATTTAATTTTTACACCAACGTGTATTTTTATTAACAACTATTAAATTTGTTCTCTCTTTTTATCAATATTTCAGAATTTACTTTAAAAATATTGAAAAGTTTTGCGTTTCTTTTTTTTTATTATTATTATTATAAACTTTCTGTCTTATTTTATCAATTTCAATGATGAAGTAAATGTAACGCAATTTAAATGTGTAGTGTTCTTCTTATATATTTATAGTTTTCTTGTACAACATTATAACAGTACCCCCACACAGTAATTAATTGCTACGTCAGCTACGTGTGTTTTTAAGAGCACTTTTTGAATTATATCATTAAAATTAAAATATACATGTCTGTAAACTTTATTAAGCTTTTTCGTACAAAACTTTTTATGTTTAAAATGTGTTAAAGAAATAACGAGGGAGAATCACGGAGAAAGATATTAATATTATCCATGTTCTACACTAACCAGTTAGTTAGTTAGTTGTATAATTTAATATAAGCTTCATATTGTTGAAAAGTTAGTTAAATTCATGTATTAATCACCACGTACACATGATGGTGTTTAATACGGATCCGTTGACGACGGATAATGTTATTCTTATGAGGCATCGTCAACGGATACGTATTAAACACCGTCATGTAAACGTAAGAGTTACTATAAAACTTTGATTTTAATTGGTGTATTTGTTTGAGTATCATGTTATATATAATGCATATTTATGAAAGTTCTGCTTCGTCCCTAGAAATTTGTTACGCTTTTGTCAATATAGTAATGCAGTTGGATTTTGTATTGTTTTATACATGTAACTAAAACACGCAAAACTAGCAATGATGAAATTTTCAACTAGTTAAAAAGAAAGTTAATAAAGCTAACATGTAAGTCATCTATCATAATGGTGTATTTTGGTGGATCCTTATAAGCCAACTGTCACTGTCACTGCATGTGCATGTGTGTAATATATGCATCATCCTGTATACATTATATATATAGTGTATATTTACTTTAAAAAATATATATTTTCTTGACTTAAAGAGAACTTGCATGGCATATAGTGCCTTCTCTCTCTCTCCTGACTGTATAATAATAAACCAAATTGACAAAAAATTTGTAGACGTCTTCAGAGAAAGTACAATTATTATCTTTAGATTTCAAGTTTAGATCTTAAAGATCTTAAAAAACAGAGAATAGAAATTTGCAGAGCGTAAAAAATATACATTTTTTTTAAATTTTATTACTAGTATAGATAATAGAAAATTTAGATTCCTATATACTTTGATAAAAGTGAAAAATAAATCTTAAGGCTAAAAAGTTTATAGTTTGTCTCTTATTTTGTGAAACTATAAAATTGTGTATGTGAAGATGATTTTTTTTAACTCTTTTGAAAAGTTCACTACGAGTCTTATTTAAAATTTGAAACTGCATGTGCGTGCGTTTGAGAACTATTCTCGTATTATTCACATTTTCATAAACCGAATGGGAAGTCAATAAAATAATATTGACCTTCGTGTTGCACAAAAGAAGCTCTTAAAACTATTTATATATTTAATTGTAAAATCTATAACTGTTGAATAATCTTGATAAAGCAAACAGGGTAGATATTTGACAGAAACAATTTAAATATGTATTGTTGCTTTATAACTTGCTATTATTGTATGGATAGGTGCCACTCATGTGTCATATTGCTCCATTGAAATATGCTTACATTGAGTTGTTGATCCCTATGCAAACGTGTAAAATAATGACTTTACATGGTGTAATATAAATTGTGAGAAATTCTCACCTGAAACAGATGTTAAGCTATGTTTTTCTTGAATTATAAATTTCGAGCTCTTGGCACAATAATTTTTGCATCCAAATCTTAATCAGAAAGTTGGAAATTCGATCTCAGGAACAGCTGGATTTTTATCCAAACGCGGTTGCTAAAGATAACCCACTAGGAGGATTATTCAAAAGTTGATTAATGGCATCCTTAAGCAATTACCGAGCACCCTGATCAAGGTTTCTTCAGTCACAATTAGGCAATTATTGTTATATTGGGATAAATAAAGTATAGGCTATGGCCTCCCTAGTCGGGTTGGGTAATAGAAGGAAACCACAAAATCCATATAAGCAACTTTATTATATACTGTATGATATCGGGTTTTATTTTTTTTAGATTCCATAAATTAAAAAAAAAAGCAAAATGCAGCTTTTATATATATATATATGCTTTTATATATTTATTACATATTCACCCATCTCTTTCTCTCTCTCTTCTTAAATTGATAAGAATTTTATTATATTATAACTATTATAAGTAAAATATATTATACGAGGTGAACTCCCCGTATTTCCTGTCAAATGGAGCACATTAAAAAGTTAGTAAAAATGTATGTATATAACATTGCACATTACTTTTACACTTACAGTGACTGAATGATGGAATGTTTTCATTTCATAGCGTTTCATACAATCATGTTGGGATTTTTTTCTCCCCTAACTTTTGTAGATAATATCGGAGAACGTGGTTCCTGCTACATCCAATCTCATACGAAGAAGAAGCACACGCACTCTAAAGGTTCATTATATTTTTGTCGATATTAGACTTTTGATAGTTTGTTTATCCTAGGAGAAGATGAAATGTGATTAAACAGTTTTTGTGCTAATCTTGGCTGGTGTGTTATAACAACATATTTTGTTCATTTTGTCTTGCAAAGAAAATACATGCCTGCAAAAGAAAAAAAAAAAGGAAGAACTGGTTCAACAATCACATAGTAGACTATCATGATTATTTATTGAGAGATTTTATGACTTTATGGTGGCAAGTTGGGTATTTTGGTACACTACATGTGTCTACATAAAATTAACTGCACTGAAACGTTGAAGCATTGAAGCAACAAGGTGGACTTACAAGTATATAATATATAAGTGGTCCAAATTATTGTTTTTTAAGAAGTTAAAATTTAAAAACTTTTACATTCCAGCTAAGAACATGACTTGACCGACTGACAGTGAGTCGTATTCGTATGAGAGAGAGAGAGAGAGAGAGAGAGAGAGAGAGAGAGAGAGAGAGAGAGAGAGAGAGAGAGAGAGAGAGAGAGAGAGAGAGAGAGAGAGAGAGAGAGAGAGAGAGAGAGAGAGAGAGAGAGAGAGAGAGAGAGAGAGAGAGAGAGAGAAGAGCGTAATAATAAAAGGCTCTTGCCTCATGCAATCTCGATACTTTGTTTGCTGTTCAACATTTTATAGCACGATTGCTTTGATGGAGAAAAAAAACTAATTTACTATAAAGGTCACGTTCTTTTTGTAACTTAGAAATAATTGCTTGTCATTTTATATATGTCCCACTCTCTATGAATATAGCTCTGTAATTAATGAAATAAATTACAAAATAATGAAATTTATAATTTGTGTGTAAATAACTGATACAATAAGTATTCACTGTTAATAATAATGCTTGAAAATAATTATGTAAACAACACCAACGAAATCTAATTTAACATACGCTTTAATCAAGATTATACAGATGAATTATTTGTCCGTCACAGCAAGAGAAGTTTGTAATTTTCCGTATCGTTATATACCGGTAATTCTGTGAGCTCAAAAAGGCTTGTGTGCGTAAATTCAGAGATAAAATTAATCTACAACTCGACAAATAATTTATAAACTTTGGTTAGGGTTTAATTAATTGAAAATGTACATAATAAATTTTACAGCAATCAGACTATAGTTTTTAGTCACTTTTCCCTACATGTCTGACTTGACTATTCAGGAGTAGAGCCTATATCTGTAGATTGCAGGAACGGAGCTAGAGGGCGGTCATGAAAAGCTGAAACCGGCCCACATAGTCTCCAACATATTTTGAAAGTATTAAGGAGACTGGCCTACGAGCGGTAAAAAAGTAAGCGGATTATTTAAAGCAAAGCATAACAAATAAATATAATAAAACGGAAATTTTTATGCACTCGTATAGTGCCTATGACTGGTATGTATCAGCATACCATTTATAACATGTTCTCAAAATATATTCTTTGCATGCATTTAAATATAATATTATTAAAAAAAAATACGTAACATATATGTTCATAGAAATCACTTCCATATGATAATTATTTTAATGTGGGTGTTGGATGTAAATTATTACGTACAAAATTATTGCTTGAAAATACTCTAACATTAAGGATAAATCTCACTTGCTTGAGATCTTGAAATCAGCCCCCCTGAATTCAACAAGACCGCAGGGAAGTTTGAACTTGCCATGGCATCAATAGGTGGCATACAAATTTTGAAGTGGATTCGTCTTATCAGTTTGTGCATGGGGTCTTATGGACGGAAACCCGAAATGAAGCTGTTGTGAGAAAACCGCCCCCTTGAATTTGAACAAACCATAAACGATTAAATTTCAGAACATTCTTAAATTTTTAACATTTATTTCATTCCATTCTGCCTGATTGAATTTTTTAAAACAACATATTACGCCGAAGGATTTGGAACGTATTTGCAATTTAAATTTTCATCCGCTAATTGAAAAGCGAAAGGTTTTTTGTAGTCGATCGAATTACAAAGCTAGGATGTTAGTCATTGTTTCACGTACCATAAAATCCGCAGGTGGACATGTTTTGCTGCTGTGAATTTGCAGCTGGTGTTACAAACTGAGCATCGATCGTTCTAATTTAAATGTATATATAAATTTAATCCCTTTTTATATCTTGTTGCGTTAGTTGAAAGTAATTGCTTTATTTTTGTCTCTTTAATACTTTCGTAAGCTCCGCGCGTGTTGTAATTTGTTTCTACATTGTCTTTGCCATAGTAATTTTTTAATTAATAACCGTTTTTAAGAGTCATGGACGTCATGGCATGTCTGGCCATATAACTATAACAATGCGAAATTATTTTGTCGTTTAGGCCTTTCGGGGCCCTCCTGGTCCCCTGAAAAGAAGAAAAAGAGGGAAAATAGCACACCTGCGGTTTGGCTAGGTTTCGAAATACAGGCTTTGGAGCCGATTGTATTATGGGCCATTTTAAGTTATTTTAACACAAACCGACCCTGGTAAGAACAGTACTTTATACTTTAAATATGAAACTATGAAATACATTATATTATATGTTATCATAATGAGAAATTTTTCACCGATAATTATATTAAATTACAAAAAGTGGTTGGTTACCAACGGTGGAACTTGTTTTTCAACATTGTTCACATTGCTCTCTGGGGCTCCTAATACCCAGTCTGCACGCCAGACAATTAAGTACCGTTTCTAAGTGGGGCACGTATGTTGTTTGCACAACATTTCGCGGTCTTAATTACCCCAGCGGAGTATAGACAGCCATAAGCTGCCTTTCTCCTACTAACTCCTTCATCTAGTAGCCAGTCACACCCATCCCAAGTCGCGAAAAGTGTGCCGTGTTCGGGATTTGAACCGGAGACCTCTCGGACGAGATCCAAGTGTACTAACCACTACACCAAAGAGCTGGTTATAATTATAAAAAGTTACTTGAGTTAAGCTTGTTAAATTATAAGATGGTTGAAATAAAGCAGTGCAAAGAAAAAAATTTGGTTCTTTGAGAAACGGGAACAAATCTAATTACAGAGTCTGACGCACAGCAAATTTCATTTCGAGGAACACTAGTTGTAACGTGTCGGTCAAAACCACAAAGAAAACCACCCCATCAATCTGCCTCCCTAGCTCCCACCTTTCTCACCCGTCTTACGAAACTTTTCCGAAACAACTTCAGAACATGATTTTACGTTCTTACAAAAACAATTTAAAATTAAAGGTTTCCTATCATTGGTTATATTGGGGGACATTCACAAAGCACTTTAACCCCCACTTTAGCCCCGATTTTTAACCCTGGTGCTAAACATGGTACTAAATCAGGGGCTAACCATGCATGTTAAGCTCATAGTTTAGCACCATGTTTAGCACCAGGGTTAAAAATCGGGGCTAAAGTGGGGGTTAAAGTGCTTTGTGAATGTCCCCCATTATGTTATAACAAACAAAATGTTTTAAAATTTTATATTTAAGTTACAAAATGTTGCAATTCAATTCAATTTTTCAAATATTCTGTATATAACCATCATTAGTATAAGATTTATTCTCAATGCTAGCTATTTATTGTAAAAAATATGCTTTAAACAGACATGGGACCCTACAAATAAGTATTTTTTAATCAAACGTCACGAATCCGTGCTCTTGCTGCTCGTAGCTCGCTTACTCTGGGGCACTCACCACTATGCAGCATGTAGTCATACTCAGTTAGTGGGTAACTTTTGATTAAACAACACTTTTTTTAGGGTCCCCTGTCCCTTTAAGCATTTATATCGTTATTACTATCACTTCCTTTTAAATTCAATAATTTAAAACCTGCATGTAATAAACGTTAAAGAATCTTAATATTAACGCATGAGTTTTTTTATATACGTAATAGTCGTAATACCACTATTTTAACACTTAAAAAAATATTAAAACTGTCATCCTCAAGAATGTTGAGGATGGCTTGATTTTGCCACTAAACCACTCGTGTCGTCTCCAAGTGACGTCATCACATCATGTTTTGTATTTTATTTTTATTACTAACTACTCTAAACTAAATAAATGAATATTGGCGTCATAAAGTTAGTGCGCCCCCTAGTAGTAACTGCTGGAACTAGGGCTGTAAATAACCGAGAAAAATGTTTAACCGGTGACCGTCAACTTTTAACCGGTTTTTAATCAAACCGAAGTTCGATTAAAAACCGCTCAGAATTCTCAAAATGTTTGATCGATTAAAAAACCCGTCTAATCGTTATCGGTTAATTTTATTCGATCGGTTAATTATTTGAATTTATTTGATCGGTTAATTTAACCGAAACGGCTTGCTCTGCGCCATCGGTTATTTTTTGACAATTATCACGTTAAATTAAGATAGATTTAATACAATTGCATACTTAACTGAATATAGTTCAATATTCTTTTTCCTTCAAGGTTCAATATAACGATAAAAAAAATAAAGATATAAAAAAAGTTTTGAAAAGTTAATTTTTTACGATCTTATCTGATACGGTATGCAAAAACGTTCACCTAATGTATTAATTATTTTAAAAAGTACAAAAAGAAAAATATATTCATGCCGAAATAGTTATATATATTATAAATTATTTTCTGCAAACAGACTGAATAAACTTATAATAGTTATAATTTAAAAACAAATTGTACGTGCTTTATTAGCAATTAGTGCCATCAGTGCAATTATATTTTAACCTAACTGAAAATTTACTCACAGTTCACGATGTGTCAATTAATTTTTTTGCATTTAAAAAAAATTATTAAAAAAAATTAACCGCGGTTTAAAGTGCTTAAAATTATGACACGGCTAGAAACGGTTAAAATTGACCATCGGTTAATTTTTAATTTTAATCGAAGTTCGGTTAAATGGTTAAATTAACCGTATCCTCGAGTAACAGTGTTTTATGAAAACGATTAATCGTGGGGTTTTAACCGGACGGTTAATCAACCGGTTAAAATTTACAGCCCTAGCTGGAACTACGTGCGTCTGGCGAGGATTGCTGTATATGATTAACATTGTAAAATCATGTAAATGCTCTATCAGTAGCCACAACATAATTTTATAGAAATGACAACACCATAATTAGTTGTCAAACACTTTCGGACAAATATAAAAAAATATTTCAACTTCGTATAAGTGATTTCTTTCCTATATATTTGATAATTTTTGTGATTCTCCCCATGCTATAGGCAGAGCGTACTTGATTAGCCTAATCAAGTACGCTCTGCTATAGGTATTGCCGTATCCTCGATGCAAAGAGCAAAATTTGCAGACGTCAGCGCCATCTCTTGGTCCTTTATGTCCTCCATATTTAGTGCCCTTTCAGGAACTTTACTCTAACCGGTTATGTATTGAATTGAAGCTTCAGAAGGTTGACGACAATTGGACCACACTTCTTGTCTGACGTTCTACCTCTTCTTCACCATTTCTATTGTTCTATTATCCTTTCAAGAGAAGTTCCGTCCACTTGATTGTGAACGGCGATGTACTCACCACAGACGGCGAGCACGGCGACCAGCAGGTAGGCGGCCAGGAAGATGTAGAAGACGTCGTTGCGGTGGAAGATGTACTCCTCCCGCGACTCCTCGCCCCCCTCGTCCCAGCTCGCGTTGTAGCCGCTTGAATTGAGCCACCACGACATCGCAACTCTGGACATCAGAGCAGAAAATTTAATTATTAAAATAAAAACTCCACAATATTCAAATTTACAAGGACTTGAGTCTGGTGATGACTAAAATGTCTGTCAAAAAAATTTGAAGAACATCAGTTGGGAATACCAAATAATAATAAAAAAAAATGTATTTATTTTGTAATCATGATGCAGCACTTAAAAATGTATATGTGTCAATGTCGTTTTTGTTAACTATAATGATTTTATACTTTATCTTACTCTAAAATATAATATATTAAACATAATATATAATAATTATTTTAAAAAAATCATATCAGTTATTGCATACAAGTATATATTATGCTAACATAATATATTTTTCTATAGTAATTATATTTTGTGCATGGGTTAATAGTAATACTGCCTATTCTCAAAACGGTTCAAGAAAAAAAAAAAGAAGAAGAATTATATTTTTTTCGGTATTTTTAAAAATAATAAAATTACATACTTCATTATTAAACTATTATTTACTTATTATAATAAGTAAATAATTATAATTTCATTATTATAATTTCTATTACAAAACATTACCTCATATTCTTTTAAAATAATTAAGCCCGCAGGTAAAGAAAAGTTTCCATGCATAGATATGAAGATGGAGATGAGAGCATGCGCATTCAATCGGCACAAAACGCAAACAGAAATTGTATCTCTCATAGATACAATGTTAGAGAGAGAAAGAGAGATTTATGTAAAATAATCTTGCTTCAAAATATAATTAATTTAAGATTACTTGGCAAGTATGGTAAATAATCTCTTTATTTATTATTAATTATATCACGAACATTAGTTACAAATTAAGTATACTTTTGATATTGCTTCGTTCGTTATTATAAAATTAAATTAACCCATTTTATACAATTAAATTGTTTTAGATCTCTCATGTTTTCAGTTTTTTCACACATTCCAAAGAGTAAACTATTTTATTACTTAAAGTTCAAAGTCATGAATATTTACATCAATTAATTTCTCTGATAATTAATATAATGTGTCAAATGGACAAACTCACTCTAAAATGTTTGTAAATATTACACTGATCTCTGGTTTTAATTATCATCACTAAATGAAAAAAAAATGAAGCTTTTTGGAAATTAGAATGATGGCTTTGAATTCACGTACCTCAACATTGTTTATTAAATTGAAGAAGTACTTTTTTTTTTACCAATTACCTGGAAATGATAGATCCGTTAAGACATTTTCATTACTGTACTGTACATATATTATCAACATTTGAATGTAAATATTTCCACTAAACTTTAAACTTTAGAAATAAATTATATTTTTTTAATGTCAAAGCGGGTCCGCAGCTATAACGCCTGCAAGAAAATGTAAACATGCAACCTGCGTAACACGACAGAGCAACATGTTGCCTATATATCGGGAGCAGTGTTGAAAAATAATTAAAATAATTTTAAAAACTCTTTGTTTCATTTCACATTTGATGAGAAAGAGAACTTGATCGTACGTCGACATAAGAGGGGGTGGCAGAGAGGATGATCAAAAAGAACAAAGTTAGAAGTTTATACTTTTTTTTTGTATTTTTTTAATAGTTTTTAAATACTTTTCTAAGAAGTTTAATGGATTTTTTCATTTTGATAGCATTTGATTAATGCTCTCTCTTACCTTTAATTGTTTACTAACCTTAATTATACCATATAACATATGTAATAATATACTAAATAAAAACATAAAGAAACATCTCGTTTGATTAAAAATTCCACATTAATTAAATTAAATTTAACTTGTACCTTAAATTCTTAAAATTCATCTTGCTATATGTTTGAAAAGAAGTTACAAATATGATTTTCATTTTTTCATTAAACTTGTATTATAATTCTGTTTTTAACATCTTCATCATCATCATTATTACCTTTAAATAACAACGTACTTTGAAGCATTGTGAAGCACGTACAGCATTAACAAAATCATTAATATATTATTCTCAGTACATTATCCACACGAGAAACTACAGTAGGAATTTTCAGACAAGTATTATATACCTTTGATGATTTCAATTAGGTTTCATAACATCTCAGGAAAGGAAAATGTATCAAACAATATAATAATTAGCGAATCGGAAAGAATATCAAAGATTTAAATTTAAATAAAATATCTCAAGCTTACAGCTGCAGTTGTCATTAAAAGCCATAATTATATATACCAGCTTAGAATATTTCAAAAGTTCTTATTTTTGTTAAAAGAAATCTCACTATTAGTCATTTTATCTGAAAGACTTCAAAGACAGCATAATATGAAAAGGACTTATAAGTATATTGACTCATTTTTTAAATGAACTTCCCTATATTATAATTATTATTAGATTATTAAAATGTTATAAAAAGTTAAACAAATTTAAGCAAGTTAATTTAAAAGGGATTATTTAAAACAGTTTATTTGAATAATACGTAGAGTCTTGGTCAATAAGACTGGAACACTTTGCATGCTGGAAGTGGACACTTTCATGCAGTCCTGGCTTGTGACAGAGCTCAGGTGACTTACAGTTCAAGTCTCCTCCACGAAGAGGGCTAATATTATAATGAAACCTCGAAAACAAAACTCAATTTTTTTTTTAATGTTGCATATTTTATTTCGTTTTGAGAACAATTGCTGTAAGAAACATCGTTTATATAATTTCATTCAACATTCACAAGGAGAATTTAAAAAA
This sequence comes from Siphlonurus alternatus, assembly GCA_949825025.1. Classification (NCBI taxonomy): domain Eukaryota; kingdom Metazoa; phylum Arthropoda; class Insecta; order Ephemeroptera; family Siphlonuridae; genus Siphlonurus; species Siphlonurus alternatus. Next base: position 27,146,419 of record OX463780.1, on the reverse strand, counting down.
AATATTTTATTACATTATTATTTAATAATATTTAATTCAATAAAAATAGCAAATTTAAATGCAGTATTTGAAGAAATTGAGAAACTAAAAGGATCCGTTGAATATTTTATTACTTACATAGCTATTCTGATATTATGGTAATTCATTAATTAATATTAATTTTACTTCATACAATTATAAATGATTATTATGATTAAAAAAGTTAAATTAAACTACAAAATAAATCAATGTTAAATTATAAATATTTTAACAGTTATGCCCATGACATCACCAAATCTAGTTTGGATTTAACACTGTGTATGAAAAAATGATGACGCTGATGACCAAAAGTCGAAATGGAATTGACTTTTTTTTTTCTGATTTGACCGAAAATAGTTTTGGTTACTTTTGTTTGACTTAAAGTCAACGAGCTCTGTCTCAGTGGGTTTTATTTTTTACTATTTGACCAGAACTTATAGTTTTGATTAAACTTATAAAGTGACCATAAGCTGGAATATATTTTCATTTCGGATCTTGGTCAAAATGCATTTATATAAACCAAAACTAGTTTTGGTCATTTTTTTTTAACGTTTTCCGACTTCGGTTCTGCATGGGACTCTCATATATTATACAATTAAAATACATATTATTGAAAATGATAAATAAATTATAAAATAGAAAAGTCTCTTTCTAAAATAATCAGTAAAAAAAAAAAAAAAAAAAAAAAAATCAGCAGCTTCTGATACCTTCTCGTTAATATTTCCGCTTTGATGTCAAAGAAAAAATGGAGAGCTTAACAAGACTCTACACGTCGTGATATTAACCCGACGACGTGCAACTTTTTTGTCCTCGTGATAGATAAGGGTGGAAGATAGCGGAGACACACAGAGAGACAGGTACGCTTATATAAACTATAAACAAAAAGTTCTGTATAAGCATGTTATAGCGAGTCCTTCTAAATCACTGGTGTGATGAAATTGTGCTGACATAAATAGATAAAAACACAAAGCATTGTAATTATACTTATGTCAACAAACATAATAATTAATTTCTTTTACAAAGTTTTGCCATGGATAAATTTTAAACAAAGAATATTCATTTTAATAGAACAAAAGGTTTTTCACTATTTAAAAAATATAAAAAAAATACCTGTGTACGTCCATGCGTAAATTATATGAGAGGATGTATTTCTTTCTCTTCTCCACTCTATCACAATTTAAACTAATTATGTCCCCATCCAGCTATTTAGCTCATGCAGATGGGCGTTTATTTAATGAAACTGTAACTCGAACTTCGGTGTGTCTCACACTATAGATTGCATAATTTCGCAGCGTATATGATTTAAAAATTAAGAAACTATGCGATAAGTGTAGCCGCGCACACACAGCTTCGTATCGAATGCCTTCGTATGATAAGAAGTTTATTATCGGTTTTATAAATTAGAAACGACGATCGCATAAATACGAGTCTGTGTGGTGTGCGACCCGCCGAACCATTTGACAAAATTCTCAATGGCTAATTATTATAATCTCACCACTCTTGTTTTTAAAGCTGCTAATTAAATGACAAAGCTTTCTATACTTTATTGGAGAGTTCGTTGACTAATTAATATAAAAATTTTAATTACTTTCGTTCCTTAAAAAAATAAAAACATACATGTATCCTTTTTATTTTGGTTTGAATCCTAATTATTAATTACCCAATAGCACGTCTATTAATACAATAAAATGCAATATTGTACATATATTTATATACTTTCAAAAAGACAAAACAAGGAAATGTATATTGTATGAATGAAAAAGAAACTGTAACAAAGAAAAAAAATGGCTTGTTCGATATATGATTGTGCATATGTGAAATACAGAAAGATATTGAGAGCGGAGTATAGTAAACCAATGAATCACAAAAAAATGATGCATTGAGCGTCATGCATGCACTGTGATAAAAGTGCAGTGAGCTGCAGTACCTCGTGCACAGATGAGAAAGAGGAAACTTATGAGAGTGTGAGAGAGAGAGAGAGAGAGAGAGAGATGAGAGAGAGAGAGAGAGAGAGAGAGAGAGAGAGAGAGAGAGAGAGAGAGAGAGAGAGAGAGAGAGAGAGAGAGAGAGAGAGAGAGAGAGAGAGAGAGAGAGAGAGAGAGAGAGAGAGAGAGAGAGAGAGAGAGAGAGAGAGAAGAGAGAGAGAGAGAGAGATGAGAGAGAGAGAGAGAGAGAGAACGACGAGAAAGATAGATTCAATTACAGGTCGATGAGAATTAATCTCCTTTCTTTCGTACTAAGTTAAGGAAACTAGAAGACTACTTTTAAAATTGAATTTACTGATAACGAGCAGCAAAACTTCTATGTTTTCATATAAAAAAATTACGTCCAAATTCATTGGCTTACATTAAATTTCATTATACACAAAACTTGTCATCAAAACGAATTAATATCATTACATTTATTTAATTTCTTATTTTACTTCCAGAGTTGGCAAAGTTCTGTCAAGTTTTCTTATAATCCGAGATTTGAACGAGCGTGCATGTTAATATATCAGCAAAATAATATCAGAAAAATACAGCAAAATAATATCAGAAAAATAATATAATAATAATAATAATAATAATAATAATAATAATAATAATTTTATTTCGAAGTTAAAGGTTGCACAAGGCAACATACATCACGTCAAATGTCACAAGATACCAAAATACTAATAACTATACAAAAACAAATCACATATTATACTAATAAACAAAACAGCCACAAATTTCATCATAAAAAAAAAACACAAGCCTAGCATTGAAATTTACAGTATATATATTATTTTTCTAAACCATCGACAACTTTCATTGTACTAGCAAGATTTATAGCACTATATTTAATTATATAAGACAAAATTAAACCCCTCTTTTGATTAAGTAGGCAGAAATTTTCATGCAAGTTGATAATTTAATTATAGATATTAATTAATAATTTGATTTAGTTCAGTAATAAAAATAATTATTAAATTAAATAATAAAACAATATATATTTATATTGACAGTTCATTCAGTTTAAATTATATTAATTGTTTATAATTAATTATATTCTCTCATTCTGTATTTAAGAAAATCGATCAAAGAGGCATCACTTTTTCAAAAATATACTTGTGGAAATACGAATTAATCAATATTATCAAGATCCACTGTCTCTTTATATTGATGCGTGGCCTTGATTTTCATATGAGTTACACTTTTGGCACTCCAGGTGAATGAGAGAGAAAGAGAGAGAGAGAGAGAGAGAGAGAGAGAGAGAGAGAGAGAGAGAGAGAGAGAGAGAGAGAGAGAGAGAGAGAGAGAGAGAGAGAGAGACTGCAATTGAGAAACAACAATCATGCAAGTTTGAATAATGTTCGTGTTCATAATTTTTTGTGTTTTTCACGTTTTTATTTATGATTATTCACCCCATTCTTGAATCTCGTACACGCACTCTTCAAATCAAACTATTACTTATAAACTATTAGCAGTTTAAAACTTTTTATAAATAATTTACTTTCTTTATTGTTGATTCAAAGAATTGATATATTGCAATAGCTTATTTAGTTCATTTCTTGCTAAAAATATGTATGCAAATTATAGATATAAATTAAACTTGTATATTAAACCTACTTTTTCAGTACTTTAATTCCCTTAAATAATGATTATGTTATTATTTATTGAAGAACAAATATAACAAATAAATAGAATATAATTTTTTAAACGCACAATTTTTTTTTATTATAATTATATACATAAGTGTATAGTATATCATCGTTTTTTTTTAACTATTAATTTACAGTCTGAGACTTAAAAAATAAAAAATAAAACATTTTATATTTTGCTGTATAAATTTACAATAAATTTAATTTAATTTAGCAAAAATTTTACAATAAAAATATGAACACATTTTTGCGACAGTAAAAATTGAATGAAGTATCGACCTCATTTTTTTTATTGCAAAAATGTATAGAGCGTGCAAAGTTATGCTACCATGATTTTTTTTTCAGATTTTTTACAGCCCTGGAAGTATTTTTAAAAAATTATTGAATGTCCTTTGTGTGACGTCACGAGGCGGCAAGTCCTATCCTTTTCTTAAGGAGCGGCGCCTCGTGACGTCAGAAAAATCTTTCAATAATTTTTAAAAAATACTTCCCGGGCTCTAAAAAATCTGAAAAAAATCAGGGTAGCATAACTTTGCACCAATTCATTTATCCATTTCTGCAATAAAAAAAATTGAGGTCGATACTCCATTCTATATAGTTAATATGATTATTTAAAAAAAAACATATATGTATTATTTATGTTACATTTTAGTGGACTTTAAATTGTTGAATATAATTACAGGATTAATAATGCAATGGTGAAATGTATTGCGCATTTATATTACAAACGATTATGCATGTGCACGATTAGCATTTACATAATATTTATTTATTATTATTTTTTTAAAAAGAACTCGTTTTGAATATTTTTATAAAGTGTTAAAACTCCGGAAAATTTTTAATGATTAAAATTTAATTTTATTTTAATTTTATATTTTTTTCTAATTACCTGTCTCAAGGTTCCTCTTCTTGGATTTCAAAGCAGAACATAAGAGCGCCTCTATCGGCAAGTTATTAAGTTCACACACGGGAGAGTAAGAAGTGACACGCTGAGCGGACCCGGCGCCACTGAAGACAGAAGGCGCCTCTCGTTCTGCCAAGCACCGGCCACGAACATCACGCACGCGCGACATTGAGCACCCAGCATGCAAGAACATCGTCTCATCTCATTGAAAGTTATATCAATTGAAACACGTCATATTATTGTCACTTGTTTCTGACAGGTCATATAGTGTGACATCTACGCAACGCTTTCACGTGTTATACGAGACGTAGCTCATTATTCTTCAAGATTGCTCAAGGCGTGCTGGGGAACTTGTTATATATATATATAATTTTACCTGTGCCGCTCCTGAAATCTTTCCTGTCTTTCTTTAATCCTTACATTTTATTCTTCAAATTAATATATTTACCTTCCTTTTGAATCTATAATCATTTCTTTCATTTCCATCTAAAAACAAACTCTCAATCATCGGTACAATCCCATAATCCACTCATTTTTCACTCATTCTCTAGGTGACGGACTGGAGAGTAGAAAAGTCGTTTGTCACCTTCTCAATCGCCCTTCTGCACGGAAGAATTTTTCCATTACCTTCACCTTACATTCCGAGAAGGAGTCTCGGCAGGCCCAGGATAGTTTATTTAACTCGTGTCCGAGACATACACTATCGGGACCTGTAACTAAATCAACATCAATCAAGCTCATTCGTCGAGTTTTAAAAATTACATAACGCCAGTTCTTAAGATTGCAAAGACAGTTTGTAGAGAATGAGAAACATTATAATGATTCTGTATAATTACTTATATCTCCCTATTATAATCGAGAGAATATTTAATCGCTTAAAAAAGAGCACATATATTTTCTATAGAGTTCGGCCTTGTGGACTTCGTAAACTAAGCTGATAATTTTTATACGGTATTAATTTTGCACGATAAGTTTGTCTATACTGAAAATAAATATTAATTAAAAATACCCTTTAGCCTGAAGACCAGGGTCGGACTGGGCTCAAAGGGCCTACTGAGCGAACACTAGTATGGACCCATATCAAGGGCCTACTTGACCCTGTGGGGGCCTACTTTTAACGTTGTAGGTGTCTCCCAGCCGAGGGGGCCTACTGAGCGATCGCTCACCAACTCTTATGGCCAGTCCGAGCCTGCTGAAGACCAAGAATAGGTTAGGGAATTTAAAGGCGAGGGGAAGCAAGATTTAATCTGATGTTTCTTAAAAAACACAGATCAAAGTGAAAACTCTTTTCTTCCATGCATGAAGTTTCAATAAGTTTCAAAAGGAATAAAGGAAAAATTATCTACAATTTATAAAAGTGAATGAACACAGATCAAAGGTCATCAAATTAATAATACAAACTTGCTTTTTACGAAAAGTAATTGGTACGATTCTTTAAATTGTAAGTCTCTTATAATGCTATTTATCATGCATGCCTATCTTATTACATTTTTGTTTTACGACGGGGAAAAAGTGTAGTAAAAGAAATCTATCTTGACTCAAAATTTAGAGCGTTCCATGTGAGATAAAATTTTTACCAATAACAATCTTTCATTAGCGCTGCAGCTTTTCCATTCTTTCGATTCTTTTATAATATGTACAAAATGACTGACGATTCATGGTCTGAAAAAATGAAAGACATTCTTCTTCTTCTCTTTGAGGAGGGTGCTGCACTGCAAGTCACATCCAACTTGGTTTTTGTCGTTTTTGTAACGTCCTCATGCAGTCATTGGTAACCAGCTTGTCTTGTAACGAAGAAAATCACTGTCCGACGCGAGCTAAAGTATACTATATACTGAACGTTTGTGACGAAAACCCAAATGAGTATATATGACTGCCACTATAGAGAAGACCTAGAGGATACACTATCCTCCTTTGGTACACAATTTCAGAAAAAAAAAAAAAAAAAACGAAACGAAACGAAATTACGCTCATTATTGAGAATATAACAGAAATTATGTCTTCATTATAGTTAATGATTTTTAGTGACGTTTGTTTCAGGTAAAAATACGTCAAAATATTAGGTTTGGACGTGTTAAGGGTAACAAAATAAATATATCAACTCTCTTTTATCAAAAATATAACAAAATTTACAAATTTAAAATATTAATAATTATAATTGCTTGAAAACGCGCTATGGAATTTTTGTCTAGAGAACATTAATTCTTTTTTTTTTATTATTATTATTTGCATGTGTTGATTATACTCTACATCTACATTCTACAACAGTAAAAAACATTTACAGCAGTCAATTTATATGGTTATTACAGAAATTATTTTGTTATAAATTTTAATTTCATCACTTCAATAATTACATTTTATAATTGGAAAATTGGGGAAAGAAAAAGAAAAAAATACGAATTTTACTGTGAATTTTTATACTTGGTGAATTTCACACACAATTTTATAGTTCATTAACTTTATACATAAAACGTGTGAACAAAAGTGTGTAATGTAATTTACAATGTAATTAAGTGCTGATAAAAAAAATGCGTAAACGATTAAATTTACATGCTGCTTTATGATAAAATAAATATAAATAATATAATAACTAATGGAGAGTTTAGGTGCATGCAGTAACCAAAAGTCGTTGGAGTTGATATAATATGAAAAGCTCCAAATTCGCAGCTCGTGCGATGTAATTAACAATACGATAATATCAAATGGTTAACTCTATTGGTGACTGCCTAATTAGATGAAGTAGCGATAGTAAAAGTGTGTTTATAAACCCTGAATGGTGTATAAAGGTTTTTTGCACTCCTTTTTATTATTTTATTTTATTATTTTTTTTTTTAAAGAAATTGAACCTTTTGAAAGCCAAACTTATGCGTTTCATAGGCTCATCGAAAACGGAGTCAGCTACGGCATCGCAATCTATCCCGGCATTTACTTAATGTGATTGAGGGAAAATATCATGATGAATGTTACATTTTTTTTTGGTGTAAATGAACTGGACGTGCAATGGATTGAAGCCAATGGAAACCGCTTGATCATGGAAAGCAGAGTGATTTCTGTAGAAAAAATAGTCACCCTTGTCATCTATCCAACGTACTATATATACGTATATAGTAAAAAACGCTCGGCTTTGTTTGACTTCATTGATAGTATGAGAACCGATCAATGCACCATGCCACACCCCACCATGCGTGTATTATTTGTACATAATTGTACACTGAACATAATATATAATTATACATTTACTAAACATACTGTATACAATGAATGTCACGTCAGTGATAATACTGCAATGCGTTTATTTTATAACCGTAATAATAAAATAATAATAATAAAGTAATAATTAAATGAACTTTATATATATATATATATATATATATATAATTATATATATATCTGATTATTTTCCTGTTTTCCTGACGAGTTTTGTGAATCGCGCGATTGATTTTACTCCGCGATTTTATACATCAACTTCAGAAAGTAAAAAAATAAATAAATATAGAAAAAAGTTTTATATAAAAAAAAAGAAATGTTAATTATATTTTTTATTTTAAATTATTTAATTATTTTTTACAGTAACATGCAATTAATTGATCAATTTAGGTCCCGTTCACAAAAACATGTCTCATATACAAAACAATTAACTTATTAACGATTCTGAATATATTTTCTAATTAACCTATAATTAAAATTACGAATAACCCATTACCCCGCCTAAAGCTCATAGAGAGATATAATAATATTTAAGTTTTATTTGTAAATGCACAATTGATTTGAATCAATAATCAGATGAAGGGGTCATAAGGTTCATCTAATAATTGGTTATTATCTGATTGTGTATTACAATAAACAGACCTATATTATATTGCAGCTTTGACAATGGAAGTAAAAATTCTTTCTAAAAAAGTTTTTTTTTAAGGGAATAGAGACTGTCTTCTGCTCTTCTACGTTCTAAGAGTTTGGTTGAGTAAAACAAAAAGCTTTCAATTTCAGAGGTCTTACTTTGTAATCCAAGAGCCACCACTCTTCTGCGTGCTCGTGCTGCTGCTATTGATAGTCAATACGCGGCAAGCCACTGGGGAAATACGGCTGTGAGGTACTTCCTCGTGCAGCTATATATTACAGCTAGAGGTTTTACTGGTATGTTAAAAGTTTGCCTGATGCCGAGACTTGTTACTCGATTGTGTACTGAAATAAAAATGTGTAAATAAAAATACTTAAACTTTTTTGATACTGCTGAAGCATGTAAAGAGAACATTTATCAATATCAAAAAAGTTTCATCGTGTAATTATATTACAATAAAAACTTAATGATTTTTTAATATTTATAAGCATTAATTATTATATTAATCAAAAAAAATTTTGTTAATTAGCCATATTATATATACTTTTTTTAGTAAAAGCATAAATTCTATGACTTTTTTTAAAACATTAATGATTTAACAATTTATTATAGAGTATTATATATCATTATATATTTTATGTTAATTAATAACGATTTTTTTTTAGTTAAAATTATTAAATGTATAATTTCTAAGCATTATTTATAACAATAGTAATCTTATATTCCTTTGCATTATTAATTAGCATTTATTATACTATATATTAATAATAGAGTTATAACGGCATGCACAATATATTTTATAATACAAAATAATATAATTTAAACTATAATATATATAGTGAAATTACTGCTACTGCATGATATTGGAAATCAATCGTCGTTTAGAAACTTGAAAATAGAAGATCATCCGAAGCTGAAATAAATTTCATAATTTTAACTCCTTTCTGCATCACTTTGAGGACAACATTCGTCATCTGGTGCCGTTTCCGATGAAGAGAGAGAGAGAGAGAGAGAGAGAGAGAGAGAGAGAGAGAGAGAGAGAGAGAGAGAGAGAGAGAGAGAGAGAGAGAGAGAGAGAGAGAGAGAGAGAGAGAGAGAGAGAGAGAGAGAGAGAGATTGCGTTTTATTGGTGATGAAAAAGTACTGAAGTAGAAATTAATATTAAAGATTATAGTATTATAAATTAGCAGGCAATCAAATTATTCGAATCCTAATTAAATAATTAAAATTAAATGGATATTAAAAGTACAATATTGATATTGAATATTAAATTCATATATTCAATGCTAATAAACAACGATTTTATTCATATTATAGCATTTATAGCGTATAATAGTATAAATAAAATCATATTGTTTTTTAATTAATTGATTATGCTGTATAATTTTAATTGCAAAGTGAACACAAAATTTAAAAATTATTAATTGAGATTCGATGTATTTAATTATAATATACGAGTATAATAGATTCTTTATAAATTTCCAACAGTATAGAATATATTATATTGAGATATTTTCCCCCCAAAGCATTAACACGTTACCAAAAAGAAAAAAAAAAAAAAAAAAAAAGGGGGGGGCTTTAAATTTTTAATCAGGATTTTTAATAATAATCATTAAAATTTCATATAGTACTTTCAAGACTTTTCAATCTATTTTCGTTGTAGCTCTTTTCACTTGTGAATGAAAATTATTGTTTCCATTGTTGTGCATGAATGAACTCCGCCCCCATCCATATATACATATATTAATTGTGATGCATTTTGACAAGGGGTGCAGATTAGAGAGGGGTATCAATATAGACACAAAAATGTCTTTGCACTAAGCTCCTGCGACCTCTTTAATGTCAACGTGGCGACCAACAACTCTTAAAGACGATGGAGCATAATTAAGTTAATCGTTAATTATTAATTATTTGACTGCAGCTGGGAGTTCCATATTATATCATCATTAATGATCGATGCCTATGTAGATAAATTAATAATTTAATTAGTTTATAATTTCCATTTTTAATGTATTCATGTAACCATTAATGTAACCATTAATGTAACCATCTAATAAAAATCATACATATTATATTTTATAGTATTTTATTACATAGTAAAACGTACTTTTAAACATAAATATATAGAACAATAATGTCTACAGGAAAAAAGTTAAAACTTTATTAATGCGCTTACAACTTTATTGCTACGTTTTATAAACATTTATAGTGCTCATTATAATATAAATATATTATAATATAGATCGAGTAGAAAATGTAGACAGCAGCGATTTGGAGGTCGAGCGTAGTGCAGTGCATTGACCGATTTTCGGTAGATCACCGTGAAGTCATGCAGGCTACGTCGAGCGTGGTTAGTACTTGGATGGGTGACCGTTTCAAGTAAAAATTACGTTGCTCCCTCCCTGGGGTAAATTAATCTCGTTTTCCACCCAGTGCAGTGATGCACTTGTGTGTGGTTCCTCAGGCTTTGGACATCGCTTTGGTCCATATTAAGAAAAAAGTAAAGGTGTACTACTTCCGTCCTGACTGAGGTTTTCCACGATTCTAACCTCAGCGAATGCTGGGACGCGTAACAGGGGCCGTGGCCATCATCCGTTCCCTCTAACTTATCCCTACCCATTACCCCGCCGCGAGCTGTAAGCCCTTAGGGGTGCATATAATATATAAAAATATATAATATATATCCTTTAAAAAAAATAATAAATAAATATTAATAAAAAATCGGAATCGTCTAATATCAATTAATCTAGCTGTTATAGTAATTACAGAAGGTCATATTGTATTGTACAGGCGCGGATCCAGGGGGGGAGGGGGCTCCGAAATTTTGGATTTAACATGGACAATATAAGCATTCCCCCACTCCATTTTTTTTTAACATTGGCCTTATGTAGACAGCCTCTCCCGAAAATTTTCAGCCCCCTCCCCCCCAACGATTGTTTTTTCTGCATCTGCGCCTGCTATCATTATAGTACACATATTTCTACATGCTAAATAAATTTTAAACATATCATAATCCACAGTGTTTATTTTTATCAATATTTATTTAATATGTAGAATTTTGGCTTTGTTATATAAACATAATTTTAATTCGTGTGATTATGTATTAAAGTTTTTAAAAGCTTCAAAGAAAGCTTCAAAGAAGTTCATTTTTTTTTTTTTTTTATGAAATTCTTTAAAGTTTTCTTTTTTATGAGTATAAGATCAAACTATATATTTTCAGTCTTCCTCGAACCAAGCTTTACAGAGACAATAAAATAACCAAGCTCGTCAAGTTTTTAATAAAATGACAGCTAGCTATATAGGGACAATATGATTGTCTCCATGTCCATGTATAGTAAGAACATAATAAAATTTTAAAGGTGTACCTTTGAAAAAAAAAAAAAAAAATCCTGTAATAAAATATGATTATTAATTCATTTGTATTTTAATTTATGATATATTATACTTTATTACAGGTCTTTTTTAGAGGGTATAATAGTATATCCGAGCGGGGTCAAAAATAAGATTACGAGAATGCCCAATGCACTATGTGACTCCATATATATAATATCTAATATATAATATATATATAATATAATATATATATCTCGTCTCTCGAATCCTACATGCAGGCATGCAGGGGCGGATCCAGCTCGCGGCTCTGAGGATGGGGGGGGGGGGGGGGCAGTGCTCTATCCCGAAATGTTAAAATTTAGAGTGGGAGGGGGGCGACGCGCGGGTGGGGTGTGGTAACACCTTTAATGTATTTTTTGGGACCTTGGGGAGGGGGGGGGGGGGCGATCGCCCCATCGCCCCCCCCCCTGGATCCGCGCCTGCCTACATGCAAGATGATATATTTACTTTTTTTCCTTTCATATAATATACTCATTTATACATAAAATATAAATATGACATGTGAATAATATTAATTAATTTTACTAATTATTTTATTAAAGCAGGCAACAAAAGCATGACAATGATATTGACAATATTGACAGTTATAAATTAATTCAATACTTTGAATTGATATATTATATTCTAACACAAATCATTCAAAGCCGATTTTTATTATTATTATTATTATTATTTTGAGGTTGCTCAGCTAAGTTTACATGCTAATCAAATGGGACTATGTCGATTAGAGCTATTCCTTATTTTTTGTTATCTCAAAGACTATATACTGGAGGACGGCCTAGAACAACTTATTTTGAAGAACCTCGATCCTCGACATTTCTCGACAACCTTCGGGGAAGTCCGCTAAATGAGCCACGTGCTCGGGCGGTTTCTTTGAAGACGTCAAAGATTTGACACATGGCTAATAAAGCGGCATCTCTGACCGCGGTAGCTGACTCTAGGCCAATCAAATGCGCTAGAAAAGTCAACGTCGTGACGTCACTGGGTTGAGGAAATGTCAGCCGGTTGGCGGCAAAAAAGTTAGGCCGTCCTCCTTAGTAAATAGTTCTTGTTGTTATCTTTTATCTTACCCTTTTAAATGATCGAGATGTATATATTTAACACATGAATATATATATATATATATATATATATATATATATATATATATATATATATATATATATATATATATATATATATATATATATGTATATATACAGGGGCGGATCCAGCCCGCGGCTTTGGGGGGGGGGGGCGGTGCCCTATCCCGCAATGTTAAATTTTGGGGTGGGAGGGGGGCGATGGGTGGGGGGTGGTAATACCTTCAATGTATTTTGGGGCCTTTAGGGGGGGGCGATCGCCCCCATCGCCCCCCCCCCCTTGGATCCGCGCCTGTATATATATATGAGTTTTATAATTTTCTTTTTTTTTTCTGCTGATTTTCACTAAAATAATTTATTATATATTTATTCTTCCTCGCTTTAATTTATTGTCATATAGTAACTTTTGTTTATATTTAGTTTTATATTATAAAATAAATTAATTTATCATATCATATTGCGTATGTGTATTATGTCCTATATTTAGATATTATAATTAATACTCTAATATTTTTATGTTATTCAGAGTGTTCATAAGCAAAATTCTTATAATAAATGTTAAAATACACCATAATACACGGGGGAAAATAAACAATATATATTCATGGCATATATTATTTGCATATAAGTCAGCAGGCGCGGAACAAGGGGGTGGGCTGGGGGGGCTGCAGCCCCCCCCACCCCCCAAATTTTGGATTTAACATGGGCATTTCCCCCACTCTAAATTTTTTTTTAACATTGGCCTAGTATATATATATATATATATATATATAGCCTCTGACTTATATCCAAATTAATAATATGCCATGAATATTATACTGTTTATTTTCCCCCGTGTATTATGGTGTATTTAAACATTTATTATAAGAATTTTGCTTACGAACACTCTGAATAACATAAAAATAGAGTATTAATTATAATATCTAGTATAATTATATTTCTTTCATCAATTCTGATTCATCTATCTACCAAAGTTAAGTTTTTAATATCGTAATTCTTTCTTTTTCTTAACCATATAACATACAGAATTTAATTAAAATAGAATTAAGGGTAAGGTAACGCCACCAATGTTAAAAAAAATCCCTCACACAAAAATTCTGAAAAAAATTTAAAATGTTCTCCTCTACACCCCCTATCAGTAGGTAAAATATCAGGTATACAAATACGATCTAGTTTTTGAGTTATGAATTTTTAAAGTTGGCTATTTTAACATGGAGAAATGGAATTCCCATGTTAAATTAGTCAACTTTAAAAATTCATAACTCAAAAAGTAGATCGTATTTGCATACCTGATATTTTAACTACTGAAAGGGGATGTAGAGGAGAACATTTTAAATTTTTTTCAGAATTTTTGTGTGAGGGACTTTTTTTAACATTGGTGGCGTTACCTTACCCTTAAAAATTAAAAAAATTAATAAGGAATTAAACTGTCCCTCGCATTACCAATCACCTTACACGGCTTACACACATTACATCACACTTTACCCACAAATGCTGAAAATTTTAAAGGCAAATTTTTTCTTGCTATAATTTTTTACTCTGAAATATGTTGCTTGCTAAGAATCTCCCCCCCCCCCTCCCCCCACCCACCCATCATCAAATTTTGTTTTGTTATAAATGTGCAACAGCTTCAGCTAGTGAAGTAAAAAATATATCCATTGCCAATACGAATACCTTTAGAAAATAAATAATGATGCCAATGAACCAAACCAAAATTAATTTGCAAAATGAACATTTTGTAGCATTTTGGATTTTGCCACGGATGCACTGCTCTCCACTGCTAGATAAATACTGCATTAAATCTCTAAACTTTTACTTCCATGCATACATAAGATACAAGGTTTTATTAACAAAGAAGAAAAATAACAATTTTCGTCACTGAAAAAGCAATTTTATTTCATTACAAATGTAGTATTAAAACAATTTCCCACTAGTAACATCACACACTGCTGGCCACAGCTCAGTCGCAATTATTGCACCTCCAAGCAGAAACTGAATTAACTCAGCTGCAAAATAAAAGTAGTCGAGCACATATATGAACATGCAAGTTCTTTCGCTTGGTGTCTCATTATTTTTTTATTTTACATTTCTATTACATATCATCTGCCACATCATTCTAAAACATATAATATAATTATTTAAATATAAAAAATTGCATTAAATATGAGAATTATATAATTATAATAATAATAATATTAAATTGGGGAAAAAATCTCTGTTGCTTTATATTATTTTTATTTAAAAAGTTAGATATATAATATTCTAAAGCATGTGCAGAATTAATCTTTTTTAATTAACAAGAAAAAAATGAAAAACACAGTAAAATTTTCATTTAATTTGTCTATAATAGTTTTTGTTCATACTAAACAAAATATTGAATGAAACTTATATAAAACAAAAGGATAGTGCTTTTAACCATACAGAAAAAAATAACATGGATTTATATATATATTATATTATTTTTATTTTATTTTTTTATTATTTTTTTTTTACTACATAAGCACCATGCTTTTCTTCCAACGTCCCAGATACCAGCATACAAATTATTATAATATTTATTACTTAATATTATTTATTTAATTATTATTAATTGTGTTAGCCTAGTGACCCCCACTCTCCCGCTCGTTCGCTCACTCACTCGCACACATTCTTGCCCGGCCGAGGCCAAAGTTCCGGCAGGGCGCGTCACTTGCCACCACCGCCGCTAACGTCAACACTAGGACTTGGAACCCTCCGGCACAGTGGCAACGTTGCGGCGCTTGCGAGGAATCATTTTTTTGCGGAACCACTCTGCAAGAAACAACAAATACCATTAGCTAATATATCAATATTTAATATATATTTTAAATTTTAGTAACATTCAATATTTTAAAAAATAAACTAGACTAGAATAGACTAACCTAATTTTTAAATATTTTTATTTGCTTTATTTTGATTGTATAATATGTACAAATTTTGTGTAAAATAAAATTCATATTTCAATACAAAATAACTAAATTTTTGATAAAGCAATATTTGAGATATGATGAACTTTGACAGAAAAAAAAAAATAATAATTATTAGCTTGTATTTCTTTTCAATAATTCAATCA
The DNA here is from genome assembly GCA_949825025.1 of Siphlonurus alternatus. NCBI lineage: Eukaryota > Metazoa > Arthropoda > Insecta > Ephemeroptera > Siphlonuridae > Siphlonurus > Siphlonurus alternatus. Next base: position 27,130,471 of record OX463780.1, on the reverse strand, counting down.
ATACTGTTAATCTCTCTTATTGTTGCAGTATTGATTTGCATTCTTAACCCCATTTATTGCAAAATTACTAATTTGTTATTAGGAAAATTCTGTCAAGACAAAATTTATTTTCAATATATATATTTTTAGTTTATATACAGTAGCAAACATCTCAAATTAAATTCTGACAATATCCTCTAAATTACTAAAAATCTAAAAACAGATGAAAAATGCATTGCAAAAAAAAAAAAAAAAAAAATGTGAATTACCAAAAATGGATAACAAAATCAAAATATGCTGAAATTAATGTTGTAATAAAATATAACAGCAGTTGCAGTAATTTTAAGCAAAGCTGGAATTGTAAAATTGCATTTTAACTTAAAACTGAAATAAACACTACATAATGTACAGACCATTGCAAATTAAATGGCAATTCTATTTGAAAAGCATATCTGATCTGTTGTCTACAAGCAACAGTTTTCTATGTTATTTATAACTACGTATTAGTATGTACTATGTAGATTTTTTTCATTCTTCTATTTTTCAATATCAGGACATAGAGATAATTAATATCAAAGTTTTGATGTATTACCAATTTTTGGGTCAACAAGTATTTATAAATTTTACATAGCCACTTTTCACAATTCGACTTGTAAGAAGCCGTTAATAATGAAAAGAGAACAACAACTTATTATCAGTTGTATGAACACTAGTGACATAAAACTAAAAATAATTTAACATATTTACAAAATAATATATACAGTTCTATAACATGCACATGCAGACATTGCCTGTGCCTTGCTTGCTTCACAGCAGACACAGAATTCAAGCAAACCAACTCAGTGAGACCAACATTGTGCCTGGACCACAAAAAGACTACGAAACTGCACCCCCTGCAACGTTGTCTTGTCTTGCCCAAGCAGCAGAAACTCCCGCAGCACCTGCCAGCTACGTAACTCCAAACATATGACAGGCACTCTCAGCAACTTCTTTGATCTGCATGTGCCACATGAGCACTTCTTATCAATAAAGCAACATAATTATATTATGCCTTTATAGCATGAATTTTGAGGTTTCAGTCACACTCAAGAAAGCAAAAGTAATTAATTTTTTTCAAAAGCAGAATGGTTGAAAAAAAAAATGTAAACTGTTTAAAGTGAGAGCACCTGGGTACATATTTGGATACACCGATGAACTGCTATCCTCCCAACTGCAATGACCCCCAGCTGCAGAGTGGAGTGCTGTGACCATCACGACACAAGCCCCAGCAACACTAGGGACTGACCATACAGTACATTGGAGTACAAAGAAAATGCACACCCATCATGATGACCAGCTATTTCAAGACATGGACACGACAGAGTGGATTTTCTTTCCAATCAAATATACCTTCACAAAACAATCTGCAATGCAATTCATATCAGCTGTCATCTAATTATCCAAACTGCAGACTCTTCACATCAATCAACAGTGATACAGTAAAAACTTGTTATTATGTAAAGTCAAAGCATCCAGGAAATTATTAATTAGGTTTACTTTATATCAAGTTTTTCCTATACCACGCAATGCTAATTATTTTTTACACAACAGTGATCTCCTTTACTCAAAATAAGAGTTTTACCTCACAATAAATTGCATAATAATGTTTTTACTGGAGTTGTAATTTTACATAGCTGATATGTTTTGTTTTAGAAATACAGATCTCTCACTGCAAATAGCCCAATATGCTTAGTTTACAAATTAACTACGACCAGCAAAAACTTTACACTTGTGGCTAATTGCGATGAGACTGTTTGTGTTTGCTGTGATGTCCATCCCTAAGCAACGGAGACCCGGAGACAAGCCCCCACAGCAGTGGTAACAACAGTGAAACATCAACGAGGCCTACCTGCCAATCTCCTCCGCTTAACAGGCCTATTCTGGAGACAATAGCGTGGAGAAAAACAAAAAAAAGGCACCCATGAGAAAATTTTACCTCACAAACGATGTATGGCACCATATTTTTATTTGGGAGGGGATAATTGCACAATGTTGGTAACACTGGATGTGAATGGAAAAAAATATATATATAAATTTAAGTGCAACTTCAAAAACAAAAAAAATAAATCATTACAATCAACATAAAATATTAAATTTATTAAACTTATATTCTACCTTCTTTTTCCTACTCTTTGCTCTGCGATCCAACTGCTCTTGAGAGCAGGTTGTATGGTAACAAAGAGACTGCAAGGTCATCCAGTTAGTATCACACAATTTTTGTTGTCAACAGTGGGGTATCTACATTAGGTTTCATGGCATGAAATGTGCCGCTTATGGATACACCTACTGTATATGCACATATATCCCTGACCAAAAAAGCTTGCCAAACACAAAACTCAAAGTTGACTAGCACTTACAGAAGCCCTGGCAGTAAAATTTGTAAAGTAATCAAGCTTTACATAGTCTTTCCAAATATTTTAATTTTAATTTACGATGTTACAAAATAAACACCATTTATCAACAGGTAAGCAAAAATCAACAAAAAAATTCAACAACAATAAAACAGCTCAGAACTAACCTCAGAAATTGAAGGCTCACTTGATGGGCCATTAGTGGTTGCATTGGTTTGATCCTGTAATAAAAAATAATATACAATTAATGCCTAGGACTTGCATGCAATTTTAATATTATTACATTTTTTTAATAAAAAATTTTAGGCATCATTTTATGGAAGCCTTGCACTGCTGTCAGTTACTTGTTGCTGCAGTTTTCTCACCTTGGGCTTGGCTTCGAGGTGGTTGGAGTGTGGTGCACCCCCTCGTTGTGCCTCAAGCTCTCGTACCTGCTGGGCTAGCTGCTGGCTGTGACTGCTCTCTCGCGCCAACTGCAGCGCCAGAGCGTCTCGCTCCTACAGACAGCCGAGCATCAGTTTGTGTTCACAATCAAACTACTTAAATCAAATTAATAATAGGGATCATAAAAAGTGAAAATTCATTATGTTATTGATTGGGTAAGAAAAAAATCACAAACTCTTTGTTAATAAATTTAATTAAAATATCAGTTGATGGCAACAGAATATTGCTTTACAACGGTGTTCACCTCTTTGGTTTGCTCAAGGAGGGAGACTTGCAGGGTAAGCTCGTCAAGTCGCTGCTGCAGCTGCTGAGCTCGCTGCTCACTGGCCGACCTCTGGTCAGCCTCCGTTTGCAACTTCCCCTGCAGGACTGTCAGAGCAACCTCTGTCTGCAACACAAGTCCTCAAGTTATTCAACTGACAAAAAATGTCCACACTTCATCTGCATGAAAATAATATAACATATCTATAACAGTGGGAAGTATTCAAAAGTCTCTCGTATCGGAGTATTATGTTCATTGACATATATAGTACTTGATTTACCTAACAAAAAGATTCTGGTGTAAATCATTACAAAAAAAAATCTGAGCTACATCAAGTGCAACAGAGGATTTTTTTCAATGCTAAAATTTTATGCTAACATACAAAAATATGCCCAGTGTAGACCTTTCTTTTTCTCAAGAATGGTTTGATACTGGTATACATACAAATGCAAAAATCAGATGGTAAAAAAGCACTAAACAATCATTAATAATACAAAAATATATACTGTACTGTATATATATTTTTTCAGTACTGGTTCTATACTGTACATGAAATCACAGAAATTAATAATGAAATACAGGCTGGTGCAGCCTACACAAACGATCTGCTATATTCTGAGCAAACATGGTCATGAAGGCTCTCACCTCCTCCACCTGGCTCTGCTGCTGCTGCTGCTGGTCCACCTGCTTGAGCTCACTCAGCAGGGTGTCCCTCTCAGCTGCCACGGTGTCCAGCTCTTCCTCCTTGGCCTGCAACTGTCTCCTCCAACGAGCCTCTTCTTGAGCAACATGACGCTCCAGTTTGTTCAGCATCCCCTCCTGCAAGCAACACCACATTGAACAAAACAATGGTAACTCTTCTATGGTATAATAAAAGGTGAGAATAAACTCTGCTTTTTTTTAAATATTGATCAATAATAAAACTTTGTGCTATGTACCAGTATTTAATATATTATGACAAAAAGGTAAAATTTATATTCCTGGTTGCTTTTACTTTAAAATTTCAGTTTTATTTTAAAATAAAGTCTATATATACATTTAATACAATCCTATAAAATACAGCAACAACAATGGTTAAGAGTCACAGATTTAGCAAAAAAGAATGGGACAAGGCAATTGGTGCAAAGTGACATATTACCCTACTAATTTAGATTAACCCTGTGCATTAGATTCAGCACCCTCCTGCTGCCAACTATGAATATGGTGTGAAGAATGGGCTTGCCTAAACCTCACTGCAATAATATTTTATATTCTATGTAAATCCTACTGTGTTCTTCTCACCGTGTCCTCTATGATGGTCTTGTAGTGTGTGACCATGGCTTGCAGCTGCGAATTCTGCTTCTCCACCTCACCCAGCACATGCTGCGTTGACTCATCCTGGGAATTTGCCTGCTGCTCACCAGCAGCACTCAACGAACTCGCCAGCCACTGAGCTGCAGCCTGCTCAAACTTCTGCACCCACTCAGAGTGGTCCTGAGGAAGTAAAACATTTATTAGTGACTTAGCAATTAAAAATTCAAACAAACCGGTAGATTGAAAACATGATATTTAACATTTTGAAAAGGCAGGTGTTGAGAAAAGTCTGCAATCTCAACATTTGTTAGTGACTTAGCAATTAAAAATTCAAACAAACAGGTAGATTGAAAACATGATATTTAACATTTTGAAGAAGCAGGTGTTGAGAAAATCTCACCTTGGTGTTTGAGGAAGGCACTGCGGGGAATATCCTCTGCAGCAGTTCTCGCACAGCTGCCTGCTCCGTCTCACGAGCCTCACTGCCAGAGTCCTGCACACGAGAAACGTCAGTCTCATCTCCAAACAGGAGAAGACATTACATTGAAACAACAAGTAATATAATTCAAGTTCTTCAAGAAGGAAGAATCAGAAACTAACCTCATGTGTTAACAAGAACAATTATTGAAACATTGAAAACTTGAGACACACATAGGACATTAATGCAATTTTATATGTTACACTTTTCATATTTACAAATTTTTAAATGTTTGTTACACATTTGAACCATATTTCTTTGCTTAAAAACTTTAAATTATTGGTTTCATGTACATAAAATATAATGTATGATTTATTTACTAAAAATTAGTTGATGTATGTTATATAAATGTAAATGCATTAACATTAATTGACATATGTTTTCTAAGATTTAAAATACTACATAAGTTTTAAATAAAATGTCCAATGTTGTAAATGCATGCAAAGATAATAAAACTGATAAAGTAAATAAAAGCCATAGACATTAATAAAGGCGTTTTAGTACAGTAAACCTCCATTTAACAAAAGTTTTGCTTTTGTAATCAGTAAACTTCCTAAAGTTTTAAAGATATAACATGTAAGTATTAATGAAACCTTTCCATTACATTTCTTAAAAATACATTGTAAGGTAACTACACTCACCAAAATGCAAAAATCTGACATCATTACTATGTATTTGTTTTTTGTTAAGCAATTCAACATCAAATGAAGGTTTACCATGCAGTTTAGCATGCAATTTGTTATTCCATTCTATAACATTGCAAACGGACACAAGGACTTACTTTCGCTAATCTGTCACACTCTTTCTGTTTGGACTCGAGGTTCTTTTCTGCACTAGCAACGGCCTCCATGGCCTTCCAGTTCTTTGTCCTCAATTCCTGCACGCGGACAACACAGTTAGGACCTCAACAACAATTAAGGTTGGCGTGCAGGTAATTAACTACTACTTTACTCTGTGGTTAATTTCCCACACATGATAAATAATTCCTGCATAAAATCTTTCTTTAAATTATTGAGTATGGATGGCACTGTAGAATATTATTGACCTGAAGTATTTACATGTATTTTTATTTCCTCCCGTTATGTTTATATAGAATGTGGGGGATTTGCAATGTTTAGACAAAAAAAAAATATAATATTACAATATATATTTAGAATAGCACCTCTCTCTGTAAAGATACATTCACCAAAGTTTATGTGTTACACCTTTAGTTTGTTATTTTATCACTAATATTGCAAACATGACCAGTTTCGGCATGCAGTCAAGAGAAACCAAAGTATAAAAAAGAAAAACCAGGCAGAAAGATATTTCAGCACTTACGTTGTTTTTGGTTCGTTGAGCTTCAAGCTCTCCCTCTAGTTGAGATAGGATTGTCTTGTGCTCCTGGCTTTCTGCCTGCAGCTTCGATACAAGGGCATCCTTCTGCTGAATGCTGCAACATAAATACCAACATTGAATAACACCTGTAAATCATAAATCTGTGATAGGGATAATAACATTAAGAGCTTCACAGTTGCCTTACAAATAATGAAATAATCACTATGTAAAAATAAGCAAAGGTTGATTTAAAATATATTACTGAACGTGATGAAGTAAGTTGCAAAAATTTACTCGAACTACAGTATGCAAATATCTATTTTTCTTATGAAAAAGTATCATAACTTAACATGACTGCAATAAATCTATCAAAGAGCCCAAATGACAGCGACTTCTATTGAAATTAAAGCATTCTTGAGAGAAAATGACTTCCATGAAGTATGCAGCTCTATAAAACTGAAGACTTTTAGTTTTAAACTGGAAGTTTGAAGTGGGACTGCGCTCACATGCTCTCAAGCTGGCTGACTTTTTCACTGAGGTCTGGCACTCCGGGTGATGGAGGGGGGGAGGTCTGTGTCTCCAGCTGGCCTGTCAACACCAGGGCTTCCTCGTGCACACGCTGGAGCTCCACTTCGAGCGAACGAACACGCAGAGCAAGTTCCGTCTGTATCCTCAGAGCCTCCTGTATCAAATAAGCAAACAAGAAGTTAGTTCTACTAGTGTTGAAAATGAATAACTTAAGTATAAAATAAAAATTAAAGAAATATTGGGAGCAAATTATGAAGATAACTAGGTTTCTCACTAACCACAAATAGCGCCAGCCTACATTACATCAACAACACTAAACACAGGAAGATGCACGTAGTAAAATCCCCCAGTTTGTATCTTTCTGGAGAACTTCTTCATGAACCACATCCATCATTGTCAAGATTTAAAAACTGAGCAGGTGAATGGGATATTTTTTTATGTATGTGAATCAAAACAACATAATTAAAACAGTAAAGGTTGGTCATAGAATTGTCTCAAATTCATAGAGGAAGAGGGGGAAAGGAGTCAATGGAGAACAATCTCACCTCGAGTTCGGCCTGCTTGGCTGCAGCAGCCTCCTCGCTCTCACTGCTCTGTCTGCCCAACTGACTCTCAAGCTGCTTCACTTGCTTCTGAAGGCGCTCACATTCTCTCTCCCTGCTCTGAGAAAGTTCCTTGGCAGATGCCACCTCTTCAAGTAGGGCATCCTGGGACTTCCCTTGCTCGGTCAGACGCCCCTGCAGCTCTGCAACCTGAGCCTGAATCCCAGCAATTTGACCCTGCAGCATGGCCACCTCCTGAAGACAAGAAATAAAATTTGGTTATGCATTTAATAGAACTTAAAAACTTTCCTTGAAAAACTTGCAAATTTGTTTAGATCTATGTTTTATTTAGCTTAATGACTTAAAAATTCAAAGCTAGAACCTGGATATGTATTTCATTTTTTTAAGTATGCAGTGAGTGGTTAGTATAAATATTTCAGTCTGAAGTAATTTACAAGATAATTATAAGCTGCATTACCAAATTAAGCTCATTCCTACAAATTTAATGTGAATTTTGAAAAGTAAAAACTTTTTAGCCTTTACATCAAAGAATAATATAAGATACTGTATTTGCGGGATACATGAAATAGCTCGACATCTTAAACTTATTTTTATGCTACAAGTACTTAAAGTTGTATGCTAAAAATGAGGTTGAGCGTTGCTAAGACTGAGGTCAGGGTGATGGGCACGTACCTCCTGGTGTCGCTGGTTGAGCGACTGGATGTGCTGCTCCACCTCCTGAGCAACACTGCCCTGCTGAGCAGCCTTCTCCTCCACCAGCTGACGGACCTTCTTCCGTTCTTCTGCAAGCTGGGTCTGCACCTGTACAACAACTGGTTAGAGACTGCATACTTTAACAACATGAGATCTTAGAGGGATAGACAAATCTAACTGTTTGGATAATTAAATTTAACAAATTGTGAACATATTAGATAAAAAATTATAATATAATTTGAATTTTCAATAAATTATTGCTGATTGTAGATACTGATTGTTTTAGTTAGCAAAGGGCAACATTTCATTATTAAATACTTTTTTACTGTACACTAATTAAATGTTTTGCATTTGTATTTTGATTTAAAACGAAGAGAATTAAAAAAATGGTAAACAAAAAACGGTAAACAAATAAAAGTGAAGAGTTAAAATTTTTAATTTTACATTTATAATTGAACTTTCGTTTAAAATACATAAAATAAATAGTACAATGAAAGTAAAAAAGATATGAATACTATCAACCAATGTTTCATCATGAATAAGAAAGATATCACTATTAAAAGGTGTGAATTTTAACTTTTGAATACAGTTACAATGTTTTCCTATTCATCTTTTTTTCAAAAACAGCTGGTAAATTTTTTTTATCACAACTGCTACTTTATGCAGACTGTCCTCACTACTAGTTACCTGCTGAGCTGCTGCCACGCTCTTGTTGTGTGTGTCGTTGGCCAACTGGAGTCTGGTTGCGAGGGTCTGCAGCTCGTGCTGCTTGGTGCTCAGCTGCTCTTCCAGCTGTCTCAATGTGACTCCTTGACGCTGGCGTTCTCCGTTCAGCTCTGCACGCACTTCCAGCAGCCTCGCCTGCACGGCCTGGGCCCCCTGCTGCTCTTCGGCCAGGGCACGCTCCTTGTCAGCCAACTGCTTCTTGAGGCGAGCCACCGGGTCCTGACGACCCTCCACCCACTCCTGGCCGCCTCCCTGCTCGCGGTTCAGCAGCTGTTCAATCAGCTGGTGCACCTCGGAGCGAGACAGTTCAGCACGACGGACGAGGGGAAGAAGAAGGCTCATCGTAACACCCTCAGCCTCCTTGCCTGAAACACAAATACAACAAGCATCACCACTGGAACTACAACAATAACATTTGAATTTTGTGATACAGGAATGAAAATTGTAGGTACTGTAACAGTTTTATATTGAAGTAAATATCTAAGGTGATGTGATAAATTAAAATATCTTTAACACAGCTTGGTGGTACTGAATAGAATACAATAATTAAATTTCTAAAATATAGCAAATATAAGCTTGATTTAAAGTACTGTAAATCTCTCTCTCTCTCTCTCTCTCTCTCTCTCTCTCTCTCTCTCTCTCTCTCTCTCTCTTTTTTTTTTTTTTTTTTTTTGCTATAATATTAAAATAAAATGATAATAATTTATGACTTCATGGTTTATATTTTGGTGCAATTGACAATTTTACAGTCTTCACTGCCCCAAGACAAAAAGATTTTCATAATAATGCAAGATGCAACAAATGAATAAGCAGGCATTAAAAATCATATAGCGTTGCAATACATAAAATTTTACATTGCTTTTATGACCAAATTAAAGAAAGAATAAATACATAACTTTTAGTTTAAAAAAATCAACTTGTTGTATACACCTCATTTTACTTATAATTAATAAATTTATTGCATTCATACTGCAGGTGTCACAGGTGAAAGAAGACAAAGCATTAATTAAATCATGGTTTAATTTCATACTGCAAGTAATAAATATTAATTAAAATTGCGTTCTTAGAAGAATGCAGTTGTTAAACCTTGTCTTACAATTAGTACAAGTAATTAGCTTTTACTCATTAATTTTTATGGTAAAGTTTAATGACTTTCATAATTATTGCTTTCAATTCTCCATTTTTTTAAATTTAAAACATATCTCCCATTTACTATATAATATATATTATACTGTATTATGCAGTATGCAGTATGTGAATATATAATGTATTGTAATCAGTTTTTGTTTGGTTTTAATAGTCTTCTGTATTAATTCAATGCACGTAATATTTTAATATTATTAGAATTAATTTTAAAATAAAAAGTCTTGTAATAAAAATCTCGGGACGACAGTATTTATAGTTACTAGTTATTAAATTCTCTGCATGCATGGTACTCTAATTTGTCGTCTGAATGTTTTACCATGCAAGTGACGTCATGGTGCGCGGGCGGCGGGCGGCGTGAGAGAGACGAGGTCACGTGATCTCACGACACGTTAAAAAAAAAACATCGCGGCAGGCGCGGCTGTGACACACGTGTCATCGTAGAAACAACTTAACATATTTCCAGATCCAGAGAGGCCACGAACACAACTGCATGTGACGAGGGTGGGTGGAAGATTATTGAACTGAACGAGTTTCTGTTTATATTCTGACCGAATGTAAATAAATGCCTATAAATAATGGAGTAACACATAACCCTGCTGCCCTGACATGAAATGCAACACCTTCGCCCGAAAAGCTGCGGACACCCCCAAGTGTCACAGCAGGACGAACTTTGCCTTTTACTAATTATTAGTCTTTATTGAACCTGATTGCTAGGTTAACGATGATATTCGTCTCATCTAATGCACAGTCTTGCAAGCCTTAATAGTTTACCCCTAGATATAGCCCATTTCTGAATTGCAAGTGGCGTAGATATAGCGTTTAAGTCGCCGCGGAAAATTTCTGGCTTGTGATTCGATTTACATTGAAAACATACAAATTAATCCACGCGGTCAGGGAAGACTTGAAAGACTGTTGGAATTCCGCAAACAATATAATTATAAATATATTAGATGGCAAGAGAGATTTTTTTTTTCCTTTAACTGAACCCTTGTGTACTGGTCACAAATAACATTTGACTTTTAACTTCCCGGCTCTTCTTGGACCCGACCTAGCACATTGCTTAGGGTTTTATGGGTCCCTTCCAAATTGGTTCAACTATGGACTACAGGTAGCAATCCATCCCAGCATTAGCCTGGTTGAAACTGAGGAAACCATGGAAACCACATTCAGGACAGAGGCGATGGAGGATAAGTTCTACAGCGCTAACTAGATTTTAACCATTACTTTTTAATTTAAAATAAACATCATTTTCTATTCCTTGTAAGTACAACGATCTGAACATTTCTTCAGATGATATTGTCATATAATTATGAACCGCAGTATACTGAATTTTATCATGCTCTCATTACAGCCAACAGCCATGACTTGTGAACTGCATGGATGTTGAATACAGAGAAAATTTCAATACACAGACAAAAAAATTACAGTAGTATTTTCGTTTCATAAGATTGCATTCCCATATCTTCTGTTTTTATTAAAAGATGAGAGAGAAAAGAGATTGCCGCCTCCTCCTTCTCCTCGTTCGCTTTCATCTGCCGTCACCCTCGCTCCTTCGCATCTCACTCGAGTGATGATACAATCAGTCATCAGAGTCTTCTCACAACCAAGAGGCTCTCTCGGTCGAGAGGTTTATAGTATTTTATTTTCCCACCTGATTAAAAGGATTAATTGACACAATATCAAGAAAGAATTAATTATTTATTTAAAATTCTACAGATTAATGAGCCGTTGCTGCTCATTATTTTTCGATGGCAACGCAGAAATGTTTTTAAACAAAAAATGAAGACAAAATAACTTAATTTGATTAATTCAAAGATAACAAAATCAGTTTATTAATTAATCAGTTAATTATAACTTTGTTCGTGTGAAAAATGTGCCGATTTGACTAAAAGCCACAGCTGTCTCCGTTTAAAATAAAATGATACATTCAAAAACTATGTACCGATTTATTTATTTATTTTTTAAAACAATCTCCAAGGAGTAAGTCGACCTCCTCGAATTCAACAAGACTCTCAGGGAACGTTGAATTCCCATTAATAGATGGCATACAAATTTTGAAGTGTATCTGTCTGATCAGTTTTGTGAAAATTGAGGTGTAGAAGTTTAACATGGGGCCTTATGGACGAAACTCTGAAATGAAGCTGTTGCCGCCCCCTTGAATTCGCTCTTTGTTGAAAACCATTTTAGCGATTAATTTTGGAACATTTTCAAAAAAATTTAAATTTATTTTATTTAATTCTTTTTGACAAAAATATAATATCCTTCGATTTCGAAGTAACTGAAATTTATCTTTAAACGAAAATTGTCATGATGACAGGAAGATCTCCTACAATTTTCAGAGTATGTACGTGGTTCACCGCATTAACTAAAGCCTGTATTGCACGAATAAAATTTTGCATGTAATTTTTCTTACAAGAAATTTTCTTTAAAAATTTTAGTTGAGAATTTTTCTTTAACAATTGTCAGTTTTCTCCTAGAATGGATCCTAATAAAAATTAAAATCCCCGTTCTATTATAAACTTTTATCTCAGGTCTGAGCTTCTCAGCTGCCTGCCAGCACGATATTTCAGCACGACGCGAGCGAGACGCCGTCGTCGCCTCTCTCTCAGACACACGATCCCATGAGAATAAATCAAGATACCCGCGACACAAGATAGCAAGCCAAAGCTCCATTGTTGTTTGTTATGTAACGGGATCAAAATTTCATATAAATTTATTGTTAATGTCACGAGCTGTAATTAATTTAAATTAGAACGATGCTCTCTCTACACATGTTTTTATACCAAGTAAGTGCATGCAACCAATCATCACAACTTATATTTTGTAGTATTCATGATTATCACCCTATAAGAAAGATCATAAAAAAAAATCTCATTGTTATAAATAATTATGCTACATGCTGCGTTAATACAGAGGGCGGCAGCGTCTATTTTAGAAACCATTGTATAAGTTATCGTCAAAAGGATAATTTGTTTCCTTTTTCTTTATTTTTTCTTTTTTTTTTCTTTTTTTATTTATTTTTTTATTATTTTTTTTTTTTTAGAATCTAATTCAAGAGAACAAGAGAAATAAATTTTGTCACGTTTACTCCAACATAATTTTAGCATTATATATAATAATAGATCTGCACAAATAATTAGGCGCGGATCCAGGGGGAGGGGGGGGGGGCAAAATGTTGGATTTAACATGGGCAATACAGGCATTTTCCCCCACTCCAATTTTTTTTAACATTGGCCCTATGGAGGCGCCCCCCACCCCCTAAAATTAAACGAAAAGAAAAGTATACTGTGAGATTTCAACAAGATAATAATATATTTTATTTATTTGACAGTCTTTCCTTGTTCCCGCAATGTGTTTTTTTTTTTTTTTTCTCCCGTGTATGATGTTGGTACCTTTATGTTACATTGTTATCAAGATAATAGAGGAGGAAGCGGCGAAATTTACAGGTGCATCTGTATTCAGTGTTTGTTTGCTATTGTATATGACCTTGATATTCTGCAGTTTACAAGAGCTTGTTAAAATCGGGTTGTGATACAATAGAATCGAGGCATTGATAATTCTTCAACAGCTATAGCTTTGTTTGCACATGAAACCTTATACATTCTTGCATTCTATACTAACTTAAAAGTTCGTTTAACATATATATTATATATATATATATATATATATATATATATATATATATATATATATATATATATATATATATATATATATTAGTACGTACTGTACAAATTCATTTCTTGTACATAATATATATCAATGTTTTCTATACGGTGAGTGGCTCTTATAAACAGCAGTAGTTACGATACAAAGTACTGGTCACAGTTGCCACGTAAAGAGAGAACGTGACTTCGGAGCACGTCGCTGGTATAACTGGCGTGGCTTTTAGTACAACATAAGGGCCTCAGTGTGGGCGAAGAACACACTTCTTCTTCGTTGTGGCGGATCGAGAGCCGCCGTGGGCAGGACAAAGCAACTTATTGTCAGCTGGGTGTGAAGCAAACGCAAAGTGCGAGAACCCAAACAAAGCCCCAAAAAAATTGGGAGGAGGATTGTGTTGTTATTTTTCAATCATTTTTCAAGTTTGATTTCATTATTGCTTCAAAAACATACGGTAATCATGTCGTCTAACGAATCTATGATATTTTCGTCTAAAGAAGTTTTCATCTTTTGTTAAGAACTCAAAATTAAAGTCTCGGTATACAACAATTTCTACTGATTTATATTCTGTTGCACGGAAACTTGCATGCTAAAATGAATGACAAGCTTCAACGTAAAAATGCCGCAGCGCCGCATTCTGACATCGCTAAGGTTTGTTAGGAGAAAAATCTTATTTATTTTTTCATTCTAATTCTATGCTGCACAAAATCTCGAATATTTTTTATGTCGTGTAAAGTGATAAAAGTGATCTTTCCCGTGGCTCATATGAATTATTAATCTTGCCCTTCATAAGAACCGTCGGAAAAAATTAAAAACCAGGTACCGCTGGGTTAAAGGATAGGAAGCTTGATAGAACATGTCGTCGTGCGCAGTTCGCGCGCTAGATTTTCATTGGCTGAGAGAATTGTGTCGTCAATGTTGAAGCTTCTCATTTAGCTATAACAATGTACATAACTATATACCATCCATGTTACTGCAGGACTACTATTATTGAATAATCATGTTACGTGGTCATCAAAGAAATGTCACATAAATTTTTAGATTAAGTTCTCCATGTTTCTTTAAGCGTACACTTTTTTCTTGTTAACATTAATTTTGTTTCGTTCTCACAAGTGTAATTACACCCACTCCCTGGCAACATTAAATTCCCCGCTCTAATAAACTTATTAAATACATTGTCTAAATTATATTTTTCATTTTTTTTTTATCTTTATATTATAGTTTTAAAGAAAGAGTACAGAAAAAATAATACCACCGCAACTTTCTATTAGCTACATAATATAATAGATAAATATACGTGTTAATTTCGTAGACTATTTAGTGCAGTTATATTAGCCTGAGGGTGCCTAAAAAAAAAAGCGTGGGTGCTCTAAAGGACGGAATGTGTTTGTTATCAGCCGGAAATGTTATCACCCCTCCCATTCTCTCGTATGTTGAGTACAATGAAAGACAGGAGCAGTTTGAGCAGCTAAGATAACGGAGATGCTGGAAAACAAAATTACAGAGGCGCGGGCGGGCGTGCGGGCAACTCGATCGTGTCGCTCTCTCTCTCGCCTAGCTTGGAGCCGCCGCGGAGCCCGGGTTGAACGGCCGGAGAGCGGAGGGCAAGCAGGCAGCGGCGAACGGCGCCGCACCAAGGTCGGTGTGCGGCCTACATCCTCTCTGACTGCTCAGCAACCCTCCGAGCTGCTGTTGCACTGGTACCGAGGTGCGACTCAATCACAATACACCGACTGCATACTTCACACGAACGGAAATTAGCTTCCGCGACAAGAAAAAAAAAAAAAAAAAAAAAAAAAAGCGCATTGTTTCGCCGAGGAATTTCAAAGAATTTCAATATCATATTCACCCTTTGTAATTAAGATTTATTAAGAAGACTCTATTGGAGTTATTCTACATACATTGAGGGATATATTGAAGCTTCCTAATATTAATTTAGTAAATTTTGAGTTATCAAGCAATGTATATAATAAAACCGTTGATTTACCAACGGAAATCTTATTATCAACCTGCCCAGGTTGTCAAATTACGTCAGTATGAATGTTTCACTTAAATTATTTTACGTATATTATGTGCTGTATATACATAAAGTCTTCATTTTATATATATTTTGTTGGATAACGAGAGCAAGCATTAAACACATAATCAAAGTACGTCATGGGTTTGACAGCCTAGATATATGGTCCATATTTTAAATTTAAAAATTCTCCTCATTTTTAAGACACAATAGGTCTGTTCGTAAATCTACAATCAGAAAGAATGGATTATTTGTGATGAACCTTATGTTTCATGTACAGAAGGTTCATCACATCAAATAATCGATTCCTTCTGATTGTGTATTTACGAACAGACCTAATGTCCCCGTCTTTACTTTGGACTTGCTATTAAAGCAATTTATTAGCTCTGGATCACGAAAATTGATAATCCGTGCAGAAAAACAGAAATTATGCTGACGAGGTAGGCACGCAACAGGCCGATCCAAATGTCAGATGCTGACAAAGCAGTTGATAAAAAGGCAGCAAGAAGCGCAAGCAAGCACACTTGACCCACGTACCCTCCACATTGACCTCTGCACGAGAAATTGTTGCGAGAGGTCAACCCGCGGCTTGTGGACATGGACAAGATGCGTGCGTGGTGTCTTGGAAAATTTCAGCGATATGGTTAATCTTTGCTTCATACAGCATTGCTTAATATTTTTTGATAATCATGAAGTTGATAATAATAATCACAAAAGTAGACGTTTATTATCAACTAAAGTTGCTACCATAAATTATACCGAACTTAATAAGAACGGAATACACAGTTGAGAAAACATTTTTTATCTCTAAGTATATAGCTGTAATAGCCTGTAATAAAAGTCGAAAGACGGTGTTTAACTTTTCATGGAATTTGGACTCTTTGAAATAAAAAACTTACACTAACTAAAATTATGCAAAATAATTATAATAGTCAATATTATATTCTATATTTTTCCTATAATAATAATAAGCCTTGAAGGAATTGCATTATGTAATACATAAATGTATATAATAATGTATGCACTTGTATAATATATTATAGAAAATAAAAGGTAAAACTCATGCAAAACTACAAGAATGGAATGGGACCCACACTTTTAGGGGAAATAAGAAACCTATCCTATTATTACTGTTTACATATGACTAGTTCACCTCGTTCAAATAGAAAATTAAAAGGCTTGCTTTGTAATTCTTTTACTATTAGTCATTCTACATCAGCTAATACCGTTGAAATTAAATTGCAAAGAAGACCTACCCTAATATCTACGGTATGTAAACGTACGGTAAAACTCAGAACTTTCACAATTTTAACAAGATAAAAGAGTTGAGTATTAGGTACACCTCTGGACAGCATGAACTTTACTCTTGCCTCACTTACTAGAGCTGCAGTTCTAATAGACAGAGAAATGCAGATTTTCAATTTTGGGAGATTTAAGAAGAGCACCCAGTTTATCAATATTAAAATAGTTTTGGTTCTCCACGTCTCCATAGACTGTGTGGTAACGTTCACAAACAAAGCAGAAGTAAAATTCATGGTGTCCAGAGGTGTACTTCGAAATTGGCACGTTCACATCAATCACGGGTTAAAGGGAGCGTGGCACGCAGATTCTACTTTTTATTGGCGTCGCCTGTACATGCAATGTTATCCAACTTGTATTTTGGTCATGCTGTCTCGGTACTCGATGCACGCACGCTCTGGCACGTAACGACTTGGATGGTCGTCGTGGCGCGACGTGGCGCCACCGGGGATGGGCGATAAAGCAACACGTGCAGATATCGCGATAACTCCCAAAAAGAACTTATCAATTTACAGAAGAGTTAGACTGCATCTCTGCATGATTTGTTTGTCCGTGTGATGCTCGTAAAATATATCACCTCGTCGAAAAATATTCAACGCAGAACCGCGCGCATAAGTTTATAGATAGTAATTGCATTCAACAAGGATGTATAATTAGGAAAAACTCGATCAGCAGGAAAAGGGTCATAAATAAAACCGTGGACCTAAAATATATTCATGTTCAGTTGTCATAATAATAACCTTCAAAATAAAATAATAAATTGTTGTACGAAAAACTATATTGCAGTGCCACCTTTATTTTACTTCAAAATCAATCTCGTTTAAAAAAAAAGGTTGACATTAATTAAGGTTCCATCGTCCTCGCGTCTCCATAGCCATGCAGCAGGTATTGTTGGGCGCACGGTTCTCAAATGTCGCGCGATACAAGACACATGCATAGCACCACACCCTATGCTTAGCGCACAGCAGACCGACAGCAATTAAATCAATTCAGGGCATTCTTCGAGCATTTGACCTCACAGGTCATAAGACAATTGCCAGGCCAGGGAAGCGACGGCAAATGTTTCGCTTGCAAAGGCCGGATGCAATTCTAGTCAATCGCAAACCTTTCACAACGGCCGGGGGTGTCTTTCTTTCTTTATATATAGTGGAATATAAAGTAACGTTATGTCGAAACGACGATGTACCAAAAAAAAAAATAGTATCATTACTTGTGGGAAAATTTTGAGTGGTAATGTTATATGTAAATGGAAACGCGAGAGATTATTAAGAAGTAGGAACGAATGAATGTTTAGCGAAAGGTAGCGAGGTAGAACGGCCGCGGCCAGCCTACGTGCACCTATATAACTGCGACATACAAAACCTGAACCTGTTTTCTCTTTGTTGCCATGCACATACCGTGCCTTAAAACTTCAAATAATAAAATAATACACTCTCTTTCAAAACTACATACCACGAAATATTAAAATTATGGTATCTTAATTAAATCTTTAAGTTTTAACTGTTACACACGAGAGTGCAGCCGCTTCTCCTATCGGCGGTATCTGCTACAGACTCGACCTTGACCTTGCTGCCACCGGACACCACTTATCTCACTCTCGCCTCAGACATAAACGTACAACGCGGGCGGCACTCGCCCTCCGTCAACGTCCGACCAACGTCGTCGTCAAGTAAATTAAACCACTAGTAAAAATAAAAATTTAAAAATACGACTCGGTATGTTGCTACACAGAAAAAGACAAATAAAAGATGTTGATAAAAGACTATTATATAAAATTATTATTACAAACTTTTCAACTTTTATTAGTCGACTAAATTTAATATTGCACGATATATTTTAAAACGTGTAATTTAGTCTGTAAAAAAAAAAAAAAAAATGCCTTAACATTTTAATGAAAAAAAAATAAAAATATTAAAACTGACAACCATTAAAATATAAAATATAATTATATTTCCTGCCTTCTCACACACAAGTTACCATATATATGTATAGTTAGTTAGTTTTGTTGCAATGTTTTATATAAATATTATAATATGAACACTATTTTATTCAAATGTGGGTTATTAAATTATAGTTAATTGTTAATATAGCATTACTTCCTGTTATACTTGTTATCTGATATTTTTTAATGCTGTTGTTTAGAGTTGCTTTATATATGATAAGTTACGGAAAAATTATATATTATGTAATATAATTACTGTATACTACGTAATAAGGAAAATGAAATATGAATCATTTGACTATCCTTACACAGCTTGTGACCACAAATTACTGCAAAACGGTTTATAATTTACAATTTATTTACAATACTGTACTTGAAAAGAATTATTATAATTATTCACTAATTAAGAACCACAGGTGCAAAAATTAAAAAAAAAAGGCAAGTTGACTTGAAAGCTAAAAAAATACAGTACCATGGAAAAAATTAATGCTAAAATTAAATAAAAATTGCTATTGATCATTCTTTTGACAATTATTTATGATGCATGCAAACTGTACTCACTGATCATGTGTTGCAGACTAGCCATCTCTCCCTTCTTCTTCTTGCGTTCCTTGGACACAACCGCTGCTATGACAGGTGCTGCCACAGGTGCAGGGGGTGGCACTGGTGCACTGATAACAGCCGGGACCACGACAGGCACGATAGGCACTGCTGGGGTACTCAGAGCCAGCTTGCCCACCTTGGTTTCAGAGTTGAGAGCTCCCTTGCCTACCCCTGGCTTGGTACCATTTACCTTGGTACCCTGAGCCTTGGCGGACTTGTCAGGCTTGGGCTGACGGGGAGGCAGAGGTGGGGCAGGCTCTTCAGGCTCTGAGGCCACTTCTTCAGATGAGGGAGAGCTACCATCCTCACGCTGCAAGGAGAAACGTATCACAACCGAGTCTCTGGTTTGCGTATGCAATAATATTGGATAACTAGCTTTATAAATTAACAATACTCTCACAAAAAAATTTCTTCAATGAATGAAGCTTAACAAGTTATAATATTTTTAACAATTCAGAGGAAAGCAGAGTATGATGTGCCTTAATTTATTTATGTAATTATTAAAACAAGAAACTTGTTTGTTTGTAACAAAGTGACAACATTCCAGGGGAGAACCAGTAACAGATATGCGGGCAAGTGAAGGTGGGTTAGTGAACAGAACTGCAATTTAAAAAAAAAAAATCATCCCCCCCTCCCCCCACAAATGGATTAAATTTTTTCCCTTACTATCCTTTTGTTAATCAATTTAACAATTTAATTGTTAAATTGATTAATAACACCAAGAGACAGTTTGTTCCAAGACTCACACTAATGCGACGTTTCAGCATTACATCATCTTTAGGCTGACTTTCTGCAAAGTGGTTTGCAGGGGGAGAGTCTGTGACTTCATCAGCAAGAGGACTATGCTCCTCCTTGTTGTGCAGAATGGGACGAACGCGGTCACGCTTACGCTTCTTGCCCTTGTTGTCATCCTGAAAATGTGCCTCATCACTATCTGAACAAAGCCAGCTACACTAACTACATAGCGTCTAACTGTAAGTAGCATACAAATGATACTATGGCTAATAGGATACATAAGAAACAAACCAACCTTGAATATACTGGCAGCATTAAGAAGCTTTTTTTTTTTTTTTTACCTGATGTATCTCTAGCGCTAAGCAGCAAAAGGGTACACAGCACTAACAAGCTATGGGGGCTTCTTTCACATTTACAGTGTACAGTAGTTAAAGTAATTGGATGATCCAAAAAATTAAAAGGAAGAAAGGGCTAGTGGAAACTAAGCATTTACATTGCACAGTAGCATCAAATTAACAACTACCTTGTTTTGGCCCACACGATGTGGCATCAGAGCAAAACAAACAGAAAAAAAGAAAAACATTCAAGCTACGTATATTTTACTAATTTACAAAATGAACAACACTTATATTATAATTAATATTAAAAATATAACTTGGATTTTTTTTTCCTTCAGAAATTACACTTGACTACATCAACTAAATGATATATTGTTAGTTGAAGGAAAATTACTGTACTAGATTTGTATAAAGCTAGCAGATAGACAGACAATACAAACGAGACTATTCTTCTACTCACAGCCAAGCATACAACAAGCAAAGAGGCTTCCTCCACCAGTTGATATACTGTCGGGCTGCAGCCCATGCCTAGCTGTAATACCTGAGGTAGCGGCGCAGGGGGGCGCTCACTTACGACTTCAGCCTCAGGAAACTTGAACTCGATGTGCGTCGGCTTCTCAGTCACCTCCGAGACAGGCGGCTCAGCATGACGGGCAGGCTCACTTGAGGATTTGCCCTCATTAGCCAAAGGCTTTTCCTTAGCCTTCTTTCCAGCCTTCTTTTGCTTCTTAGGGCGACCTTTGTCACCACGAATTAACTCCAAGAGTTCTCCACGTCGTTGTTCATCTAATGCCTCTTCAAAAGTTTTCTCTTTAAATCCAAAGATGAAAATAATGGCTACTAGAACTCCGCAGAGTACTGTTCCAGCTCCAGTTATGAGAGCAGTGTTTAAGTCCATCCTAGAGAGAATTCATTAATTATTCTTTCAGCTATTGAATTAAAATTATAAGCACAAATTGTGCATACATACAGTTCATAATAGCTTTTTTTTTTATTTGAAGGTTTACATGGTAAAACAAAAATATTCAGATTTGGAGCCTAGCAATTCAGTGTGATTAAGTTCATCTACAGTAGCGATAACTATTATTCAAATTAGAAATTATCATTAGCTAAATTATAAATGTGTCAGCAATATAAAGAAAATACACGCACATTCAAGAAAGCCATGGCTTGACTACGTTTGTACATAAATACTGCATTATGCATATTACACACAAAATCAGACATTTTTTGGTCAAAGAGGGCTGAACTAATCGCCTCAAACGGCATATAAAGTATGCATACAATGATATACTGTAATTAGATTTCCTAGTATGCATATGCATAATATAAATATAATATTGCATGAAAAACTATAAATGCATTTAACGCAAGTCTACTATAAATTTCAGTCATGAATTAAAAAAACAAGGATAAAAAGTACATAATTATAAAAGTTGGGTGTTGCCGTTTTTACAATATGCAGTAAAATTGGTAAGAGAAGAGCCCGAATCTTCTTTGTTCTAAAATCAAAGTATAAGTTACTTGATTTCTTCAAGTTGATATAACTACAATTCTTATGATTTAAATTTCAATTATTTATTTTAAAAAATATATATTATATTCACTGTAGCAGTAAGAACGAGTCGAATTATTCGAATTCTAAAACAACCGGACATCCCGTGATCGAGTAACCCATAAAAGAACTTCGAATTATGAGATTCCTGAAAATAAATACAAAAGAATAATTATGTATCATAATTACCTTGATTTTATTAGACGGTAGCACACAGCATTCAATGATCCTAATCAAGTGCTGAGCTCCAAATTATGTCAAATCTCAGCTCGACTGCTGTCCTTCGACCACGTAGACCATTCACAAGTTCACACGATAAATGAATATGAAACAGAGGAACGGAACAATCATACGCAATCGCTGGAAATGAAACTGTGAAATGACAATATAGCTTCTATATATAGAAGACGCAACTGGTATGCAAATCATGATAACGAAAATCTAAATTTATCAACCAATTATAAAAGCAAGATGGTGTTTGATTACATTTGCATACGTTGCGCTTTGGTACTTAATTTTGTATTTAAGGTTTTCAAAGCACAAGCGTGATTCGTGAGTTCGTGAGTACCGTGAGCCGTGAGTATGCTGAGCGCTAAGCGTGCGTGAAGTCAAGTCAAGAAAATAGAAAATATAGAAAATATTTAAGTTCTGATAATTCATAATTCTGAATTATAATACCGTGGATCATACTCTGCATCACTGAAGCTGTTAGGCTCCTCCAGCCCATATGTAAGTATCGGAGCCAAGCAAGAAAAAAAAAAGGCTTCCTGTGACCCTTCCCTCTTGCTCCCTTGCATGAGGACTGGGCCGACTGGGTTATATTTCATATATGCATTGTATGCATATTATAGAACTCTTAGAAGAAACCTAGATTTTGTAACCTATATAGTTCGTTTATGGACAGTTAAAGTTTATGAATTCACCATTAATCTCTATATTATGCATAATATTAAATTTGCTAAACAATTCGTGGGCGTCCACTGCATATGCATACTGTTATTACTGTATGCATATCCAAATATCACATTCCCCTATATCTGCATATCATGTGGGCTTGACCTGCATGCTGCATGCATTTTGCATAAAATTATAATTGTTAGTACAGTATGATGTATCATAATATGTCATGTGTATGATATGCATACAGTCTTTCAAACGTTAGAATACCCCTGTCAATCATCTTCGGCGTAGTGATTTGTATTCTTCCGACCCGTGTTGCCAACAAAATACAAAAAAATAGTTCTTTCACTAGAAAAATAAAGTAGCTGAAAATAAATCAAAGACACTCGATACCTGTTGCATAATAATTGCTAAATTATTGAAACTTCTTTGCAATATTATCTGTCTCGACTTATGTGAAAATCTTCGTAAAATATGAACATATATTTCTGTCCACTAGCTCTATTGAAATTTTTTTAGTGTTGGCTGCCATTTTTTACAGCTGTTGCAGTTGATTGACAGGTCATCCATGAACTAGATTTTAGATTTTAACGCTCTGCGGCAAATGTGGCTAAACCACGGTGGCTCGCAATATAGTGCTCAACGCACTCTTAAATCCCCCGTAACTCTCCGCCCCCACCACCTCGGACGGCAGGGAGTTCCACTCCCTCACTGTTCGGTTTATGAAGGAATACTTTCCCACATCGCTTCCACTACCCATGAACTCCAGCTTCCACTGATGATCCCCCCTCCCAATATATCTACCTTTCCTAGTTCTATCGCTAAACTCGCTCCAACCTGCCATCTCCCTATTAACTTTAAACAAATTTCCTAATCGGTTGTACCTTCTCCTTTCCTCGAGTGGCTCCCACTCCAAAGTCTGAATCATTTTCGACACGCTTTCATAATCTTTCCACACCTTTTTGTCATCTGCAACTAATCTCCATTTTCTCATTCTACCCATAACTCTTCTAGCAGCCCTCCGCTGAACCTTTTCCAACTCCTTCTTTCCAATCTGCCTATATGGGTCCCACACACTACATGCATACTCCAGTATTGGTCTCACTAAGGTCTTATAGGCCTTAAGACAAATACAGTCGCCCCCTTCAGATTTCTCATAACAAACTCCAAATTTCTCCTCCCCTTTGACGTTACATACCTAATATGTTCATTCCAATTCAGCTCTCTCTGAAGAACCACCCCAAGGTATTTATATTTATCGTCCTCCCTAAGTACCTCGCCTCTCATTAGGTATACTGCATCTTCTTTTACTCTTTTCCTACTAAAATTAACTACCGAACATTTACCAACATTAAGACTCATACCATTTTTGTCCACCCACCTACCTACAGTGTCTAGATCTTCCTGCAGCTTCCTCTTATCTTCCTCATTTACTATTTTCCTATACAATACACTATCATCAGCAAACAGCCTCATTAAAGAATCTACTCCCTCCGGCAAATCTTCAATAAAAATCAAAAACAAGATTGGTCCGAGGACGCTCCCCTGCGGAACTCCTGAGGTCACCCTAATCTCATCCGAAAAAGTTGATCCAATCTTCACTCTTTGGACCCTATCCCTTAAGAAATCCTGTATCAAGTCAACCAAACATTCATCAAGCATACACTTTCTCCTTAATTTATCTATCACGATACTGTGCGGAACCTTATCAAAAGCCTTCTCAAAGTCCAGAAACACCGCATGCATTTCCCCTTTGCTGTCTAAGCAATCTGCTAGTTGCTGCACAAAACCCAACAACTGGGTATCACAAGAATAATGTTTTCTAAATCCGTGTTGCCTTTTGCTAAAGAACTTTTGGTTCTCTAGCTCTCTCATCATAAACCGAACAATTACTTTTTCCATAACTTTGGAAACCACCGAGGTCAAGCTGACCGGTCGATAATTTTTTGCTTCACATTTAGCACCTCCCTTGTAAATTGGAATTACCCATGCTTCCCTCCATCCATGCGGTATGATGCCTGCATTTAAAATAGCCTTGAACAAAAACATTTGATATCTACAATGCATCCTTATATTAAGCTTTAAAAAAGCTGCTGATACACCATCTGGGCCAGCTGCCTTTCCTGTAGTCAGAGACTTTAGCGCCCTTTGTACATCTTTGAACCTAATTTTAAATTTCTTCTTATCACCCAAATTAGCATTACCGTTAGAATTCTCATTTAGTCTCTCAGCAGCTACGTCGCTAACCTCCCCTGCCCCCGAGTCCTCTTGAAAAACTGCCTGATATTGCCTGGCACATGCATCTGCCTTCTCCTTATCTGTGGTATGTACCCCCCCAGTATCTTTTAACACTGGTATCTGATTTCCTGCTAGCCGAAGTCCCTTCACATGCTGATACATTCTTCTCCAACTACCACTTTTATCCCTCTCATCAAACATTTTCTTCATAAACTCATTTTCAGAACGCACCTTAGCAGTGTTAAGTTCTATTTCCGCTTTTTTAACGCTACTCTTCTTCACCTCTCCCCTCTTAAAACGGCCATACTGTCTTCTCAAACATCTTTTCCTACTTCTCACTTCTCTATTATTATATTGAGGCGGGTCGCTAATATCCGAGAATATCTTTGACGGAACATATATATCTCTTAGCTCGTTACAAATTTCAACATATAAATTCCACAGCTGATTTACATCATTCGCGTTCTTCCAATTATTATATCTATTTTCCAGTTCGTCATTTAACCTATCTATATCAGCCCTATTATAAAACCATCTTTTCGTCTTTTGCACCGACTGAATTGATTTGCCTACTGCAAAATCTACCAACAAAATTCTATGATCGCTAATTCCATCTACCACTTGGGTTTCTACCCAGAATTCTATAGGTCTAACCAAAACTACATCCAGAATATTTCTAGTGCCATTTGTATGTTCTCTCGTATACTCGTCAACCACTTGGACTAAATCCCTATTCAAAATCCGTGCCACCAGTCTTTGGTTCTCCGAACCTACTTCCTCCCTCCTATCATCCCAGTCAACGTGTGGTAAATTTAAATCCCCCACAATCAGCACTGGTTGGTCAGGATTCATTTCGTCCAGTTTATGCACCAATTTCACTAAGATCTGATTATTCGCAGCCGTATCTCTTGGTCTATAACCAGCTAGCAATTTTATTTTCCCACTCTTTAGCATAATCTCCAACCCCATTAGCTCACAATCCTCGTCTACCCACTCTACTCTACCTCTTAGTAGCTTTTTAATTGCTACCATTACTCCACCTCCATTTCTATTTCTATCTCGTCTAAAAACATCATACAATGGCATCATTAACTCGGCATCAAGAATCCCTTCATCTAACTTTGTCTCTATAATAACAATAACATCAGGGTTGTATAATTCAATTTTTGTGGTAAAGACAGTAACCTTACCCAAAATTCCACAAGCATTCACCTCCATCACCCTCACCTTCCCATCATCAAGTTTTCTCTGCTTACCTTCACAGTTCGCCACTCCATGAGAATTGTCTCCATTTATTTTCCGTCGGTGCACTTTTTGTTCATTTACACAATTGTTCATACATTCATTCAAACATTTATCAATACTGCTCCCCCTCCCTCCAATCATCAAATCTCCAATCACCGAATCTCCTTGAGCTTCCTCCCTCCTACCTTCCATCTCCTCTCTCTTCCCTCTCCTCAAACTCCCTTCCCTTGCAACCCGCCCCCCGTCTCAGTGACAAAGGTCACTGAGAAAATTGCCTAGCACCCTACCTGCTTTGTTCGGCGTAAGCCAACGATCTCCCTGCCTTTCTGCTTTATTTGAGAAAGGTATCCAAGGATCTTCGACTTGGATACCCATTACACTACAAACTTCCTTAATGATTGCATTAGCAATCCTTAACATTTTTTCAGGAATAGTGTGGACATTCACCCCAGCCACCACTATGAGGCTCAAATTATGCTCCTCACATTTGTCCACTGCAGTCTTAATCAGCCTCTCCACCTCTGCGTAAACCTCTAATCTACTTCTCTCCAAAGCTAATCTACTTACGCAGGCTCCCAAATAGAGCACCATTTTCCTAGTCTCCTCAGTAACAGGGGCGTCTTTTACTAGACCCTCTAGCCTGCCAAGTCCAATCCCCGTATGATCATCTTCTACCAACATCAACACTCCGTCAACTTTGCCCTCCGCTACCTTCATCGACGAATCACCAATCACCACAGCCACTTTCGGCTCTCTCGTATACACAACTACATCAATTCCGGAATCGAAAAACACCTTATTGATCTCTGCCTTAACTTCCTGCCAGTCCAATTTGTCTAACCCTGCACCTATCTTTGGCATAGCCAGCTTTAGTATCCCCTTTGACTCGCAGGCATTTCTCAACGCTACCAAACACCGACTCATATCTGCCATACGGGGCTTCCCACTCGATAGCTCCTTCGTAATCAGATAGAAAATATCCCTTTCCTTCTTTACATACGCCACCTCCCCAACTTTTTCCATGGGTATTCTAACGTTTGAAAGACTGTATATTTTATTTATTTTTTTTATGCATGCATGCATACTGTCTTAGATAAAGATAAAGTTGATCCTAGGCTGCAATTGTGGTTACACCACGGTGGCTCGCCCCAGGCTTACGCTTCTAAGCCTCCTCTTGAACTCCCCAGAACTGCCAGCCTCCACCACCTCACGGCTCAGCAGATTCCACTCTCACCATTCTTCTGTAAAAAGAAAGCTTCCCCACGTCACTCCTGCTACCCTCATACTCCAGCTTCCACTCGTGGTCCCTCCTTCCCCTATATCCTCCTTTAACTGCCCCCTCGCTCATCTCCTCCCATCCCTTTTCTCCTCTTGTTATTTTATACATTGTTGTGAGCCTGATATCCTTCCTTCTGTCCTCGAGCGCCTCCCACCCCAGCTCCTTAATCATCTTTGTGTTCAATAAATAATTTATATAAATTTTAGAATATGTGCAAACAAATTTTGAGACTGCAACCCTTTAATCAGCTAGTAGCAGCATTTGAGATGAATAATGGATTATAGTAGCACAGAGAAAATAGTGAAAAGTGTTTGTTTTTCTTTCTTGCTTTCTCCACTCTATGTACTGTATTTGTTGTTGTTTTCTTATTTTTTTAGTTGCCACATGAAGCGAGCCTGCCTGCCAAGGCTGCTAAAGTCTGGTACTGGCTGGGGACGCCGAGAATGCCTCGCCATCCCCAAGAGCCTGCCGGATGAGATGTTGAGTGGCGAGGAAAAGTCATTCAAAGTCTCACTCAATGGAGAACTACATCCTCTCAGGTATGCATAAATAGAGAGTTAAAGCAGAGTGTCTTTGCATATTTTTAAACCAATGTTTTCTTTAGTTTATTATGTTTAAAAAGAGAGGATACTAACACATCAGATGAAAAAAATGATTAGTTGGGAATATAGATAGTTCGAGCTTTTATATAGGTTTGGCTTGCCGCACGTTTGAGAGAGATTTTTTTTTTTTTTTTTTTTTTTAGCTTAATCAGCTAGTTTTGTTAGCAAAATTGACACAAATAATACATTTGTGAGTTAGCTCACAGATAGCAGCAGTTAGTTGCCCTGATAGCATTTAAAAGTAAATTAGACTGAAGTGGAGAACTGGCCCTGTGGTGTAGTCGGTAATGCAGTGGAGATCATATCCAATGATCTGGGTTCGAGTCCCAGCGGTGCTAGCTTTTTCTCAAGAGTTTGGAATTTACTTTTGAGTGCATGATGGGTGAAGCCTGAGTAAAATATATTCCATATCTATTGACTCTTCCCCCCATTTTTTGTCCCCTTCTCCCCCCTCCCCCCATTTTTTTGTCCCTTTCCCTCCTCCCCCTCCCAAGAACTATTTACTGGGAGGGCGAATTAACTTTAAAAGTGGCCACTTTTGCCGCCAACGCTATGCCATGTCTGAACCCTGCCACGTCATGATGATAACTTTCATAGCAGCATTTGATTGGCCAATCGTAGCTACAAAGGTGCCACTTTATAAGCCATGTGTCAAATCTGTCAAGCTGTCAAATCTTTTACATCTTCAAACATGCACTCGAGCACAGGGCTTATGTGGCGGAATTTCCCGAAGGTTAGCGATAATTGTTGAGTATCGAGGTTCCTCAATTTGACGTCCTAGGCCGTACTCCCAGTATACAGTCTTTGCCCCTATACAGTCTTATCCCCCCTCCCCCGAAGTAATTCGCAGGTATTCTTTCAATGCAAGATGCCTACCTAAAACTCCATGTATGTTACTCATTTCTATTTAGGAAACAAACTATTTCTAGGGGTACTGTAATCCAAGGCTTGAAAGTACTGCACATGATGTGTACAGTATTCCCGTGAATAATTCTAATGAATTAGACTCGTGACAGTGCTAATCTTGACCTTCTCTCAAGTAATGTAACTGCACATTCCAAATTGCTGCCAAGCTATAAACTCTCTTCATTCCTTTATTACCAATATTGTAATTCAGGGTGTCACTTTACAGTGATGCAGAGGTGGAGTGCCACGACTCTTCCTCGTTGCAACCCTCTGTTGAGGTCCACTTCAGACACTCTGACGAGAACTCCGAGGATGAAAACTTGCTACCGATCTTCGAGGTGGTCGTCAGCACAGGTGAGTAATGTGACCCTTTTTGTTCGTAAGTACACAATTAATTCATCTGAACCATCTGTACATCCCATTCTGATTCTTGATTATGGATTTATGAAGAGATCTAAGGACAAATCATCATGTCACTTTAATAGAGAAACTAGATATACAGTACTGGTACCTAATTTTTCTATTAATTACTAAATTGTTTATTTACTAAACATTTTATGTTATACATGCTCCGAAACTAGTATTCTATAGAGTATATAATATTCTTTTATCTAGTTACAATACTTTACCCTCTAAATACAGTATTAAAGTATATTTTAAAGGTACTGTACCTACAAATTTTGTAAGTATCTGTATTATTGGTGTACTTTTAGCAACAAGGGCACCAAAAAATTAATTGTACATGGAAATATCCGAAACAATATACCCTATATATTATATATGTTGTCGCCCGTCTGGATTAATGGGCTATATGCCTGCGCCTACCTTAATTGTGTGCGAGAATAACTTATCTGCTTCATTATCAGAGAGTTTATTCTTCCACATGATTGTGGTAGGCAGACAGCTCATCATTCCAAAAGAGGGGCAATTTTATACTCTCACTGCTGTATTCAATTTTAAAAGTGTAACTTAAGGCTGTACGTACTGTACATTAACATGTTTATTTTAATATTGCAGAGGGTTGCACTGAGGAGGAACAAGTCGTTGAAGCTGAAGACTGCATGCAGCAGCAAGAAGAGGAGGAGGAAATGGAGATTCTGTGCCTAGACGACTCCCACGAGGAAGTACCAGTAGTTGAAGGTTTCCAGGTCTTCGACGAAGGAGCGGCTCTGTGCCGAACCTCGGAACTGTGTCGTATCTGTGCGTGCTCCAGCCATGATCTGGTGCCCATCTTCGGTTTGGAGGGAGAGACCCTGCAGCTGGCTGGCAAGATCACCAGACACCTACCCATCGCGGTAAGGAAACTTTGAGGAGCTGAGAGTGTTTACTCTATGTTGGAAAGTTGGTCGAAAGTTATAGTTATGTATATGTGTAATAATTGTTGTAACATTTTTGCTGCAACGAAAGAGCTAAATTAAATTATTTTTCTTCTTCTACAGCACTTCTCTGCTCTCTCTAGAAATAAAATAAATATTAACTGCCAATACTATAAAATTAGAGACATTAAAGGAGGGGAACCGCTTCAGCTTTTATATTTTTAACATATTATAAATAATGTCATACTTACATGTGCACCAAAAAAATAGTCACCACCCTCCTCCTTCTACCAGTTCAGCCGTTGACATTCAAAAAGCGCGCCGAAGAAAATTGGGGCTTATGACGTCAAGCGCCACGATTGGTTGCGCTTGACCTATCATGGCGCTTTACGTCATAAGCCCCAATTTTCTTTGGCGCGCTTTTTAAAAATCAACTGCTGAACTGGCTGAAGGCTGAGGGTGGTGACTATTTTTTTGGAGCACAAGTAATTTTGATATTATTTATAAAACATTAAAAATATAAAAGTTGAAGCGGTTCCCCTCCTTTAAAACACATATGTATCAAACAAACTTTTCTCGTTAAACTTAACTCCCAATAATTAATTAATTTTAAGAGAAATAAAAAAATTCACAGATTGAACTCGTCCATTAATTGTGTGCAGGTGTGTGAGGATGATCGTCTGCCACTACATGTATGTGGCACCTGTGTTGCCCAGCTGAACATATGCCACGAGCTGGTGAGGATCTGCGGGGAGGCGGACCTGCGACTGAGGCTCATGCTTCACCAGGAAGACAACAACAAAGAGGACAGCCAGGTGAGGAGGTAGAGCAAGTAAACAAGCTGGGGAAATGTGTGTGAGGTAGTCCAATAATCTTAATAATCTTAATCCTGAGGCTTAATAAATACTTGTGTTTCACTTCAAATTTCATTGTAAAAGTTTGTGTATTAGAGTTTCTAGGTATCCACTCCCTTAATTTATTTGGAACTTACTTGCTTTATCCAATATTCTCTTACTACTGTATTCTTAACTGAAGTTAATCCTCTTGAAAAAAGAACATAATAGTTATTTAAGGTAGAGATAACGTCGGTCAGCTGTTTTTTTAGCTCCATTTGATTAACATGTAAACCTTAGCAAATTCACAAAAATTCTGAATTTTTTTTGAGTGCCTAAAAGAAATAGAAAAAGTTTCAAAACAATTTAACGAGCCGATTTTTTTTAATTAATTTTTTAGTTTGTCTCTCCATGGGAAAGCCCTATGCTGAAAATTAAATAAATTAATTAAAAAGAATCGGCTCGTTAAAGTGTTTTGAAATTTTTGCTATGGCTTTTAGGCACTAATATCTGCCTCTCAAAAATATTTCAGAATTTTTGTGAATTTGCAAAGGTTTACATGTTAATCAAATGGAGCAAAAAAAAAAAACAGCTGACCGACGTTATCTCTACCTTAAAAATAACAACATATTTAATATATCTTTTAAACTGCCATTTTCTAAAGATCTGAAGATTATTTCTTCTTAATTTCTCTGTTAGCAACTTAACAATTAACACTAGTTTAATGTTATTACAATAATAAATTACCTCTATCAGGCTATGTTCC
Organism: Siphlonurus alternatus; assembly: GCA_949825025.1. Classification (NCBI taxonomy): domain Eukaryota; kingdom Metazoa; phylum Arthropoda; class Insecta; order Ephemeroptera; family Siphlonuridae; genus Siphlonurus; species Siphlonurus alternatus. Next base: position 27,098,415 of record OX463780.1, on the reverse strand, counting down.
CAGTGACTTGCATGTAATTTATTTGAACAGCATTGACTTACTTTATTGGAATTCTCCATATAATGTTGCCATTGATCTGTATTAAAATGTAAACATTATTCTTGTTCAGGAGCTGTCTGTGCTGAAGGAGGTGTTAGAGGAAGAGGTGATGGGCTCCACTCTGGAGGTATCTAGCTCACCCTGGGATGTTCCCTGCCCTGACCCTGAACCACCAAGCCTGGCTGAAGAGGTGGTACAAACAGCCCTTGTTCCAGTCAGGTCTCAGCAAGGCCAGTTGAATCTGGGAGTAAGTTGATTGTCCTGTCCCAAGTCGTAAGACTTGGTCCAAAATCTAACTAAATTTGATAGCTTGCCCTTGATGAGTTAGCAGTGTAACACGTTAATAATAATAATAATAATAATAAAAATGAACAAAATAGTAATGTCTATTACAGTATTGCAAAGCCAAAGTTTTCAAAACTCAGTGTAATAGGCATGTTTTTTTATGCTCTGCAGTACAGTATATCTGAAATAGGCCTTACTAATATGCCTTGTGTGTTGTTGACAGGGTTTGCAGGAGGGCAAGAAACCCAAGTTCAAGGTGGTGGTGGTGAAGCTCAGCAATGCCGGCAAGACACTATCCAAGGAGGCCCAAATCGCCCGTGCCCTTGCTATGATCAAGTCAGACCAGGCCAAGTCACAAGGGTTAGTATGCAGTTAGCAGTTTAGTATTGTAACTGAGCCAAAGTGCTGCTCCTCAAGAGTTTGGTATCAAAGTTGCTTTTAATATTTTTTTGAATAGTAGTACCAGTAATATTCATGATATATCATTCATAATTTGAAGTACTGTATTTTAGATTGAAAATTTAGAAATCATAACTACAGAATGATATATTGTAATTTTTAAAATTCTTTCATTTCAAGAAAAATGTGTTTTTATTTCTTTACTGTTTATTAAATTTTCAAATTAAGGAAAATAAACCATTTAGGTTGTGATAATCTTATTAAAAGAAAAGGATAGGAATAACCAGCAAGGCCTTACCGATCGAAAGAGTCACAGCAGGTGGAAATTCTTGCGGTCACAGAGGTTCACTCGAAAGTTTTTACATTTTTGAAACGTTTCGCATCGTGGAGATGCTTCTTCAGTCACAACTTCTTCTTGTGACTGAAGAAGCATCTCCACGATGCGAAACGTTTCAAAAATGTAAAAACTTTCAAGTGAACCTCTGTGACCGCAAGAATTTCCACCTGCTTGTTTATTAAATTTATAATATTTCTACTCCCAATAATGATTGTTAAGACCAGTATAAACTCATTTCACATGCTCAGTTTTATGGCACTGATTGGCTGAGCCCTGTGTTGTGTTCCATCCCTACTTTCTATAATACCTACTAGTAGGTTCCAACAAGATTAAAAAACAACAATAATTTAATTAAAACCATGGACGTTTATCTTACAATATATGAGGCCATCAAATGCAAAATCAGACAACTGTACTTTCTGATAGATTACAGTATTATTTTTAACTCTAAACATTGAAAGTAACTTTTATCTCAAATGTCAGTTGCCTGCTTCTCCGTCTGGCTGTCTCGTGTTTGTGCCTTTTATATTATTTTTTGCTAACACTTTTTTCTCCCTACAGTTCCCGTACGGAGAGTGATGGCGAGGACCAGCTGAGAGTTGGTTGGGAGGGAGAAGACCGTGAGCAGTGGTCGACACACGCCTTTGTGTGCTCGGTGTGCAACGAGACAGTGGTGGGTGCCGAGGGCTTCATTGTACACCAGAGTGAAGCCCACTCTCTGCAGTTGCACCACTGCGCCATGTGCAACAATTTCTTTGATTCTGCAGACCAGTTGAGCCAACACAGCTCTGAGGTTCACCCTGATAACGTGAAGATCACAAACGTAGCGGAAATCCAGCTGATGAATTCTGGAAAGTTCAATGCAAACTCTTCTAACTTGTGCATGAAAGTCTCTAAGGAGTTTGATAAAATGGATAAATCATTAAAATGTAAAATAGTCGGTGCAATTCAAGATATAGTTCTTCAAGATCAATTAATTAAATTTCAATGCGAAATTTGTAAAGAGGTATTTAATACAAAAGAAAATTTAAATAAACATTGTAAAGAAATGCAACATAAAGTTGTGAGACCAATTAATTGCAGTTTATGTAAACAAACATTTAAAAATCATACTGAATTGCAAGCACATAAACATTCGTCACATGACGATTTAAAATCGTTCATTTGCAATTATTGTGAGGTGAAGTTTCTCACTAAACGAATGCTGTTACGTCATATCTCGGAGCATTCAGAGTATAAAGCATTTACTTGCAATACATGTGGTAAAGGTTACAACAGTAAAACTGGATTTGAAATACATTTGTCCACCCATAACACTGAGAAGCCTTACTTATGTGATCTGTGCGGGAAAAGTTTCAAACACGTAAGTAATTTAAAGGGACATAAACGTTCTCATTTATCTGAAGAAGATAAAAAACGACACTGCTGTCCATTCTGTGAGAAACGTTTCCGTTGCAAGTTCCTTGTACAAGAACACATGCGAATTCATACGGGTGAACGACCATTTCCATGCAACATTTGCAACAAAAAGTTCCACAAACGTCAACAACTCAAGCAACACACATTAGTACATTCAAACGACAGTTACGAGTGTAACATATGTGGTTCTCGCTTCAATCGTCGAGGTAACATGACTGAACACATCAAAAAACACATGACAACCAGGCGTTATACTTGTAGAGTCTGCAAAGAAGGCTTTGAAACAATCAGTCAAGTTGTAGCACATCGTAAAACACATACAAATGAAGAGGTAGCTCAAAGTAAAATGCTTGATAATGGTAATGATAAAAATGCTACTAGTTTTAAATGTCATGTATGTAGTAAAGTGCTTGCTACAAAACTATCTCTGGTGTCACATCTCAGAATACATACCGGTGAAAAACCATTTGGATGCGAGTTCTGTGGCCAACGGTTCTCACAAAAACCAGCCTTGACTTACCACAGACGGAGACATACTGGTGAGAAACCGTTTGTTTGTGGATATTGTAATGAAGGTTTCCTCTCTCGTAATGCTAAGAATATACATGAAAGGATTCACACAGGTGAAAAACCATACAGTTGTTATGTATGTGCCACGGCATTCCGTTGTGCTAGTAGTTTAACTCAACACCTATTGGTTCACAGCGATCAGAGACCGTTTTCATGTCCTCACTGTAATAAATGTTTCCGTCGTCGTGAGGCTATGCAAGTTCATTTAAGAATACATACTGGAGAAAAACCATATGCATGCGAAGTATGTGGTCGGGCGTTCACGCAGCGTGGCGACATGGTCAAGCACAGAAGAACACATGCCAACGACAAACCACATCGTTGTCGGCATTGTGACTACATCTGTACCTCTCGTAAAGAATTAAAGAAACACGAGGCCCTTCATCAGCTGGATAGTGACTCTATTCTTATCACACCGGAGAATCTCATTACATCTTTCCCAGAAATAACCATCGTAGGACAAGACTGTGAGTCTTTGATTCTTGGAGATGAACATGAGATAGAGGAAGATGAGATACAGTAGAAGGTGGGATCCGTAAACTGGATATCAATTATACAGTGTAGAATGAATTATATTGAGTATTTGCCCTTTTTGCCACAGCTTATTTTGGATCACCTTGAAAATTTTCTTTTGATTAAAAGTATACAGGCATAATATATATGTACAACATGTCTGTACATGGAAGTTTATTTATTCTGATATATGTAATAATGTAACATAAAGTTTGGTTAGGATTTCATAAAAATATGCCGTTATTGTTCTCTTTTTGCATGTTGTTGTTTTTTTAGTGGTGGCTAGAAAAATATGCATATTCCTAGCTGCTTGAGCAAAAAACAAAAAAAAAAAAACAAACAAACAAACAAAAAAAAATGCATGATTAAGGGTAAGGTAACGCCACCAATGTTAAAAAAAATCCCTCTCACAAAAATTCTGAAAAAAATTTAAAATGTTCTCCTCTATACCCCCTATCAGTACCTAAAATATCAGGTATACAAATACGATCTAGTTTTTGAGTTATAAATTTTTAAAGTTGACTACTTTAACATGGAGAAATGAAACTCCCATGTTAAATTGGTCAACTTTAAAAATTCATAACTCAAAAACTAGATCGTATTTGTATACCTGATATTTTAGCTACTGATAGGGGGTGTAGAGGAGAACATTTTAAATTTTTTTCAGAATTTTTGTGAGAGGGATTTTTTTTAACATTGGTGGCGTTACCTTACCCTTAAGTAGTTAGAATAAAATCCTTTTTTACCCCCGTGAACATTTCAAACTTGTTTATAGCCAATGCCATGTTTGTATCTCTTACATTTACTACTAAGTAGATTAAAACAATGAATGTGAAAAGTACAGGACAGGTAAAGATTCCACAGCATTCCGTTTATAATGCAATGTAACTACATTTAATTACCACTAGCACATAAGCTTTAATTTCTCTTGCATTACACTTTCCTTGTCACCAAAGTTTTTTTTAACAACCATATTGTATCCTACACTAAATCCTTCTCTATTGTGTAGTGGTTAATGCCCCTGGCTCTTGTCCGAGAGGTCCCCGGTTCAAATCCCGAACTCAACAGAATTTTCTTGGCGTTTGGGTGTGACTGACTAAATGATGGGAGTTGGTAGGAAGGAGGCAACTTACGGCTGTCTACTCCGCTGCCCTGCAGTCTTGCACTGTTACTGCAGGCTGCACAGATCTAGTAGTAAGAGCCTAGAAAAGCATGATTATGTTTTATGTACACCCTTCATATTTTAATTTATATTAATTTACATGTTTTTATGTCTCATTTACCTTGTACCGTTTTATAATTACTGAATATTGTGTAAATAAAGATTTTTCATTTTGTAAAATATGTGTTTATATTTTAAAATTGCAATAATCTAAAAAGTTCCTCTCTTTTTGCATATTGTTGTAATAGCATCTAATTAAATATCCAAAGTTAACTTGGTCAAAATTTTGATTAAAAATATGATCTCATATCAGTTAAATGGTGTGAGATTGGATATATATTTTAGACAAAATCTACCAAGTTAGAATGATAAATCTTGAGAATATTCTAATGAAACGCAGATCATTGTATTGTGTTTGGACACAATCTATAACATTTATTTCCAATAAATTATACACTTTTGTTTTATAAATAATATGATTTATTTTAATAAGGTACCAATTACATAATATAATAATAATTTATACTGGTAGTTTTCTGTAAACAATACAATAATATGCAGATATTTTTAAAACAAACCAATAAAAACAAAAATTATGTTAGTAATTAATATTTTTGTATAGTTTAATTTCACTTGTTATTTTGATACAATTTAAACAACTACCTCTACTACCAAATCATCCATTGGCACAAACTCCGTTGCTTGTGAAGCATCCAACATTTGAATAGTTTCAACTATAACAGGAGTATGTTTTCTCTCATAATGTCTACGTAGACCCTTCCTTGATGCAAATGTTGTGTTACACTCGAGACATTCCACTCTCTGTTTTTCATGTCTATGCCTATGCTTATCAAGTGTGGTTTTCTGTGCAAAGCTGCGTCCACAAACGTCACACATGAACCTCTTCTCACCAGTGTGAGTTCTTTCATGTACAGTTGTTGCATGTCGAGTACGGAATCTCTTGCCACAGAATGAGCACGAGAAGAGTGGTTCCTCGCTATGTGTGTTACGATGACGCCCTAAAACTCCGTTAGACCTGAATCTCATTCCACAAACTTCACAAATGTAAGGTCGTTCATTGGTATGTACTCTCATATGAGTGTCCATCTGCCGTTGTGTGTTAAATCTCTTTTCACAAAGTGCACACATGTAAGGAAGATCTCCAGCATGTAATCTTTGATGGTAACGAAGTTTGATGGCCTGACGGAATTGATGACCACATTCTTCGCAAGAAAATGGTTTTTCTCCTCTGTGCATACGGAGATGAATAATTAAGCCAGCCTTAGATGACAATAATTTAGGACATAAACCACAGGGAAATCTTTTTATAGCAACTGCCTTGTTCTTTTTATTTTGTACCAATTCTTTTTCCTCCTTAGAATGTGTCAAACGATGACTTAACATATCATCTCTATTTGCAAAAGGAATCTGACAAATATAACAAAGATAAGTGCGAGCATTTGTGTGTCTTAATTGATGACCTTGCAATCCTAGCTTACTTTTTAACATTTTACCACAGTAATTACATTGGTATGGTCTACTATCTCTGGTATGTTGTATTATATGATCTTGTAATATAGATAAATTATTAAATTGTTCATTACATATTGCACAAGTAAATGGACCATTAGAATGTTGTAACTTATGAAGTTCTGCTTCTTGATTTCCTGTAAATACTTGATCACAATATTCACAAGCGAACTTTTCATCCAAGTGGCATTCATGATCTTCAGCAGAACCTATGTCCTCAAACTTTAAGTTACATGTCAAACAAACCATTCTTTCTAATTGCATTTTATGAGAATTTTTTGAATTATGTAATCTTAATCCTGATGCATTATTAAATATTTTTTTACATAATTTACATTCATAGATACACGTGCTTGGTGTAATCTCAGTGTCAGAGTCGTAGAAACGGTTTCTGATTCTTCGTCTCTGGCTTCTACGCACGTCTGCTCCGAAGGACCTGCGAGCCATGACCGGACCTTTCTTCTTCTTTGGATTCTTCTCTTTGCGAGGCTGCTGCGAGAGGCGACGAGGAGGAGAGATCTCACGGATGGGAGTGGCTTTAGTCGTGCCAGTCTCACCAAGGTTCTCCTCCAGGGTACGTAGGAAGTTCTCGGCCGCTTGCATCTGAAGCAACTCTGCCTCTGCTATCACTGTAAAAACAGAACCATTTTAACAAAAGAATTTAGACTTTGAAAGTTACATTTTTAAGGCAATAGAATATAAACATAATTAATTTTAATGTAAACAAGCATTTATATTAGATGGATTGCCATCAGTTAGTTGTTATTTTTAATATGTCACCTTAATACAAAACAAAATTCCCAAAAATCCTTCCCTTGTGATTTATTGAAGAAAAAACATTAAATACAAGAAGAGGTCATATTAACTGAGCTTAAGTGCCTCTAATGCAACCCACCTTGTCTCAGCTGGTTGTCATCCAGGTTCTTGTCCAGCAGCTCCTCATCATCACCCCCACTGTCCGAGCCACTGCAACAACAAAAAACTCTATATAACTCTGTCCTTTTATCACTTGTTGAGGGACTAGCTCTAATTTGTTACCTGTACTTCAAAACTGGCAAGAAAGAATAGAAAAATATTTATAAATATTTTTAAAAAAATTGAATTCAAACAAGTTTAACAGTATAATACATTTTTTAAAGAAATGGACAGGAATAATATGTATCACAACCTTTTAATGATTTATTTTCCTTAAGAAAATTAAACATAAATTAAACACGAATTATAACATGCTAATTATATAAATAAATATGAATTATATAAATTATATTATATATTTTAGATCTCCGTATCTGATATGTACAGTATCAGAAGAAGTGGTTATTTGATGCTCATAAACGTCATTTTAGTAACTTCTTCATCGTAATTAACTGGAGTATTTTTTTGTTAAAAGCTAAATATTAATCAAACTTAATTCACCCTTGTTGCTTAGTGGATATTTATGAACGAACTTGTATTAATTGACCCTACATAAAAACAATAGGCAAAGGTAACCATGTAACTGAATGAGCGTGGTAGAGTAAATATAATAAATTACATTACCTAATCAACATCAGCATTTAAGCATATAATAGTGTATAAATTTATTATTGTGCAATAGGCAATAAAAGAGTATAGAAGGCGGAAGAGTATCAGAAGCATTTCTGATTATTAAGAATCAAGTGCTGTAATTATTGAATATTGTTATTTTAATTGTGGTATTTTGGAGCTATTTCAATTTTGTTTAGTATATATTTATAGTCACAATGTATCAACTGATATTTAATGTGAATAAATAAATTAATTAATCAAATAAATAAATAAATAAGTGCTGTGGAGATCTGTTTGTGGATGGCTGAGGTAATAATGCTGCTGGCTTACCCTGTTAGGGATATGGCATCACGTTATGTACTGTATTGTACGTATGTATAATACTGTATTAGGGTTAATATTACTGTAAAGTTATTTATTTAAGATTTCAACATATATTGCTTTAAAGTATTATTAATTGCAATATTCATGAGATGTACGGTACAGGGGTCTTATTTAAAAGGCAGGGTTTAATTTATAGTATAAATAAAACATGATTCATAGTATTTTATAGAAATTGTATTTAATTTTAAAACAAATGATATTTACACAAATAATCACATATTATACACCTGTTATTTACAAGCAAGAAAACAGAAAAAATTAACAAGTCACAAGAAAAGGAAAATTATTTTTCACAGTCTTAGTTAGGAATAAGTAACTTAAATAATGTAAAGTGTCTTGGCAGACACAGTAATTAAAGACACTTTGTATCATTGCAATAAAGTAAAATATAATAATTGCATCCTCATAAATGTGTAATTGCCTGGACAGCAACCATATTATTTTCATAAGACAAATACTGTATATTACAAAAATTATTATCATCATAAAGACAGGTATGGACCTCTGGTGGATTTTACCTGAGTGATGCTAAGAGTGTCATTGTTTACTTATAACGGAGCTTTGCTATTGGCTAAAGTACACGTGTACCTGAGCCGTACTGATTCTATCGAGGCTGATTTCAATGCCATCTATTGGTACTTTATGACGTCAATAGCACCAAAAGGAGTCAAACTTTCTCTTACAATTTTTGACAAGTTATTTCAATTGATTTTTTGTTCTTGCTAGAACAATTTAATCTTATAAGAGTAGATTTTAGATTGCTCGTGACATTTCATATGCTTAATCATATTACAATTTAAAATACGTTTATTACAAATTTTGCATTTAGTATTGAAACGATTTTTAGTGTGATACAACCTATCATGAATTGAAATACTGTTTGGGAAATTTTTTATATGCATCCCACAAGTTGGACATTTGACACTTTTCACAGCACTATGCATATTATTCATATGATTTTTAACACCAACTACAGTATAATCTCTTTTACCGCATATTATGCAAACAAAGACCAAGTGTATTTTCTTTATGTGTTCCATCAGACTCTGTTCAGTCCTAAAAGCTCTCTTGCAAGGGCGGTGGGAACATTTAAAGGGAAGGTTGGTCTGTACCCACATGTGCGGCTGAAGACTTTTACTTCTCCTATATTCTGTATCACAAATATTACATGACAAGTGTTCTCCACCACCGTGACATGTTTCAATATGTTCTTGCAAGTTGTTTACGTCAGGCACAATGACAGTGCAGTGAACACAAATGGTTCCCTCCAGCAATGGAAAATCATGCAAACTATGAACATCACTCATGTGTGAGATTAAGTTATGCTTGCATTCAAACCACTTACTACACATACCACATTTGAAACAGGATTCAGTGACATTTAAAAGAAATGAATTTAATTTTATGTATCGTTTTAATGATTTCATGATAGTTGACTTTAAATCAAATTTAATGTTGTCCTGAACTTCAATTAATTTTGTAAATGTTGATATTTGTTGGTCATATTTTTCTCCTGTTAGATATGGGTTAAAATTTCCAAGGGAAATTACTTCATAGTCTTCATACTCAGGTGTCTCTTGCTTAATAGTCTCGACAGGGGCGTCCAGCTGGCAGGTCATACTACTGAGAAGCTCACTCTCACTGTCTGTGCCAACGTCTCGTTGGTGCAACTCTTGATGTCTGGAGAACACCTCTGCACTGCCACACACACTCTCTCCACACTCACTGCAGTCCCAAACCTCACTGGGGTGAATGGACTCAAAGTGAGTTACCATTTCTGCTTTCTTAGAGAAGCTTATAGAGCATGTGGTGCAGGCAAAGTTGTTTGTGTTCGAACTCTCCGAAGATTCCATTAAATTTGAATCAAATCTGAAACAAGTTTAGTGGTTTTCAGTAAAGTTTTTTTCTTTATTCATTTCTTTTTCTTTCTCTTTTTTTTATTTTTTTTTTTAAGAGACTTCATACATTTATCATGACATAGATATCAATCTAATTGTTTCAATACAAAATACTGATAAACATATCAAATGGCAATCAGCAATACTGCAAACTGTTAGCAGATTATGTTATGTTTCTTAGAGAGTGAAAAATAAATAAATAAGATAAAATAAAAAATTATACAATGGTTAACAAAATTTACACTAATAATAGATCTCAGTTACGCCTGACTCTTGTCCCAGAGGTCCCCGGTTCAAATCCTGAACACGACAGACTTTTCATGACTTGGGATGGGTGTAACTGACTACTAGATGATGGAGTTGGTAGTAAGAAGGCAGCTTATAGCTGTCTATACTCTGCTTGGGTGTTTAAGACTGTGGAATGTTGTGCAAACAACATACCTGCCGCACGCACTGAGAAATGGTACTTTAGTGTCTGGCGTGCAGACTGGGTATTAAGAGCCCCAGAGAGCGCTGTGAACAATGTTGAAAAACAAGTTCCGCCACTGGTAACCAACCAACCAGTTCAATCATTGACTCAAACTCAACAGCGCTTGTTTCAGCTAGCAGACTGTAGCCACTGCATGTCTGATGGGGTAAATATACTAAATGTCCAAGATGGCGACCGGCGGCGCAGTCGAAGCTAAGGTTTGTTATACTGTAGGAAACATTGTGTTTGTACAAAATTTCCCGTTATTCCATGGGAGAGCATATCGCTACATCAAGCAGAAAAAATTAAAATTACAACATACAATTTTATAATTGTAAGTAATTACTGTACTTTATTAAAGCATATCTATAACAGTCAAAGTGTCAAGTATGGAAATTTTAAATGTGCCCTTATATTTATATCTACAGTAATCACTTGAGCTATTTGCCTACCATTTGCTACTTGCCTATTATGTGTAGCAATGAGTGGTCTCCTATATCAGTGAGTGCAATTATGAGTTTCTGCTTTATTGATTTACAACTATTTACAAGATCACAAATGCACTTCCTAATACAGCAAACACTAAACAGCTTGTTTTGCACACAAACATGCTAGGCAGATAGCTCTTCATTCCAGGCAAGGGACAATGTATTTTATTTAGATATCAATGTTTTTTTTTTTTTTTGTTTTTTTTTTTTTGTTTTTTTTTTACTTTTGATGATATATGAAAGGTGAATTATGTGACAGTATGTGTGACTGAATCCTACCTTTTTTAAAACGTTTTTCACATATTTCACATGTTACAGTTAGGTTATTATCAGTATGATATAAAAAATTGTGTCTTGAGAGCCCGTTTGTTCCATCTTTGCAAGTTTCTTTGTACATTCTATCACAAACTCTACAGTGAAGACATTTTTCTCTTTGACGAATATCTTTTGATCCAGCTCGACTTTTATATTTTAGTTTATAAGTACTTCCGATACAGTGTACCATTTCAATATGCTGGTTCCGTTTTTCCTCCGTTATGAATGACCTTCTGCATGGAGTACGGGAGCACTTGAAGGGTAGATTTGTCTGAACCCACATGTGTGGCTGTAGATTTCTACTGTTTGTGTAAGCAGTGTCACAAATAGAACATGAAAGGTGTTCCCCACCACCGTGACATGTTTTAACATGTTCTTTTAAACCATTGTCCACAACTTCGGATTGACAATGAGAACAAATAGTTTTTACTTTATACTCAACATTATGTACTTGAATCATGTGTGAAGCAACAGTTTCTCTGCTTTTAAATTTTATTATATAGCATTTTTTACATTTTACAATCCAGTCATCTGTGTCATGACTGACATATTCACTACAAGAAAATTTATTTACATAAGTTTCTACTAATTTAATTACATTTGGAAGCATGTCAGACTCAATACTTGCATGATTGTTGATTATTCTCAAGAATTGTTATTCTGTTGATCTCTTTTTACTCCAGTTAGAGTGAGATTAAAAAAAAACTAAATGAACAACTTCTAATTCTTTCTTCTTTTGTTTGAAAGTCTCAACAGGGACTTCAAGCTCGCAGGTCATGCTATCAAGAAGTTCACTCTCATTGTCTGCACCAAAAGCATGGTAGTGCAGATCTTGGTGTCTGAAAAACACCTCTGCACTTCCACAAACTCTCTCCCCACATTTGGAGCACACCCACAATTCATTTGGATGTAGCAATTCAAAATGAGACACCATCTCATCTTTTTTCACAAATAAAATAGAGCAAGTCGTGCAGGCAAAGTTGTTTGTGTTGGTAATTTCAGGAAAATCCGGAAATCTTGAAACATATCTTAAACCAGTTTAAGTAAAACTAAGTCAGAATGGCTAATTTTAAGTAGATGCCTCAGATATACATATTTTAATAATATTAATCAATTTACATAGAATAAATTGTGGTTCTTTAGTTCATTTTGTCCTAAAAAGTTCATAAGATTTGCTGATGAACTCCAAAGGCAGCAAATATGTTAAAGTTATTTCAATACACACTAAAAATAAATCACTCAAGAATATTCCAGAGATTCAGAGAGGTCCAGAGAATCAACAATCTGTTTATTTCATCATAATTTTCATCTTGAATCTTGTATCTTGATGAATTTTAAGTTCATACTATACCCTTAAAGTAGAAAAACTTCAATATAACAATATAAATTATTTGCCTACATACTGTAGTTATCACCTTTGGCATATTTAATTCATAAATGGCAATAATTACAGTGGCAAATTTTTGTCATTTAACCTGATGCATGGAATTTCTTTTTGTGTATTTTATATTTATTCTTTGAGGTAAAATGTTGGCCACAAATTTTACAGCTTGGTTGAGTTTTGTGTTCGAGCATGTGCCGGTTAAATAATGATTTCTTAACAAGCTTCTTACAAATGCTGCAATTGATTGTAAGATTGTTTTTTGTATGATACATACTATTGTGTCTTAATAGAGACGCCTTAGTGTCCACATAGTTCCTCTTACATATATCACATTTTTTCTCTTTTACATTTTTATAAATTATCAAATTCTTTCCACCCTTGTGTATATTCACTGTATGTTCCTTTAAACTCTCTTCAGTTATAAACGCTCTTTTACAGGGAAAATAAGGGCACTTAAAAGGAAGGTTTGTTTGAACCCACATATGTGGCTGCAGACTTTTACTACACCTGTAACCTATGTCACAAATATGACATAAAAGGTGCTCCCCACTACCATGAATCAATTTTATGTGTTCTTGTAAACCATTACGATCAACTGTAGAATTGCAATGACAACATACAGTTTGCTCTTTATATTTTTTAAAGTGTACATTCTTCATATGATTTGAAAGGCCTGCTCTACCTTTAAATTTTTTTTTACATTCAAAACATTTGTAACATTTTCCAAAAATTTGTAAATAACATTTTCTAAGATTTCGGATCATTTGTAATAGTTTTGGCATTACATCAGAATGGATAGTTTGATGTTTCCTTATTATCTTTAAGAATTTTAATGTCTGTTCAGCACTGTTTTTACCACTCAGATTTGAATCATATTTTCCCAGTGGTAAGATTTCATACTCTGGAGACTTCTGGTCAAATGTCTCAACTGGGGCGTCAAGTTGGCAGGTCATACTACTTAGAAGTTCATTCTCACTGTCTATACTAATTTCTTGTTTAATTATGTGCAACTCTCGGTGCCTGGAGAACACTTCTGCACTGCCACACACTCTTTCACCGCACTCACAGCAGCCCCAAACATCACTTGGATGAAATATCTCAAAGTGAATCACCATCTCTGATTTTTCAGGAAACCTTAAGGAGCAAGTTGTGCAGGCAAAGTTGCTTGTTGCAAGTTCTACGGGATCAAACTCAAATTTCGTCCTGAATTCCGCCTGACTTGTTTTGTATCTGAAACATAGGTGTAATAGCCCTCAGTTGGATTCTGATATTAATAGCTCAAGCATTTTTTTTTTTATATATATATAATCTTTAAGTTAATTAGAAACAAAGAAATGAAAGAATATTGTCCGCTGATAATTTTTAATAGTGTGGATTTATTGCAATAGTTGTGAAGCTTTAGTACCATCTCTTTACTAGTCATCATCACATTCTTCACAAAGAAAATGACACCAAAATGTAAGAAAAGAGAACTAAGTTAGCGTAAGATGAGTATCCAGCTTTTATTTATTTTTAAATTAAACCCTTTTTTAATTAAAACTAGTGAAAATGTTGATGGTTCAAAATAATTTTTTTTACAGTAATGCATTCATATAATATATGGATGTTAAAACAAAATGTTACAGGCAACATAGTTGCCATATTGTTATTACGTATTATATTTCTTTCATTTGCCATAAAACAAATGAAAAAACAACAAATAAAAAAAAATATTATAAAATAACATAAACAGTCAAATGATTTATGTAATTGTTGATGATTTATGCAGATATGCAGATTACTTCAAAAGAAAAAGATATTAGTCTTTAGTGTAAACTATTTAAATATTTTTTTCAGGAATTAACTTTAAAAGTTCCACTAAAATAAAATAAAAAAAGCAATATCGATCTTACATGGGACATCATCAACTTTTTACCTCTGCCTGACATCCTGGAGCTGTAGCTCCAAAAGAGCAAGATATATATCAAAAATGATAAGAACAGCACTCTGTGAGTCTTTTCCAAAAAAATCACCTCACTTCTATAGACTACAACACTGCGATTCCCACAACTAGAGCATGCTGCTTTAAAGGCAGTAGCCGGAACTCATTCAAACTGTTCTTAATACATGTTAATTATATTTAATCTAACTATTATCATCGTGTCTTTTCTCATCTCACCATGAGAAAATTAAAAAAAATATATTTTCATTAATGCAGCAATCCAATAGTTCTACTATAGTGCAGGAGGAGGGAGAAGAGTAGTGGTAGTGGGGGTCAGTTAACAGCACCTGATTGGTTGTGAGTCACGTGACCATATACACTTGAACGCGACTTGAACGGCTCAACATCGCCGTGTTAACTACTACGTACAAATTAACAAAATAACTATTTTCTCTCTCGCTAGTGTTAAACTTGTGCACATGCAAATTTCTCTGTTGTTATTAAGTTTTTAGATTAGTTTAGGTAAAAAATAGGTCATTGGAACCCCGGATGGGTCCTTTGACCTACTTGGAAAAATAGAAAAGAATAGCTTCAAACTGAGAGGTAAAAAGGATATTTATAATTAAATTAGCTAAGAGATATCAAAATACTACATTTTACCTATTGTTGGTAGTTCTGCTCTGTTTACAACAATTATACTGACATAAAAGTAAAATATGTGAAACTAAATTGGAAAATTTACTAACAAGTTTCATTTCAGTACCCGTCTTTAATTATACAAAGAAATATAAATACAATACAAAAAATACAAATATAATACTGTATAAACAAAAATTATTAAGGGTAAGATAACACGAACAATCGATTGTTGTTGTCCCATTTGATTAACATGTAAACCTCAGCAACCTCAAAATGATTCTGAATTTTTTTTGAGAGACAGTTCTTGGCACCAAAAAAATATGGACAAAATTTCAAAACAATTGGACGATCCAATTTTTTTAAATTAATTTCTTAGTTTAGGTCTCCATGGGAAAGCTCTATACTGAAAATTTAAAAAATTCATTTAAAAAAATTGGATCGTCCGATTGTTTTGAAATTTTTTCCACATTTTTTTGGTGCTAAGAACTGTCTCTAATAAAAATTCAGAATTATTATGAGGTTGCTAAGGTTTACATGTTAATCAAATGGGACTATCAACAATTGATTGTTTGTGTTATCTTACCCTTAAGGGTAAGGTAACGCCACCAATGTTAAAAAAAATCCCTCACACAAAAATTATGAAAAAAATTTAAAATGTTCTCCTCTACACCCCCTATCAGTAGCTAAAATATCAGGTATACAAATTTGATCTAGTTTTTGAGTTATAAATTAGTCAACTTTAAAAATTTATAACTCAAACACTAGATCGAATTTGTATACCTGATATTTTAGCTACTGATAGGGGGTGTAGAGAAGAACATTTTAATTTTTTTTCAGAATTTTTGTGAGGGATTTTTTTTAACATTGGTGGCGTTACCTTACCCTTAATTTATAATTACAAAATTAAAAATGAAAAAAAAAAGGAAAATGATGATGAAGGCACTGGTTTAAATTATCCTAAATAATACAGTTGTACATGAAAGTACTTATTAAAGTAATTTCAATGCACATAGTTCTTACAATAATTACAGTATATACAAACGAATATCATACATCCCATATCCAATCATAATACAAAATATGGAAGTTACTCCAAATGTTTTTACTATTTTAAAATTTCTTGTCAATAACAAACCATCTCAATTTTGCTTCTACATCCCTAAAGAATTGCACTCAACAGATATTATATCAAACAACTCATTAGTGCACATGATTGTGGTAGGCAGACAAATGAAGATATACTGTTGAAGTAACTATATACAAACTTACAGAGTGTATCTGCAGGCTCTTACAGTTTGATACTACTTATGCAATGAACTCAATGAAATACATTATACATACTACATTGTTGAAAGGTTTTTCAGCTATCACTTACAGCCCTTTTAATTATAAAAATAAATAACAAGTTTCCTCAATTAATTTACTTATTAGTTTGAGATTCAAGTGATTTATGAGCAATTTTAACATGACGCAGCCAACATTTATGATTGAAATATTTTCTGTCACAAAAATTACAAGCATAACATTTTTCTCCCCTATGTTTTGCTTCATGATCTTTCAGTAGTAGTTTATTCTGTAGCTGCTTATTACAATATTGACAGCACAAACTGCGAATGGGAATCAAACTATGTTTCCGCATGTGCAACTTAAGAAAACCGTCAGAATAAAACTTTTGATGACAAATCTCACACTCAAACGGCTTGATTCCTAAGTGAATGTTCAAATGTAACTTCAAAGTATGTTTATTCTTCAATGTCTTCTTACACAGTTCACACTGAACAGTCTGTAGGTGTGGAGGAACAATCAAAGGTTCTCCATCTTCATGTCTTTTTTTGTGTCTCTCCATGGCCTCAGGACTTTTACACATCATTTGACAAATTGGACACTTTGCGCTTTTTATACCTTGATGACGCAGCTCATGATATTTCAACACTGTTTTTACTGCAAACTTTTTTCCACAAAAACTACATACAAATGGTTTTCCTGAATGTTTTTTTTTTATATGAACTGACAAATAAGTTTTTGATACCATTTTATTACAAACTGTACAAGGAACCATTATAACATCTGTTCTAGGGTGATATTTTCTTGTATGAACAGAAAGTTCAATACTTTCAACAAATTCCTTTTTACATATTTTGCAAGTAGGTACTTTGTGTACAGAAAGATGGAAATGCTTTACATGAAACTTTAAACTAGCTTTATTTTTATAGAATTTCCCACATAGATTGCAAAGTACAGGATCTTTCTGTGTGTGATCTGTTTCAATGTGTCTTTGTAAATGACGCTCTAATTTATATTTTCTCTTACAAGGATGGTGTGGGCATGTAAAAACAAAAACTTCCCACATATGAGGCTGCTCAAGTCCAGACTGTCTGTATTCACTGTCACAAAATCGACACACCAGTGTTTTCCCACCATAATGCCTACTTTCTACATGTTCCTTCAGACGAGACTCGACCATAAATTTCAAACAATGATCACACTGAAGTATACCTGTCTTAGGAGAATGTTTAGATATCATGTGGAACTTATAAGATTTTAGATTTAACAAAATTCTGTTACAAATCTCGCATTTTCTTTTTCTATGAAAATCTAACTTCTCTAACCTCTCTTTTTTCCTTGCTGTGACTTTAGCACCTCTAATTTTGGAATCGTAATTCTTCAGTAACTGTATAATATCTTGAAGCATATTTGGGGGTATAGATTTATGTCTCTTAAGGGTATCAATTATTCTGTTGATTCGTTTTCTTCCTTTTGCTTCTGGGTTATATTCTCCTAACGGCAAGACTTCGTATTGAGATTCCTGTTGCTCAAAGGTTTCGACAGGGTCATCCAGCTGGCAGGTCATGCTATTGAGAAGCTCGCTCTCACTGTCTGTGCCAATTTCTCGTTGGTGCAACTCTTGGTGTGAGTAGAACACCTCTGCACTGCCACACACTCTTACCCCACACTCAGTGCAGTCCCAAACCTCCTCAGGGTGTAATAACTGGAAGTGTAAAATCATCTCAAGTCTTTTTTTAAATGGTAAGTTACAGTGTAAGCAAGCAAAATTTGGTATTTTTTTATTCAAATTACTGTTCTGCATTAGTGACTTCGTCCAGTATTGAGTTCTAATTTTAGCAAATCTGAAACAAAGGTTCAAACAAACGAAACCTTAGTTAGCATCAGATTGTAATGCATCAACAACACAGTTGTTTCCCCAAAACACTTTCCTTCTCAGGAGATGACCGTTAAAATAATAGCAAATATAATAATGTTAAGGCCATCTGCTGGCCACAGAAATTTTTAAGGGGACCTTCATAATTTTAATCTAAGTATCATAATGCATTTTATGTGCCTTCATTTTCATTTATGAAAGTAAATACCAGGTCATGAGTCATTAAACAAACTTCAAATTTTAAAAGATGACGTAATTTGATTATTACTGTATGAGGATGTTTATTTTCTGTTTTTTTGCTTGTTTTTTCTAAAAAATGAAAGTAAAATACTGTGCATTTATTCTTACTTCAAATAATTTATTTGTGCATGTTCTTTATGTGCATTGAAAGAGCACCAGAATAGAAAAATGAGCTGTCACATAGATGACAACAATGCAGTTTCTCTCCTCTGTGTTTTGACTCATGATCCATCAATGATCCTTTTCCTTTAAATGTTTTGACACAAAACTGGCAGCTTAGGCTTTTTATAAAATTGTGTGCCCACTTTATATGGCGTTTTAGAAGAAGATCAGAACCAAATGTTTTATCACAAATAGAGCACTCAAATGATTTTATGTCATGGTGAAAAGCCATGTGAAATTGCAATGTGTATTTATTACTTGAAGTCTTCTTACAAATGTTACATTGTACTGGGAGTACAGACTGAGGGATGACTATTGATTTGCCTTCCTTGTGTTTCTTAACGTGTGCTTCCCTTGAACGAGGGGATTTAAAAACTAAAGGACACAAGTCACATTTTAAGTTTACAATAGCACCTAATTGTCTCGCTTCATGATTTGCTAAATAAACTTTTGACGTTAGAATTTTCCCACAGAACTTACAAATAATTTTTTTAATTTTACGATGTGTTAGCATGTGGCTATACATTCGGGTTTGTTTTATTAATTTATTACATATAGTAAAAGATTTAAAAACTTTACTATTTTCACTGTGATGCATTTTAAAATGTATGTTTAGATACTTTTCAAGAGTAAATTCTTTACTGCAGACTTTACACTGAAAATGTTCTCTTTTTGTAAGATGCATTAATTTAATATGACAAGTCAAACCGCTACGATGCTTGTATGTTTTACCACAAAAGTAGCATAGCACTGGTGCTGGTATCTCGTGTTTCTCAGTCACATGTTCCTGCATTTTGCTTTGTTTTGTGAAGCCTTTATGACAATGTGAGCACTTAAAAGGTAGGCAGGAATCAGTCACAAGCCTCATATGAGGCTGCTCGGAACCAGTTTCTTCAAAAGCATCGTCACAAATATCACACATCAGTATTGCACCTCCTCCGTGGAACCTTTCAACATGCCAATCCAGCTTTTTGATGGGTACTTCATAATTACAATGACAACAGTTACGACAATTATTCATCTTAATTTGAGGACGATGTGAACGAATTAAATGACCTTTGAGAATTTGTTTGGTAGATAATAATTTGTTACAGATATCACACTCATATTTTGTTTGTTTTGCAATTTCTGATAAAGTGTTATGAATTGTGTTAAAATATTGTGTGATAAGCAGAGACACTTTTAACATCACATTGGGTTCAATAAATTTAAAACGTTTAGCAATGTTAATTAGTTTAATGGTTTGAGAAGTAGCCCTTGAGCCTTTCAATGATGGTGAAAATTCACCCAAAGGCACTAAAACAAAGTCTGGAGTGATTTGATTGAATATATTGTTATTACTTGGAACTTGTGGATTTGATTTGCTCTGCATTTCACTGAAAGTATTTCCTGGATGCAAGATATCAAAATGAGACAGCATTGAGTTTTGATCAGAAAAAGTTAGATTGCAGGCATTGCACACCAATGGTGAATATAATCATTTGAGTCTGGGAGGAGATACCCTACCGAGTAAGTCTGGTTTTCCTTCTCGCTCCTCCCAGACCTGAAACCATAATACCCTACATCACACCTACGCATCTGTAAAGCTTGGAAAGAACACTAAATGTTTTTTTTTTTTAACTTAACTAACTAATGTTATCATTAACATCCTATGAAATCAACGTAAACCAACAGATCAAGGAATCAAAAAACAGTCATGAAGAGCAGTGCTTTCTCGAATTGACACTTTTTACGAGGTTATGTTTTGTTTCTAAGCTATTTTGTATTTTCAATGAAGGCTACATTGTTGTTTTTTTATTCCTAAGACAAAATATCTAGATATTTGCTTCTCCCACCACTCCAGATATTTGACAATGTTCGAAAGATTATTGTATTAAAGAGTGATAGGATTACAATAGTATCATTAGATTAGAGGAAATACAGCTGCAGTTCTCCAATAACAAAAATTAAAACAGTTATACTTATTCTTAATGGTGACTTATTAACATAATTTTAATGTCCACTTTCAATGACGGAAAAAAAAACAACAAAAGCAGTATGTACAGTATCTTTCTTTTCAACATACATTATTTGCAAATGCATTAAAAAATAACAAGCCTTAGAATCATATTTCCATCCATTATTTATTTACAAACTTGCAATTACTACCTATGATTAAAGTGACAAGCACTGTGCTCTGTACTATCAAGTACATTCAATAGGGTTTGCCCAAACTTTGACATTGCTTCAAGTACAGTATAGAACTTTTAGGTCACAAATTTGCATTTTATAACAAGTCATAATGCTACAGCAAATATATACTCAAGTATATACTAAAGCAAACCATAATATTGTGACTACAGTTATGTACCAAAGCAGTGTTTACTTATTGGGTGGAATCAAGCTGTCTGCTTGTGACCTACCTGTCTCTGTAGGCCTTAAGTGCAGACTCGACTCTCTCGGAGATGGGCACTTGGTTTGCCTCCTCCTTGGGTACGTTCACCAGCACGATGTTCAGCTTAGGTAGCTGCTCAGACTGAAAGACATTAACGTCAATATTAACCTCCTTCAAATAAATTTAAGCCTTAAAAAGTCAGCTTTTGATTTGTTAATTGTACTGTTGCTAACATGGAATGTTTAACTGTCCATACATCTTGGGGAATAACTTCAATGGCATGAGACACCATGGGGCAACATTCACAATGCAATTCAACACCTCTTTATCTAAGATTTTTTATCTCAGGTTAAATAAACTCATAAACATGATACTAAATCAGGGGCTAATCGTTGTATTAAAAAATAGGGCCAAATTGTTATTGTTATGTATTTTTGTTAATATTAAGTTTATTTGACATGAACACATGTTGTCTTGTACAATCGAAAAAGTTTGAATAAAGAAAATGGATACATATAGTAATATACTATACAGTGGCACCATACTTAATTTTTCCAGATATTTTCAATTCACCTATCATGAGTCAACAAATACTGTATGTATGTTTCCTGCGTGCTGTAACTTCCATATAAATCAAGCCATTTTAATTCATACTTACTTGTTCATCTTTCTCTGCTATTATTACAGCCACTTGGGAATCTCCAGTCACTCTCATTGATTGCCCACTACCGCCTTCTCCACTCTGCAAAAAGAAACATGATTAAATTATGAACGACACCACAAATATAAGGACTGCTTTTTGTACATTATAACTGTTTAATGAAATTTTTAAATCAATCATTTTTCATGTTCTTTAAGTAAAATTTAATGGGAGTCTCTAGTTCATAACTTACAGTGAAGATGATGTCGTCATGCTGCTGTGAAGGACCAGCTTCTCCGTCCCCTTCACTGTCGGAAGAGAAGTCTCCGCCAACGTTGTCGCCAGCATCCGAGTCACAGTGTTCTGGTGATTTCAGCTAGGGTATTCAGAAATTTGTTCAGAATTATCATAAGTCAAGGACATTTATGGTGCAAGAAAAGTGGCAATCATCAAGTTAAACTTTATTGGTGATACTTGACATGATCTAAGTTCGTCTATGTACAACCAAAACGATTGAATAAAAAATTTGAATTTGAATTACCTTCTGAGTCTCGATGTCAAGCTGCTGTTTCAGGGCCTGCAGTCTACCATCTGCCTCTGTACATATCTGCACCAGCTCATGGCAAACGTTCAGCTTGGATACACAAGAAATGCACACGTGGCCGGGGAATCCATCATCTGGCGACACCTGCACAAATATACAGAAATATGAAACTTACATACAGTAATTAATTTTTAATCAAATTGAGCAATAAAAAACCTTCTTGAAAATTTTTCATTGTTTACTTGAATAGGGTACTTCAGGGACATCAAGTTATGTACCGGTACTGTATTGTCAGTTTTTTCCAGATTACATTCTTTTTTTTTTTTTTTTTCATTTAATTTTTCTTTTATTTTTTCATTTTTTATTTTTTTTTCTATAATATTTTTCTATTTCTAATCAGTTTCTCATCAATTTCTCTATTTATTTATTTATTCATTTATTTAGTTGTATATTTATATATTCATTCATTCATTTATTTTAACCTTTTAACACAATGCCGTCTTTTTCAATGCCTGCATGTTAAATATTTGCATGACTGTGACGTCACAACATTTTGCAGCACAACTTAAAGTAGAGTGAGTGATTTCAGTTTTTGGAATATTTTATTTTCTAAAAATAGTTTAACTTGCCCTCTATTGAGAAATGAATACCAAAAAATTCCATCTCAAATAGCTTCAACACAAAAAATTCCCAAAGTTGGTGTTTCGTAGGCCTTTAACATGCATCCTTATGGAACAGAAAACAGCTTTTTACTCAAACTTCGTCTGAACTATGGTACCAATTAAAAAATACGTACGTAATCTATGATAAATTCTTTCATGGATTTTCAAAAAAAAAAATAATATTAATAAATAAATACGGAGCCGTTTTCCGGAAAAAAATCTTGAAAATCCTTATGGGAATTAACCCGCAAAAATTTCAAATTTTTTTTTTTTTTTTCGGACGGCTCTGTAAAAAAAAATTTTTATTTGAAAATCCATTAAAGAATTCATCATACATAACGTATGTATTTTTTAGTTGGTACCATAGTTCAGACGAAGTTAGAGTAAAAAGCTGTTTTCGGTTCCACAAGGATGCTTGTTAAAGGCCTCCGAAACACCAACTTTGGGAATTTTTTGTGGTGAAGCTATTTGAGATGGAATTTTTTGGTTTTCATTTTTCAATAGAAGGCAGGTTAAACCATTTTTAGAAAATAAAATATTCCAAAAAATGATATCGCTCACTCTTCTTTAAAAGAGTCCGTGTTAGAGGGTTAATATATATATATATAATTATATATATATTAATATAATTCAATATAATATAATATATATTATATTGACATTACATTTGTACATAACTCGACGTCTTCTATCCACATACTGCTGTATGCAATAAAGAAATGTCTTGGAGTTGTCCATTGCTGATCTGTCTAATAAAGCAAAAGTTCTGTTCATAAACCCTGCCCGGTGTATGCACTCTGAGGCTCTCTGAGCAAGTTTAAGTTAAAACAAATTGATGTCGGCTGCACTGCACTTTCTACCCCACCCTCTGAGCTGGAGTAAGAAAGTGTATGACACCAGTATGCATACACTGAGCAGGGTTCCGATTTATGAACAGAACTAGCAAAACATCAAGGTCAAGAGACTGCCAAAGAAGTGATATGTAGGAGGGAAAAAAGGAGTGGAGAGGTATGCATATTACATAAGGGGGCAGCAAATTTTGACTATATAATTATTTATTACAATTGTATATTACATACAGTATCATACATATACTCTGGAACTTTCCTAATTATTAATAAACTACAAAATAAAATTGTAGGCATATTTTAATTACTGTACATACAGTAAAACAAATCTAAGTTTACGCTTGACATGGCTAGACTATACGTCTAGACCGACTGGCGCCCCCTATCTTAGCCATGTTATGACTTCCAAGATGGCCGTCGCGCGTAATCAAATCCACACGTAAACTAAGATCTGTTATACTGTATATGCATATATATGGCACATGATATGCATGATACATGCATATAATTTCATGTAATATGTTACTTACGTTTATAGGCAAATAACGTTTGATCTTGTCCAGAAGTTCAATCATACAGCCATCCTTCTCAAAAATCGAGATCATACGACCATGACCTTTAGGATTCGCACAAATACGACAAAGTTCTTTAAACTCGACCTCAACAACAGTATCCATCGTAACAATTTTGCAGGAAACTTAGAAATCGTGGTATTCGTGGTCCAAGTATGCATATGCGGTAAAAAAGAAATAATTATCTACTGTATGCATACATAAACGTTTACAATATATATTTCCATTATGCATACCTTATAATTAGACTAAACAGAAAAGAAAATGCAAGCTTTATTCCTACATACACTAAACACAATTTTAGGATTTTATCTGCGATTTGCCGCTCGAATCCATTTCCAATCCACAAGGCTTTAGCTGCAATTCCGAAATTAATACTAACTGCAACTACACATTAAAATATATATTATGAATGTTATTTCTTTAGCATATACCGTGGGTATTTGAAAGTCAATTTTAGCCGAAAAAGCGAAAATGTTTTCAGAACTGGAGTTAAACAACCTACAAATTTCAGAAAATTAACTTTTACGCGTCCTACGCGTTGCCTTCCATTTTCTCGTTTCTCGTTTCTGATTTCTGATGACGTATGACGTCATAAAACAAATGATAAGCAGAGAACGCAACCCTTGAAATGTGGGATTAATTTGAAAAAAAGAGAAAAAACAAAATTCCAGCTCAGAGCAAGAGATTTCTTTATAAAGGAACGTTGGCTCACAGTGCAAAGTTTCCTGTACTGTGTTCTAGCTGCTACACGCTCAACGCTCAGAGACCCTTTCTGCATATATATAATAGAGAATTTTAGCCCTGACCTATATATCTCTGCTACACGCTCCGGCGCTCTTCGCTCTTATAGGCATATTATATATATATAGCGTTTGCTTGGCTTTGTTGTTGTTTACATTCAGCAGTAGGTATACTGAGAGGGAACTTATTTAATATAGCTTATTAAACTTGATAATTTCTCTGAGGAAAAGGTCCTTCATTGTTTGATTTATTGTGTAATAAAATGAATAATTTTGTAGATCATATAATAATATATTATATAGTCTAATAGATTTTGAATAGCAATGAAGCAATAAGTTTTTTATTCTATCTATTTTCTATGTCATATTTTGTTTTATATATGTGATTATATATATGATATATTATTATTATGATGTAACAGGCTGTTAGTATCATCTGTTATTTTATTTTATATTGTTTTATTATTATTTTCTATTGTTCTATTATTCTGTAACTATTATATATGTTTTGTATGTATGTTTTATGTGTTCTATTGTAATGTTTTTCTATAATGTATGTTTCTAGTGCTGTTAATATGTACACTTTCTGTGTTTAATAAAAGACTAATAATAATAATATATTATGTATTTTTGTTTAATTTTTCTATTATATGAAAATTTCAATATAACATATATTATAGTTCTCATTTCACGCTTTTCAGATTCGATAATTAATTGTAAATATTATTGTATAGATATATATATATATATATATAATTATGCATAAGTCACAAAATGTACCAAAGTCCAAAGTGGTATTTAATGTGAATAAATATATAAATAAAAACGCGGCAAATGTATGTGGCTAAAATAATATGTGTTCATAATAATATTTATATATATTATTATATTATATATTATTATTATATATATTATATTATTATGCCGTGTAAAATAAGACAGTTTTCATATCGATCATCTATACCATTTTTAACAAATATATATTACCCACATGCAGTTTGTTTTTTAATATTAATTGATTTTAAATTTTCAGTTCCACTCCAATATTTATTTTATTTTTTATATGAATAGGCACGTACACTAAGAATACTATAAGAGTAAAGCAAGCTGTTTTTTTATTAACTGAAATCACATAGCTAGCTACATATAAAATACAGCTATAGTTTTTCAACAATCATCTATAGTTTTGAAACAATGGGTTTTTCATTTTTATTATCATGCACAAAATACTGTATATATGTATTTATGCATTATATATAGTGCTTAAATGAAAGTAAATTGAATAATCTTATACATAGATATTTGACAGTAATAAACTATTAAAAAAAATAACAAATTAATATTCATATGATATTATTTAATGATAATATATGGGTCAGCTTCCAATATTAGTAATTAACATTCTCAGATCATACATTTTAATTAACTGCAACACATACTTCAGTGGTTCCTTTTCGCTTCCATGCCCTAGATGGTGCTATACCATGTTTTTTGTGCAAATGTTTGTAGTATCCACCACTATAAAAAAATGTTTTCTCACAAAATTTACATGAATGATTTCTCTTTCCTTGGTGTTTTGATTCATGGTCTAATAAAGTAGATTTTAAAGCAAAATCTTTATCACAGAACTGACAGGAAAATCTTTTTACTGAATTTTTTTTTCTGGGGGCTAGTTGCAATATTTTGGGTGAACTTTTGTTGCTCATATCTCCCATCAGTGCATTCTTGCTTAAAAACTTATTTCCACATTCATTCAATGATAACTGACTATCTTGATTGTGACTGTACATATGCTGCCGCAAAAGGAACTTGCTTTTTAATACTTTTTGACATATATTACACTGTTCAGGACGTAAATGAGGTGGAATATAAATTTCCTCTCCTTCTTTATGTGTAGCCTTATGTCTTTCCATTATTTCTGCTGTCATAAAATAACAATTACATAAGGGACACTTGGCTCTTGGTACACCATTGTGTCTCAATTCATGATACCTTAGATTTGATTTTGTTGTTAAAAGTTTGCCGCAATATCTGCATGAAAATTGGGCTCCTGAGTGGCGCATTAAATGAATTGCCATGTAAGTACGATAATAACTTTTTCCACAAATTTCACAAGAAATTCTATCTTTATGTATTGTATATTTATGATTTTTTAAACCATTTAATTTACAAAATGTTTTCCCACAAAGTTCACATATAAACATACCCTCTATATGAGTTTTCATATGATGTATTAAAGCTTTTCTTTCCTTGAATGTCTTTCCACATGTAGCGCATAAAAAAGCAGGTTCTGATTTATAATCAGTTTTTTCTGTCTCTTTGGGAATCAACTCTTCAGATGTTTCAGTGTGCTCCATTTCTATGTGTTTTACAAGATTTTCCTTTCTTCTAAATCCTCGCTTGCATGGAACATGAGGACACCTAAATGGTTTAACGGACTCTGTCTGCATGTGTGGTTGAACCTCGCCCGTTATTTTGAAGATTCTGTCACACAGTCGGCACATAAGATCCTGACCACCAAAGTGAGACAGTTCAACGTGCTCAGCCACAAGATCTTCACGTACGACTTTACCACAGTGGCAACATGGAGCACGTAAATAGTTATCAATTTTAGGAACATGAATATTTTCCATATGATACTTTAAAGTTAATTTACGACTAAAGGTTTTATGACAAATATTACATTGCACTTTAGCTTTTCTAGCTCTCCGTAAAGATTTTATTGCAATATTTTTAAATTTTTCAAAGAACTTGTGTAATGCTTTAATTACTTTTGATTTCATTTCAGGTTTTACAGATTTATGTCCAGTAGCCATTCCTAATATTCTGTTAGCTTGGATTGTGAATCTTTTTTTCTGCAATTGTGGTTGGAAATCTCCCAGGGGAATTACCTCAAACTCCTGTTCAAAAGTCTCAACGGGGGCGTCCAGCTGGCAGGTCATACTACTGAGAAGCTCACTCTCACTGTCTGTGCCAACGTCTCGTTGGTGCAGCTCTTGGTGTCTGGAGAACACTTCTGCACTGCCACACACACTCTCTCCACAATCACTGCAGCCCCAAACCTCTCTGGGGTGAATGGACTCAAAGTGAGATATCATCTCTACTTTCTCAGAGAAGCTTATAGAGCATGCAGTACAGGCAAACATTGGATTCTCTTGTGCCTGAATTAAGGCAATGTCCTCTTGCCAATTACACCTGAAAAGTAACACAAATTTAGTATCACAATCTTTTTTATTATTATTATTATTATAATATTCTGAATTCAAATGCAGTAATAATTTTGCATTCACATTTAAGAATATTTTATGTACTAAAAAATTAATTATTATAAATAATTTTGCTGTAGTGCATTTATTTTATAGTACATATACGTACATTGAATATTTTTATTCCGATCCCACTTTACATTTTTTTCTTTCATAAAGAGATTCGAGTATAATAGAATATAATAAAGCATATCATTATAAAAAGATTGATAAAAAATAACAGGAAATGGGAGAACCTAGTTTTTATTTGCCGTCACTCCCCTCAATATATGTGTAAACTATGAGTGTACAAATATCTGCAATTACGACTTACTGTTTTCTGAAGATGTTCATGGCCCTTGACACCTTGTCAGAGATGGAGGTAGTTGTGATTTCTCCAGGCTTCACATTCACGAGCACCAGGTTGAGACGCATGTGCTTGTCCTACAAACAGAAATATTATGCTATATATGATTAATATTCTGAAGTCTAAAAAATATAAATATCAAAAAAATAAAAATTTGAAAGTTAACACAAAATTATTGAGAAAATGGTTATATCAACTTATGACCAATTCACTTAAATGCTTGAAAAGATTGCTGTTATTGATATTGTTTTTCAACTGCGGAATTTGTTTTTCAATATTGTCCACAGTTCTTTCTGTGGCTCCTCTAATACTCAGTCTGTACGCCAGACATTCAAGTACCATTTCTCAGTGGGCTTTGTATGTTGAATACACATCATTCCGCAGTACAAACCACCCTGAGTGTAGAGAGCCATAAGCTACCTTCCTCCTACCAACTCTATTATCATTCAGTAGTCAAACATCCATTCCAAGTCAGGAAAAGTCCACCGCGGTCAGGAATCGAACAGAGGACCTCTCGAACAAGACACCAGCACTCTAACCAACTCTAACCACTATACCATTGAGCTGGCTTGTAGACTGAACTTAAAATTTAGATCTATGGTACATGCCTATATATAACTATTCTGAATGTGAATCCACAAAAATTTTATCACTACAGTAATAAAAACAATTAATTTAATCCAGCTTAAAATTTTACATGGACACTTATGTTTTTCCCTATAATATGTCCTATATGTCTTATATTATATATTCTACACTATTTGTGTTTAATGAAAGATTTATATATAAATCATTTACTGGTTTTTTACAAAAGCAAACATATAATCTCAATATAATTATGTCAATATAATTGTCACCTACCAACTTTTCAGCAATTATGACAACTGCTTGGGAGGTTATCACACCAGCAGTGCTCACATCCAGTTTTTCTGTTTTAATCTTGACATCTTCCGTCTAGTAACAAAATAATACCAACATTGTCAGCACAGACAGATTTAACTCTGGGGAAAGGAGGTGTCCCATGCAGATGATCTAAATAGTTAAGGTGCAATAAATGACAAAATGGCAAGCAATTTAGTGTTTTATTAGTGATTGTTTTTTTTTTTTTTTTACTTCCCCCCCCCCCCCCCCCCCCCGTCTTGTTCCTCCATGGAGAAGCTCTTTCTCTAGAATGTAGAAGAGTAGAAGAACCCCATACATAATAGGTAGATTCATAAATAAAAGCTGCTTTTAATACAGATCAATCTATTTATCTATTTTTTTTTTATTATTTTATTTTATTTTTTTATTTATTATTTTTTTTTTCCCCAAATTTATGAAGAACAATTTAATATAAGAAATAAAAAGTGATGAGAGAGTCAATACATTATTTAATCTAAAGTATGACTTAGAAGATTGCTGCTTTGGGAGTATTAGTATTATACGTAGTTCTAATTGTAATTGACATTTTTTGTAGCACAAAACATTGGTTCAACAGATTAGATTTGCATCAATTTCTTAAAATATGTAAGCCCATACAATAATAATGTCTTCTTAATTCATTAATTAATTGTCAATATGCAGCCAGTTCTTTACTGAATATGTTATTAATAATTATGTATGTAATTGAAGTGTTGATTGAATATCACCACAAGGACAGGAATATTAAAAGTAATAAGGCTGTCAAGCAGATCAACTTAAGATTTAAAAATTATATATCCTACCTTGGCATTTCCTTGTTGGGGACAAGTGACTGATGTTGTCTCCAACTGTTCATTGCCAATATCCATTGAGTCTTCATCTGGAGCAGCAAATGGTTCAAAATTGTCTCCATCAAAATATGAATCATTATTGGAAGAGTCTAGCTGCAAACAAATAAAAAAATATAATTATATAATTAGGCCTGTTTGTACACTGAGCAGGGTTTACGAACAGGCCTATTGTAAAAAAAATTGAATAAGCAATTAAAATTTATAATTTAATTACATCCGACTAAGAATCAGATAACTTGAGCGGCAGCAAGATTAGCTTACTACATTGGTTTTTAGTGTATCTCCCTATTTTATATTTTTATTATATTATATTATATTATATTATATTATATTATATTATATTATATTATATTATATTATATTATATTATATTATATTATATTATATTATATTATATTATATTATATTATATTATATTATATTATATTATATTATATTATATTATATTATATTATATTAAATTATATTATATTATATATTATATTATTTATTTATTTATTTATTTATTTATTTATTTACTTGTTTGTTACTTTTCTACATCTCACCCACCTCATGAGTATCTCCTACACTGTGCAACATTAATATATACACACTGTAACTAGAATATATTATAAGTTAACTATAACAGTTTGTGATTAGAAAAGAACAACTTCACCCTTTTTTATTGTTATGTTGAAGATATCAAATTAAATTTTGCACCTCAAAAAATGTCACTATCATCCTTTTAGAAGTTCCAACATTGCGTTAAAATTATTATGTCACGGCACACTACAAGAATTTTTTTAACAAAGTCACAGTATTCCGCAAATTTTTGTGTGGTTGCTGCTGCGATAGCTGAGTTTTTCAAATATTGTATTTTTTAGGCATCATTAATTGATGCAACTTTTTAATTAAATATTTAAATTTTGGAACTCTTAAAAGGAAAAGTGATGATAACATATTTTTGGAGGTGCAAAATTAAGTTTATAATCTTGAATACAGCAATAAAAACTGAAGACTTAATGTAAATTAATAACAAACTTACATTTAGAAATTCTTTGTCTGAATTCTTTTTTAGCTGTTGCAGCGTATTAAAAGCCTGAAGGCATGTGTTGACAAGCGAATGGCAAACATTTAGCCTTGACACACACAATATGCACACCTGCTGTGGATATCCATCATTAATCTCCACCTGTTGAAATAAAGTGATTAACTAATTATTCTTGTTACAATATGCTGGTACTTAGAGTTGGAAGGAGGGAAGTCCAGTCTTCAATTTTTTTTAAAAAAAGGTAAATTTCTCAACAAAATATTTATTTTCTTATTCACCTTACGAGGTCCAGTGGCTTGGCCAGATATAGCTACAACAGTTTTATTTATTATTAAAATCAATAAAAAAGCTTTCATATTAAGGTTCACCATTTATATTGCAATATCATTCCAGCCATAAACTTAAAGAAATAGACCCGACTCGAGGATTATACAGTGGGCCCAACATCACCCGAGTCAGTCAGGCGGCTAATGCGACTTATGACGTCGGTCTACAGCTGAACGCCAGGTAGAGAAGGGTTTGGCAATACTAAAGGATAAGAATGACTATGAATATTGCAATGATTTCTTTCATTAACAAAGTAATGAAAAATAAATAATAAAGTAATGAAGAACATTATTTGACGTGTACATGCATTGTTGTACATGCAATCGAAAGGCAATAACTAATTATGAATTATATATTTTATAAAAGAATTAATGATAATATACTTCATATCCATATAAGCTAGAATATGACAACATTATTAATTTATTTCACTCATAATACAATTAATTGTTAGCATGCGCATCGTTCCATTAAATTTCATATAATTAAATATTATGCAGTACACTTCCATATAATATATAATACAATATATTATGTAATATATAAAGACACTTCTTTAAACTTAAAAATTTATTTTTTTCTTATTGAATATAATATTTTAAATATTAATCTATAGAACTTACACAAATATTATAACATCGTCTTTTCATATTTATTTACCTAAAAAAATTAAAATTACATAAATATTATATCCATTATTATAAATTAAATTTTCAAATTATACATAGAGTTGCAAACAGTTTTCTTCAAGAAAAATCTTGTGCTCCAGCCAGTTTGTTCAAAATAATCGGGTGTGAAATGCTTTGAGTCAAGTAAACAGAATTTTGATGGCTTGAATTGATCTCGTCGCATATTATGTAGCCAATTGCTTCAACAATTTTTTTTATCATGAATTGTGACATTATATAAACAGCCTTATTTAAAACCAGTAATTTGATTATTTTTTTCCTCGCAAGGAACTTATTTTTTAACCCAATAAATAAAAATTATAGTAATTCTGATTTGAATTATAATTAGTATTATAGTTGGCAATAAATAGAATTCATAGAGCTATAGAAAATAATATTGGTATAAATATAAAATATGATGATTTAATATATACAATTGGAATCGAAATAAAATTATTATTATTATTATTTTATCAAATGTATTATATTATATAAATAACAAATTAAATTGAAAATTAATTCCCATTCACGATTTTTTAGTATAATTTTTTTCTGCAATAATTTTATATTTTAATTAATATATTGAATTTAATAGAAAATATATAATAATAAAAGCAATTATTCTTACCCATAAACATTAATTCCTCGTCTTTCTATTGTTTCTTTCATTTGCTTCGTGGAACAACCATAATATAATATATTATGCACTACAAATACGAAAGGTGCCAAATTAAAGCCAAAACTTAATGTTGTGAACGTATTTGATATTTCTGCAATTGATTGCAAGTTATTTTAGAACTCTTACTCAAGTTCATATAATGATCAATTGCCGACTTTTTCGCTTTGCAGCTTGACTCTGCTGTAGAGTGGCGTCACAAATTCTACCTGAGCAGCTTAACCCTTCCCATTCCACCACAAAATTTGTGGTGATGTAGGTCCCACAGCCTGTACATAGTTTTGTATTGCTGACCCATAGTATGCCAGGTCTATTCCTTTATGATTCCAGCTCTATATAATATGAAAAATAAAACTGAAAACTTTTCATTTTCGCTCAGTTTAGATGTTGTTAAGTTTCAAAATATAACGAGGATTCATATATTTTTATTAATATATAAAGATTATCTCACCTTTATTGGTAAATGTTGATTTATTTTCTCTCGTACTCCAAATTTTACTCCATCAACACCAAAGATCTTAATGAAAGGAGGTGACTTTGAATTCTGATTGCTTGCACACAATCGACAAAGCTCCAGGAATGGTATAATATCTGATTTTATATTCATTGCTACAAACTGAATTTTCTCTATAACTACATGGTATATGTACAGTACAGTATATGTTTTCAAATCATTTTTTAAAAATTCATACACCAAGTATTTTTTTCAAAATTGTCAGGTACTTCAGCTGGACCTGCAGACACACAATACAATACAATACAGCATAAATGTATAGCCAAGCGTAAAAACTTATATTTACTTTATATTCACATCATATAAATAGATAATTATCAATTCAAGTAATAATCACTTCACATACGTTCAGTATAATTGTACATTCAACTTGTGCTCAACTAAAAACTTTACTGTCAAAACAAATCGAGCTAGGCAGGATTTGATTATAATTAGGAGCCTTCAGGAGCGAGTCGCAATTTGAGTTTTATTTTCGGTCATAGATTTTGCAATGAAGGGTTGTTCGTGGAGCTTTGAAACCTCATACCTTGATAGCTGAGATAACTTGTTTATTTATTACCGGTATGCATACTCTCTGCTAATAAATTTTTAATTTTTTTTTTTTTCCAACCCTTCCGGGGGACTCAAAACCAAAAATTTCCTTCTTTTATGTTTTATGGAATTCCCATGTTAAATTATGTGGTACAAAATTTTTATTCAATGCCATGTGCACCAAATTTTCTTTTAGGGGTAAATTGACATTCTGAATAAATAGTACTAATTTAAAATGAAGCAAAACAACTCTTCGTTAAAAAATGGGCTCCAACACATCAAATAATCAATTTAGCTTCTTTCTGACATTGCCATTCACAAGCTCTATTTTTTTGCCTCAGAAACCACATTTTTAAATCAATTAATATTAATTCATATAAAGAATTTGAATGTAATTAAGGTAGAGATAATACGGATCAGCTGGCCCAATGCTAAAAAAATCCCATTCATAAAAATTATGAAAAAAATTTAAAATGTTCTCCTCTACATCCCCTATCAGTAGGTAAAATATCAGGTATACAAAAACGAGCTAGTTTTCGAGTTATTAATTTTTAAAGTTGACTAATTTAACATGGAGAAATGGGACTTTCATGTTAAATTGGTCAACTTTGAAAATTAATAACTCGAAAACTAGCTCGTTTTTGTATACCTGATATTTTACCTACTGATAGGGGATGTAGAGGAGAACATTTTAAATTTTTTTCATAATTTTTATGAATGGGAATTTTTTAGCATTGGGCCAGCTGATCCGTATTGTCTCTACCTTAAGGGATGAATTTTTCTACTCTTGATTCTTAATTTGATCCAAATGAAGAAAATCTCTTCTTGTATATATGTGCATTTCAGGACTATAACTATATAGGCAAAAATGCAGATTCCAGTAATATTTTCCGAAATTTAACAAAATGACTGGTTTTCTTTTGTAGAGAAGTTTTCTTTTCTTCTTATTGCTATTGTATAATTTATGACTTCATTGAAAAAACAAACCCTGTCATTTTAAAAAGTTCTGTTAAACGCAAACTGCATGGTGCTTTCTCTGCGGAACCATAGGTATATTATTCAAATTTGTGTGTGAAAATTGTAAATTTCCCACAAAGCTCAATGTATAAACATAATTTACACTTGCAATCAACAACAACAATAAAGTGGGTGCGCGCGAGTTTGTTTACTTTTTTTGCTAAAACTGAGATTACTTGCAAGTGGTAATAATAATAATAAATCTTTTCTAGCCAGGAAAAAAATCTACCTATCAATATTAAAAAAATAATTATGGATATAAATTACAGAAAGTGCTCTGAATGCCTGCAAAAATACAATAAACATATTATTGTTCTGTGACCAGAGAGGTTGGCAGATAGGTGAGGGGCGGCCAGCATGGGGTTATACGTTATATGTACATAACACTCGACTTGTGTATTAGTTATATAGTTATGAAAATGTTAAGTTTAGTTGAATGTTTATGATGGATTGGGGAACCCTGTAAAAGGTTTATGTCATCACTGTGGAGCTAAAGCAAAGATCGAAGCAACAGTGTCATGAAATTCCCGTATGTTAGTCGCCAGAAGATTAGGTTGACGATGCGGGATGCTTAAATTTCGGTCAGTGTGCTTTATGACAGTGTGCTGATGGTTTGGTGGTATTCTCGAACGAAATGACCGATGGCGGCGCTGTCTGCAGAGTGATGACGTCACAAAATGGCGGACGTAATGCGGCTCGAAAGAAATATGGAGTATGAAAAGCAGGTTAATAATTTGATAATGTGCGATTAGAAGCTTACATAAAAACGTAAAATTTGACGCACCAGCTGTCAAATTAAATTCAGGGTCTTTACAATATTATTGGAGCCAATCGCACCCCTTTCAGCCTTTTCAGGGGTGTTTTTTTTCCCCCATAGGAAATACGAAAAGTTTTTCCAATGAATATGACCGAGATGTAACAATTTGAAAATTTATAAGAATTTTATGGAGAAAACTTCATACAATAGGTAATTAATTTACACCTTTGAAATAATTAATTAATACAGATTCATTACCACACCCCCGTGGCACCACCTCTACCACGCACACCCCTGGAGTGCTACCCGGCCGTATACCCCGTTATTCAGACCTATTAGTATTTTCCACTTTTTTTAATAAACGAGCTAAAATTATAGAACTTAATTTTCAAGGGGTTATCAACCCTCCTGAACCAAGAAATAATTTTAGATTTTCTCCCCGACGCACCCCTGAGGGTGGAGAACTACCCCTAAAATCCACTTTCCTTAAAAATTGTGCTAAAATTATGAAATTAATTTTCAAGGGGTAATCGACCTTCCTAAATTAGAAAAAAATATTATATTTTCTCCCTGACGCACCCCTGAGGGTGGAAACCTACCCCTAAAATCCACTTTCCTTAAAAATTGTGCTAAAATTATGAAATTAATTTTCAAGAGGTAATTGACCCTCCTGAACTCGGAAATAATTTTAAATTTTCTCCCCGACGCACCCCTGAGGGTGGAGAACTACCCCTAAAATCCACTTTCCTTAAAAATTGTGCTAAAATTATAAAATTTATTTTCAAGGGGTAATCAACCCTACTGAAGTCGGAAATAATTTTAAATTTTCTCCCTGACGCACCCCTGAGGGTGGAGACCTACCCCTAAAATCCACTTTCCTTAAAAATTGTGTTTAAATTATGAAATTAATTTTCAAGAGGTAATTGACCCTCCTGAACTCGGAAATAATTTTAAATTTTCTTCCCGACGCACCCCTGAGGATGGAAAACTACCCCGAAATTCAATTTTCCTTAAAAAATATGCTAGAATTATGAAAATAATTTTCAAGGGGTAAATCGACCCTACTGAAGTCGGAAATAATTTTATATTTTCTCTCCGACGCAACCCTGAGGGTAAACGGCTACCCACCGTATCCTTCTTTCTTAATAACCGAGTTGAAATTGTGAATTAAATTTTTTTCGGGATTTATCGTAATTTTTCATAGAAAAAAAATATATCAGACTCGCCTCTTTACTTGCAGTATGATGATGGATGTCCACCGTTATAATAATTACATGGCGTGAAGGCTCATGTTGGGGTCTGCACTCTGCCCAATGAGGCTATGTGTGACTTTAATTAACAACTGAGGTGTGACCATCAATTCCACATAACGTCTATCACTTTCAGCTCGTCAATGGTCTCAAATCTCTTTCTGAAGCAAAAGGTTTACAAGAAGAGATTTGAGACCAATTGACGAACAGAAAGTGGAGATAAGACGTTGCATGGAATTGGTCACAACTCAGATGTTAGAGGCCATGCACCTACACACATAGCCTCGTTGAGCGGACCAACATGTGCCATCACGCCAATTAACGGTGCTGAACACATTGAGTGAAACCATCATCATATACTGCAAGTGAAAAAGTGAGTCTGGGATACTTTTTCTCTGAAAAATTTCGATAAATCCCGAATAAAAATTTAATTCACAATTTCAACTCGATTATTAAGAAAGAAGGATATGGTGGGTAGCCGTTGACCCTCAGGGTTGCGTCGAGGAAAAAGTCTAAATTTATTTCCGAGTTTCAGAGGGGTTAATAAACACTTGAAAATTTAATTTTTTTATTTTAGCACAATTTTTAAGGAAAATGGATTTTAGGGGTAGGTTTCCACCCTCAGATGTACGTCGGGAAGAAAGTCTAAAATTATTTCCGACTTCAGTGTAGGGTCGATTACCCCTTGAAAATTAATTTCATAATTTTAGCACAATTTTTAAGGAAAATTGATTTACGGGGTAGTTCTCCACCCTCAGGGGTGCGTCGGGGAGAAAATCTAAAATTATTTCCGAGTTCAGTAGGGTCAATTGCCCCTTGAAAATTAATTTCACAATTTTAGCACAATTTTTAAGGAAAATTGTTTTTCGGGGTAGTTCTCCACCCTCAGGGGTGCGTCGGGGAGAAAATCTAAAAAAAATTCCGAGTTCAGGAAGGTTGATTACCCCTTGAAAATTAATTTCATAATTTTAGCACAATTTTAAAGAAAGATTGTTTTTCGGGGTAGTTCTCCATGCACCCTCAGGGGTGCGTCGGGGAGAAAATCTAAAATTATTTCCAAGTTTTTAGGAGGGTCGATTACACCTTGAAAATTAATTTCATAATTTTATCCCAATCAGTAAGAAAAATTAACAATAATTTAAGGATATCATATGGATCGACATATACATTTTATGCATATATACCACGCGCCGCGCGCAAGACTCTATTTAAAGCAAATGACACGGTGTATGGTCACATTTATCTGTTATTTTATTTATTAAGACTAATATTTAACTTTATTATGATAATAAAAAATTTGCAAGTGGATAATATTATATAATCACGTAAATTAACTCAGGAATGGTATGTCGTTCCTATACTGTTATGAACAGCTAGCCGCATTCTAGTAGTTCACACTTTTGGCCGCTAGAGGGCTGAATTTGGTTGCGTTCGCGAATATATAGAGAATATACTGGATCGTGGGCGTCAAGTTCATGATCAGAACATAACTTTAATTGTTGAATAACGTGTCACTTCTATGTGCTCATGAAAGCTATAAAATATGAGTTTCTCCCACTCTTGTGGTTATATTGTTGTACAGTATATTAATGTATGCACCAGTGGGCATTGTGTCTTGGCAGTAAGGAATCTTGACTTAGGTTTGGACTCAAGTACACAGGTCATCTGCCTTTATAATTTAAAATACAAACCAATTAACAAGAATAAATTAAATTATTTTCATTAATTTTCACTAACTGAAACAGTTTTGTTGATTCGGAGTGATTCGGGATTAATTGGGAGTGGAGGAAATGCCTATTCCTCCACTCCCAATCAATCTGTTCCCTACCTTATCCCTAATACCCAGTACCCCGTCGCGAGCTGTATAAGCTCTTAGGGGTGTATCCTTGAAAAAAAAAAATCCCGAATCACACTCCGAATCAACAAAACTGTTTCAGTTGGTGAAAATTAATGAAAATAATTTAATTTATTCTTGCATAAATTATATATATTATCCTATATATATAAATAGTATAATTGCCTGGAGGATGTAATTTAGCTGCATTCATGGAAAAGTGGACAGGGGGAGATATTTGGGGAGAAGGGAGAAGGGACCATGAATGGAAGCTCGAGTATCAGGGAAGCAACAAGGATGTGGGAAAGTATTCTTTTATCATGCAGGAGGACAGCGAGAGAATGGAATCTACTGGGGTCTGCGGAGGTGGGCGTGGACAGGATTGAGAAGTTCAGGGAGCTGGTGACCTCAAGCAAGACACAAACTGTGAGCCATAGTGGTGTATAAGCCACAACTGCCGCAGTATAAACTAATCTTTACTTTACTTTTACTTTTCAGCCCTAATACCCCCTCCCCCCTGGATCAGCGCCTGATGCCGTAGCAATTTTAGAGTGGGAAAACAGCTTTATAAGAGGGATTTCAGGCCCCTTGACTTCAGGTATGCATGGCATATATGCATATATATATCATACCGATATGCATACAGTCTATATACCTATGTTTGATATATTATGCATAATGATTGCATATACGTATAATTTATATATAGTTATAGTTATATATATATATATATATATATATATATATATATATATATATATATATATATATATATATATATATATATATATATATATATATATATATATATATATATATATATATATATATATAACTCTATATTATACATATTATATATATGCATACAGTTTGCATATATGCATACATTATTATGCATAATTAAATATATCATGCTTTCATGCATATACTGATACGCACAAAAAAACCTCCTTGCTGCAGACCACGCAGATCGACGCAAAACGCAAATGTCAGAACGGAGAGTATAAAACGTGTCAGCATGTCAGAATCAGGCAGGAATCAGGACAATCAGGTCAGAATTCAGCAATCAGCAGAATGCCACTTCTGTGACGTCACATGTTGTTGTTTCTTTAAGCGGGAAATCAGAGTAAATTTTGAAACACTCGGAAACGTAAATAACAGCGATAACAACTCGTCTGCGTAAATCGTCAGCGAGGCTCGATCTGTAAAACCAATTATAAAGGAGGATACATTCCATATCATCCTTGGGTGAAACTCTGGAGGGAGCTATAGTCAGATAGGCTAGAATATCCTCTCTGAAGTCTGTGATTATATATGCATATTATATATCCCTCCGACGACTCATATATGATAGAACTATAATTATAAGCCTCCGACTAACAATATTATAAGTTTTTTATTATTATAATGATTCCTATAATTTTGTAATTTTCTATTTATTAAAGGATGAAAAAATACTAAATTTAATGTATAACTTTCAAAAAAATCTAAAAATTAGATTTAATTATTAAAATACATAATTATATATATTTCAAAGAGTATATTATATATATATATTGTCATTTATTTATTCACATTAAATATATACGTATATACCATTAAAATACATATATAAGTGTAATAATTGAATATAGTTATTTTGTAATAATTTAAATGTAGAGAAAATTATATGGGCAAGTATTCTTTTTTGAGAAAGAACGGTGAGGGAGTGGAATTTGTTGGACTCTGGGCTTGTGGATGCTCGGAGTGTTGGTGAGTTCAGGGAGGGGCTGAGAGCTAGAGTCAGCCGCAAGCAAGCGAGCCACCGTGGTGGAATACCCACAATTATAGCCGCAAGCAGAGGGGTGTATGCATGTAATGTGTGTACACACTGCTATTTTATCTTATCTAATAATGCCCATATATTTGTATCACTAATATACTGTATATATATATTTTTTTTTTGTTTTGTTTTTACAGATAAATCCAATTTTTTAAATGTTTTGTATATTAAATTTAGTCACAATTAATGTATCAACTGATATATAATGTGAACAAATATAATAAAAAAATTAGTAAATCTTACAACCAATATTTATAAAAAAAAAATTTGATCAACACACGTACTTTTTATTAAAGGTTCCTTTTATTTTTAATTTTATAAATCTTCTTTTTTATGCCCAAGTGTTTTGGCTATATTAAAACAGGTTTGTATTATAAAGGCCATTTTAGAATATATATTACAAATGTTAATGAAGCTATAATAAATTTATATTACATCAATCATATAAATACAGTAAATACACAATACGAGTTTTTATGTAAACATGCAGTTATTGCAGAGTCTACAGTAAATAATTTACTACAGAAGTTTCAACCACAGAATTTGCATTGTACTCTCTAGCATTCATGCCATGAACTTTTATTGTATGCTTTTGTAAACCTGAGTGATAAAAGTAAGATTTTTCACATAGATTACAGTTATGATTTTTTGT
Organism: Siphlonurus alternatus; assembly: GCA_949825025.1. NCBI lineage: Eukaryota > Metazoa > Arthropoda > Insecta > Ephemeroptera > Siphlonuridae > Siphlonurus > Siphlonurus alternatus. The sequence goes on along the minus strand of OX463780.1, from coordinate 27,056,750 downwards.
TCCTGCATGTTTTGATTCATGATCTCGCAAATATGTACTTGAAATAAAACATTTTTCACAGAACTGACATTTATTTTTATGAGGTACTATTTCAGGTAAACTCTTGCCTAAATGATGATATTCGACATGGCGTTTTAAGTAATGTTTAAAGGTAAATTTCTTGGGACACTGAGAACAAGAAAATGGGTAATTTTTAGTATGACTATACATGTGATACTGCAGTACATATTTGTTTTCTTTCACTGCATTACAAATATCACATTTAACAGGACGAACATAGGTAGGAATAGAAATTTCTCCCCCGTCCTTATGAGTGATATGATGTCTTTCCAATAACTGTGGAGACTTAAAATAACGATAACACAGTAAACACTTAGCTCCCTTTATCCCTTCATGTCTCATTTCATGATATTTCAAATTAGGTTCTCTGGATAACAATTTACCACAAAATCGACAAGCAAATTGTCTCTTACCATGTGTTCTTAAATGGTTTTTAATTTGATTTTTTTGATAAAACTTTTTACAAATCTTACATGGTACTTTATCTCTATGTACAGAATATATATGTCCTTTTAAGGAATACATTTTATCATATACTTTACCACATAGTTCACATGCAAAAGTACCTACATTATGTGTTTTCATGTGACTCTTCATTTTTGATCTTGTATCAAATGTCTTTCCGCACGTTTCACACAACACAAATTCTGGAACAATATTATTTATTTCTAATTGCTGCTTTTTCTCTTTTGACTCGGTCTGAGATGAAATTTTTACATAACTTTCCGTCATGCATGGCTCGTGAGTTGGCTCTGGCTCATGTTCAATCTCAATGTGTTTTGAGAGTTTCTCCATTTTGGTGTATCCTCGCTTACATGGAGGGTGTGGGCACCTGAAAGGATTCACGGACTCTGTCTGCATGTGAGGTTGAACCTCTCCTGTTATTTTGTAAACTCGGTCACACACACGGCACATAAGTTCTTTTCCACCGTAATGGTTACACTCAATATGCCCAGCAATTTGATCGTCACGTACAAGTTTATTGCAATGACAGCATGGAGATCTTATTAATGGTTCATGTTTTGTTACTTCTTTATTAGGATTTGGTTGATGCACAGATTTCATATGACGGATTAAACTTCTTTTATGACCAAGTATTTTATCACACAACAAACATGTAGATTTTTCCATTTTTCTAGGATATTTAGGTTTTGAATTTGAAGGGGGTTCAAATTTGAAATTTTCTAAAAACTTTTTTAAAGCTTCAATTACTCTATGCTTTGATTCTGGATTAATAGCTTTATTGTGAATAGCGGCATTTAAAAAATATTTAGAGCGTTGGAATCTTGCTCTTGGAATGAACTCTCCCAGTCTTACAACCTGAAACTCTGGAGTCTTGTACTCAAAAGTCTCGACGGGGGCGTCCAGCTGACAGGTCATACTACTGAGAAGCTCGCTCTCACTGTCCGTGCCAACGTTTCGTTGGTGCAGCTTTCGATGTCTGGAGAACACCTCTGCACTGCCACACACACTCTCTCCACACTCACTGCAGCCCCAAACCTCATCAGGGTGCATCATCTCAAAGTGAGTTACCATATCAGCTTTATCAGTGAACATTTGGGAGCAAGCTGTGCAGGTGTACATAGCATTTTCAAGTGGTACTTTAAAATTCTTCAGTCCAGGTTTGGGTCTACAAAAGAAAGAAATTTTATTGCATTATTTAAATGAAATAAGCAGAATTATGTTTGGTTTTAAATGAACTTGGAGAAGTAAGTTCCTACAATATAATTTGATATGAGAAATAAATCAGTTAATTGTACCTGAAGTATAGAACTCAATACAGTATGTTTATGCAAGTGACATAAATGATAAAGAGGAGCAAAAATAATTTAAATTATAGTGTAATTATAATGTTCCACAAGGCTTTGCACTAGAGCTTCTACTTTTTGTTCTCTTTATAATGATTTGGAAATAGCACTTAAAAATGTCCACTGTCTGCCCAATGCAGACTGATCCTATATGCTGATGATATTGTTTTGCTTATTATTGGTAAAACTATTGCTATGAAAATTCTTGAAGAGTATCCCAATAAGAACTGTTGAGCATGAATAATTTAATAATTATTTGCCAGATATATACAAATATTTATTTGTCTTAATTATTTATTATAACATAGGCACCAAAACTTGTTCTCAATGTTCGGTTTCATCTGTATATTTACAATAGACTTAATATACAGTATAAATTTAATACCATTATTATATAAATATATGTTTATACTTATTGTGTTTATTTTTAATTTATATTGTGTAATCTATCTTGCCATCCTGTCTATATATTTATTTGCTATTTCTTTGTATGTATATGTTTTTTGTTTTTATGTTTTTCCTATATATGTCCTATATATGTCCTATATATGTCTTATATTCTACACTCTTTTACATTTAATAATATGTAAAAATTAATATGTATGTACACTATTTATTTGTGTTTAATAAAAGATTTATAATAATTTGAAGACTAATTTTATGTTTTTTGCGCAGATCTATCAATACTAAAAAAAAAAAAAAAAAAAAAAAAGTAAGTGCAAAATCAATTTTGCTATATGAAGCAACTTCGGAATATATGTAGTAACTATATTATATATAGTACTTAAAAGTTGTATATTACTTTTTTTTTTTATTATTTATGGAGTTCTTTTGTTAGAATCATCCATTCATGCTGACAGTACGTGTTTTTTGTTCCCTAAAAAAAAATATTGGAAACATGATTCAAGCTAAAAAAAAAAAAAAAAAAAAAAAAAAAAAAAAAAAAAAAAAAAAAACAGACAGACAGACAGACAGACAGACAGACAGACAGACAGACAGACAGACAGACAGACAGACAGACAGACAGACAGACAGACAGACAGACAGACAGACAGACAGACAGACAGACAGACAGACAGACAGACAGACAGACAGACAGACAGACAGACAGACAGACAGACAGACAGACAGACAGACAGACAGACAGACAGACAGACAGACAGACAGACAGACAGACAGACAGACAGACAGACAGACAGACAGACAGACAGACAGACAGACAGACAGACAGACAGACAGACAGACAGACAGACAGACAGACAGACAGACAAGGTTGTAAAAATAAATGAGGGCAACTTAATATATTAAATTCTCTAAGCATTTGTATTTTTCATGATAATGTATGCAAAGAAAAACTATCATATGTTTCAAGTTAATAAACATGTGATCAACTGAATATAATACTTGAGTCAAATTTAATTCATAAAAGATACCGGTACGGCAGATAGATATTGGAAGCAAACTAAAAGAAACCATTTCATCGCTCGCTCAGAATGCAAATCACGTGGCTACAAAAATATTTTATGGAACTTTGGCCCTTATTTTCTAGTGAGATAAAGTTTAAAGTTGCATTAATTTTTTTTTGTAGTTACGCGTTTTGCATTCTGAGACGACAATTTGTGTTTCAGCTGACTATTAAAGCTTTCAGATTTTATAAAAAAAATTAGAGTGTATCTTTTTTTAAAGAATAAATTTTTTAATGTTATTTATTAGTCTTTGTAATTATTTTGTTATAAATTCAATTTACTGTAAATTTATTTAAAGAATATGATAGAAACACATACAATCTATTCTTTAAATAGATAACTATTGCTTAGTTCGATTTTTTCAAACAATTAATTAATATCGCAAATTCAATTTATGTATATAAATTTATTAAATTGTATACTCTGCTTTCTTAATTAGCTTTTGTTTGTTTTGTTTTTTCAGCTAAAAATAAATTATGTATTATAGGGTGTTTAGTCACAATGTACCAACAGGCACTTAATGTGAATAATAAAAAAAGAAAAGAAACTTACCTGTTTTTAAATGCAGCAATAGCTTGTTGAACTTTCTCAGAGACAGGCACACAGCTTAAATTTTCTTTTTCTATATTAACCAGGACAAGATACAGCATGGGATGTTTTTCCTAAAAATAAAGAAAAGAAAAATGTCATACATATACAGTATTATATCATAAATTGGGTTATACATCTCAAATACTTGCAAGAGAAATGTTAGCATACTAAAAACAAAGAATTAATGTTTAATTCTTTGCTTAAAATAACTGAATACTATATTATTGTCACTAAAATAAATATTAAATAAATAAATGAATGAATGAATGAATGAATGAATGAATGAATGAATGATTGAATGAATGAATGAATGAATGAATGAATGAATGAATGAATGAATGAATGAATGAATGAATGAATGAATGAATGAATGAATGAAAAGGGGCAACAAAACATAATAAACAGCAAATTATTATTTTGTAGTGTAGCAATCCAGCATAATTATTATGAATGGGATTTTTATTAACATTGTGTGTGTTAAATGTGGGGGCATACATGACCAAAATGTTTCAATTGCCCCAAAATACCAACCAACCAACCCCCTTAAATGACTACATAATAACAATAATTCATTACCTGGTCATTCTTCTCAGCAATGACGATGGCTACTTGAGAAATTCCATGGGAAGACTCGAAGCAGGGAGATGATCTTTCCAAACTAGTCCCATCCAGCTGAGGCTTATATAATGCAAAATCTAGCTCATGCGCTGTAAATTCAGTATTAAAATGCACAGACTCAGCCTCTACAGACTTTGAACTAGACTGAGACGCTGACTTATAATTGTCTGGTTTTGATTCAGCGTTTAAAGACGCAGATTCAGAGGTACACTGAATTTCACAAGGTAAATCCTCAGTCTTGTCTGATTTGGAGTCCAGGTCATTGGAAGTGGACTCAATCTCACAAGCTGGAGACTGAGACGTGCTTGATATGGATTCAGTCTCAAAAGCTGTATATTCAGAATCATGGTGGGCTGACTCTGACTCGTCTGCCAAGCACTCAAAGAAAGATATGGACCCATCATCACACATCATGGGCTCAGGGTTGTTTGACGGAGTTGGAGGACCCCCAGAAGGTTTTTCTGTTGCGTACATTGTCTGAAACATATAAACAACTTAATTTGTGATCTAATTGTTGAACATTTGTATGGCAACAATAATTTAAGAAATACAACAGCAACTTTGAAGTCTAATTACAAATTCTGTATATCTCTTATGAGTCTTAGTACAAAAATAAAAACCATTTTAATCAATAAGCTAAGCAACTAGCAAGACTGCTCATTTGAAATCTAACATATCCAGAAGATATATTACTATGTACTGTAACTTCGACCCTTTGATTTTACAATTAATACTATATTTACAAAGTAGGATGGTAGATAGGAAAAAAAAGTATTTACCGAGACCAATTCTTGTGTTCCAGTTTCATTCTTAATTTCCGCTGAACTATCTTGTCGGATACCACTTGGTGACAACAGAACAGCAACTGGAAGGTCAATGTCTCCATCATCAGAAAACACATCTTTGAGCAGTATCTCAACCTAAAAATGAAAATAATGATTAATGCAATGATTTGGCTGGTTATAGTAGCATTTATGAATATTAAAATGGTAGTTCACAAAACAGTAACAAAAAAAAGCTTTTTTTTTTAGTTGTTGTAAATACAGTAATAGATATTGTATTGACAGACTACAAATTTATTTTTACTACTCATAGAAAAAATGTTTAATCAAAATTGTATGTTACCGAAGATGCTACATATCCCTAATATTTGAAATCATTTGAACTTTGAAATCTTAAGCTTATCAAAACTATCAAGTAGACAGGAAAGAAGGGGGGTCACCCCCTCCATTGAGGTACCAGTAGGGCAAAATACATCCTGGGGAGTGTGTGGGTCAAAACTTCTCCAACTACCCACCCTTATGCCTACACCATTGTTCATGTCTCATAAAATGCTAGCAGCCTTGTATGTACTGTAATAATTATGTTCACCGGATAACATAATTATTTACATTTACCTTTGCAATTTCAATCTCAGCTTTGTTTTTGAGTTGCTGCAGCTTGGTTTGAGCCTCAAGGCATGCACTGGTGAGTGCATGGCATACATTTAGCTTCGACATACATGAGATGCACACCTGCTGTGGATATTCATCACCACTCTCCACCTGTGATATTATGATAAGTTTAAAAACTACAGTAACAAGTCATCATTAGCAACAGTTAAGTGATTTTTTTGTGGTACTCTTTTATACAGTAATGTATAATTTAAAATACAGTACAGTACTGTATACGAACATAATTAAAATATTTTTACGATATAATTATACATATAAATATTTACAAACTTACTTTAATAGGTAAATGACACTTAATTTTGTGTTCTATTTCCAATTTTAATCCATGGGTGCTGAAGATCTTTATCATAGGTGATTTTTTATTTTCTGAGTTTGCACACAAGCGACAGAGATCTAAATAATGGACCTCCATCTTGAGGTTGTTTTTAATTATGCCTTGTGGCAATTCAAAATATTTTCTTAATTTTTCTTATTCAATTTTCATGAGAGACCAGCAAAGACATCTGTGGGCACACATGAGGCAACTCTGTCACTCACAATTTGGGTGGTAATGTTATCATCCAGTACTCTATCACCCATTGCATACTGTAGATGAAGAACTTTCAGCTAGACTTAGAGGTTTGTTGATTTTTTATTATTGTATCACTAAAAATCAACAACAAAAAGCCCAGTTTAAAGTTATAGACTTCATCTATGGAAGTGGGTACATGTTTTCAGTTATTTCACATTCTTAATTAAAAACAGGATCTTGATGAACAATTGAAAAACAAATAATACAGTATAAATTATAATTTTAGCAAAGACAACAGTCAAGGCCTCTTTAGGCCTGCTTAGAGAAGCAGTTGTTTAAGTCTAGCTGGACTGCCGTGAGAGGGGTATTAGTGGAGAAGATATGTTTAGAGATAGAAAATCCGTATTATTTGGGCGGACACACTGGTCATTAATAATACAAAGGAATATTTGGCGTACTGTAAGGGGAAGAAACGAGCACAAAAACCACATCTGGTGCCTCGTCTGTTTGTTTGTGATTTTAACAACATTACAATAATCAGCCATTAACCTTTCAAGCAAAACAATAAAGTTCAATTTATAATTTAATGCAGTATACAGTATAATTACTATAATTCATAACATAATTTATGTACGTACTATACTACATAACATGTATGGTAACTGTACTAGTTACCGTCACGTTAAGGAATTTTTACATGTTATTCTTATGAGAAAATCATTTTTTAGGGGGTGTCGCGGTTATCGGCCACCATGTTAAAAAAAAAGTTAAAATACTCCGATCGTTCTGAAATTTTCTGTGCGTGTTCGGACCACTAACGCCATCTAGCGGTTAAATGGGTGAAACTCCGTCAAATGACGCGAAGTGCCTCAAAAGTGGGGTGGCCGATAACATAGTGTGGCCGGTAACTAGTACAATTACCATACAAATTTCAAAATTAGGCATAATTTCAGACTTAATTAATTGCATTATAGGAATTATATTACTGCAATATAAATCAACAAAGTCAAGCTATGTCGAGCATAGTTAGTATACAGTGTATATACTTCATGGAAGAGCAATTGTTTCAATTAAAAATTATGTTGCTCCCTTGGTAAATTCCACCCATGCAGTGATGCACTTGTATCTGGGTTTCCCAGGCTTTGGACATAGCTTTGGTCCATTGATAAAAAGCAGATGTGTATGTCCTGACTAAGGTTTTCCACAGTTCTATCAATCTCACCTCAGTGATGCATAACAGGCTGTGGCCACCATCCTTTCCCTCCCTTATCCTTACCCATTACCCCGCTTCGAGCTCCAAGCACATTGGGGTGTATCCTTGTAAACAAGAAAGAAACAGAGAAGAATATAGTATATGTACGGTGAGAGTGAAACTTAGCTGCAAAGTTTGAACAGGAGGTCATAGAGGTGGAGAGTTTGGGAGAGTTCAAGAACAGGCTGGGAAAAAGTTGTATGGTACGCTATGCATATACAGTACACAGATAGACTGTAATGCATAATAGATCTGAGGTGAGATGAAAGGGTGTATAACTATATTGTCCCTCATGCGGAATAATGAGCTGCAGTATCTGCTTAATTACCACGATCTCGTTGCAATAATGAGCTGTCTGCTTTTTAAAGGGAGCACAATTATGAGCTGTAAATCTGTATAAAATAAATCTCAATGTTGCGCTTGCCTGAAATTATAGATATGCATAGCTCATTATTGCAACAAGATCATTGTAGGCAGATAGCTCATTATTCCGGACGAGGGACAATATATATCACACATTTGACGCTTATAAAATATAATTTAAATGTGTTAAAGGTTACAAGTAATATATGCATACATACTGTAGATTACTTTTATTTAGCCTCCTCCATTTCTGTACACAGTACAATACCATCATATGCATTATATCATACTCTTCGTGAGTGGAAGCTGGAGTTCAGGGGTAGTGGGAGTGATGTGAAGAAGTACCCTTTTCTAAATCGAATGATAAGGGAGTGGAATTTGTTGCCGTCCGGGGTGGTTGGGGGCGGAGATTTATGAAGGGTTTAAAAGTGCGTTGAGTATACATACAGTACATTGCATGCCACTGTGGTAGTGTAGAGCCACATTTGCCGCAGATCGTTAAATCTAAATCTAGGGCATCTTGTATGCATACACAAAGTATGCATACTGTATTATGATATTTATGATAGTATGTAACAGTAATGTACCAACAGTAGCATACATAAATATGCAACTTTGGTATGCATACAAATTACTGTATACAGTACTGTATGCAAACGTAATATATGCATATGCATACTGTAGGATACTGTATGAACAAAATGCATGCATATTACATACATGTACAAATTGTAAAATCCCTCACGGAACGGGCCCTCACGCATCACGCAATATGGCATATGATGGACTGCAGTATGTATCATACAGTACATATATGCATACAGTAGAGTATAACATGGAGAAATTCTTCTATAATTTATCCATGGAGTATAACATCAGTTAGCATGCATACAGTGTGATCTACGAACTGCGAACACCTTTGCAGCGACCTTGTAACATATCGACTGACATAAATAGTATAAAGAAAAATGTATGCATACTTACTCTCCTTACGTGGGGCTCCTTATAATTCCTTTTATGTCTAGTATTTCATTAATCCCAATACTCTTCAAATATGGGTCGAATTCATTCTTTCCACTGCTTCAAAAGTCCAAAGCTGCAAAGAAAAGAAACAAAACAAAGCAGCTAGGGATCGGCGATATTTATCGATTATACTCGATACCCGATACTTTTCTGGGGTGGCATGCGATGACCCGAAATTGCGTAGCGTCGAAAATCATATCGCCCAAAATAATCGATTGCTGCAAGCAGCGGGATATTAGACGTAGTTGCTAGGGATCGGCGATAGTGAAAAAAGTATCGATACTTTTTATATCGAGTACTTTAAAAAGTATCAATACTCATCAATATTATCGGCTCAAAATATATCGATATTTCGATATATCGGAAAATATCGGCGGTAATTTTAAAAAGATTAAAATTCAGCATATTTTTTAGCTTCTGGGGGGGGGGGGGGGGGTAAAATACATTTTTCTTTTAATGTAGTAAATATTATACCAACATTTATTTTTTATGTACGTTATATATAATATATTAATTTAAAAAAAAAATACACAACAGGTTTTCAAGTATTCCGCCATCTTGAAAATACTAACCTGTACCTGTGACACCTGTTATTATTAAAGTTTTTATTGAACACTCTTACAGTGTACATATAACATATAACATATAGACATAAAAAACATAAAATCTTATATTATACACACAACATATATGACAAATCAATAAATAATTATTACATATATGTGATAATTATTATCAATTATTATTATTATTAATTATTATTATTATTAAATATGTGACACCTGTGTATACTGTAAATGAATAATTTGTAATACTTTTGCGGATATATCGGTGAAAGTATTTAGTATAAATCATTCCTATACTACCTACTATAGCTAGCTAGCTTAAGGCTACACTATAATTGGCCAAAGCCAAGTACTCTCGAGCCAATAGTAAGTAAAACTATCGGAGGTATTGAGTGCCAGCTATAGTGGAAGCCATCTTGTAGTAGTAAACGGCCAATCGCGTATTTTCGATCAAACGAGTAGATTTTCGTATTGGAAAAAGAATTTAAAAACGCATAGTATCGAACTCATGGACGAAAACCTATTTAATTAATAAATATTTTTTTGTCTTGCCTTGGTTTTTGATTACCGCGAGTGACTTTTGCATGCATTTTTTGATAAATAGTATCGGCCGCGATACTCATAATTTAGTATCGAATACCCGATAATTATCGGCTTAGAAAAGTACTCGATAGTATCGATATATCGCCAGAAAAGTATCGGGTATCGAGTAGTATCGAAATATATCGCCGATCCCTAGTAGTTGCACTGCTTAACACTAGATGACAATTGCGTTCACTGGCTGATTTTTTTTTTCTTATATTTCAGCTAAATTATTTTAAATTTTTTAAAAAGGATCAGTGTTATGAGCACTTTCAGATAGGTTGCATGAGCATAAATATGGTGGCCTTAGATTACTCTGGTCGCTAGAATTAACCTTTCATTGGTTAATTCCGTTAATTGGTAGTATAGTTTGACTGATGCCGACGAGTGATATATGAATTATGATTGTGCTCTTGCTATTTATTTATTCGTGTAGTGGATTTTGTGATATTTTAATTATATAAATAGTGCACGCAGTATTCATTGAGCTCTACACAAGGCCTTGTGTAGAGCTCAATGGCAGTATTCGATTCTTTTAATTTAAGTGCGTAAATTAATGTACGTGTTTCTGCATGATGCATGACAATTAATATTAATAATTAAATTAATTTGCGTGTAATTATTGCACTTGATCGAAGGAACATATTTTCTTTAAATTTTAATATAAAACTTTAATTCAGATATTATAGATCTCGGTGCATGCAGCATAAAATTATATGCATTAATTATAATATATGTATACACACATATATATGTATATATATATATAGAAGTATTAATTCAAATGAAACTTAAATTTATTTGCATGGTAGCTTTTTCGCTATTTTATAAATAATTATATATCATAATTTATCCACATCGATCATGCATGAGTATTTTTGTATTATATACGCATTTAAATAAAATAAAATATTACATATTTTTCAATTGCTGCATATATATATTGCTCGATCCAATTAATTTAAAAATTCTTTAACTTTTGATTTGTATTTAATATAATATAGTATATATTACATAAACAGGATCCGAGTATTATATTATAAATTGTATATAATAGACAACTTACATGAATTTATTTATTGCAAAAAGAGAGAGTATCAAATTATACGTACCATTTTAAATTTTTTTGATTCGCGGAGAACTATTAATTTTAAATAATTATTAAAGTTCTGTAAGTTGTCCATATTTGTCCATTAAAATTTCATGTGCCTATAATATATATATATATATATATATATATATATATATATATATATATATATATATATATATATATATATATATATATATATATATATATATATATTGGTTGGTACTTTGGGGCAATTAATTGACACATTTTGGTCATGTATGCCCCCATTTTTATATTATAGTATATATAATTATTGAGCCATATATATAATATTATATAGCTTTTAAATATTTATCAATCTCATAATATATATTATTCTTAATTAAACCCTATTGGGTACTTCTATTTACTAATTACATACTACTTCGAAACCCCGAACCTTCCGAAACCCTAACTTGAGCGTTTCGCGGGCTCTTCTGGAACGAGGGCGGCCATGGCCTTGCAAATCCATCCCGGCATTTGCCTGCGGCTGAGGGAAACGTGGAAACCTCAGCCAGGATGGACGCTACAGCTTTTGTCAATGAACCGGAAATGCAATGGTCCAAAGCCAGGGGAACCACATAGTGGAAAAGCGCAACATTTTACCCTGGGTGGGAAACGAGGTTTTTGTTGAAAATGGTCACCCATCCAACTACTAACCACGCGCGGCATTGCTTGACTTCGGTGATCTGACGAGACCCGGTCAAGCGCACTGCGCCACACCTCCCACAAATATCTACCATTGAGTGGGTAGTTAGGATACAAAAATTTCATTGCAAAAGTGTATAGAGGGTAAAATCATGCTATACTCTCTGATTTATTATTTTATTTATATATATATATATATTTTTTTTTTCTCACATTTTTCTGAGACCTGTAGACGTCTCCAGGAAGTTTGGCAAATCCCGCAAATCATTCAATAATTATTTAAAAATATTTACCGGTTTCAGAAAAAATAAAATAAAAAAGTCAGAGTATACCCACCGTTTATTAATTTCTTGCAAAAAAATGTTTAATGCTAGCTGTTTATTACGGAATTATAATACTTAGTAAAGGCTAGATTAATTTCAACAATATGAGTAATGACAGTTTTTTTAATGCATTCAGCATTATATATATAATGCTATATTTAAATTTAAAATTATACTAGTACTATTATACAATATTCGCAGCCGTGGATCCACGAACAGCTCTAGTGAGCTATAGTGGGTGCACGGGAGCGGCAATTCCCCCTATAATAAAAGATCCCGAAAGGCAATAAAATGATGTTTAAATTTAACACTTACGTACTTGTTTAGCCGACCCCTCCTATTACAACACTGGCGGAAGGTGTCAAAAGCGACCTATAATTAACTCTTTTATAATTAATGGGAAAATGTATAAAAGAGTACGATACATGCTACAAAATAAATCTTAAAAAAAAATCTCATGCCGTTATACCATTTAGACCCCAGAAAAAAAACTTAAATATGTATAAAAATATTAATATTATACGGATTGATTTAATTAATTTATACATTATGCTGATTATGCATACTGTATTACATATATATATATATATATATATATATATATATATATATATATATATATATATATATATATATATATATATATATATATATATATATATATATATATATATATATATATATATATATATATATATATATATATATATTATAATCCACGGATGATTTGACCCCTCCTTCCCCCTCCCCTCACTTGTAACAAGTACAACAACAAAATCTTAATAATTAAATGTTAAGATTATTATAGTCTCTGTTTTTAATTCACTCCCTGAATCCACCAAAGGCACCAAGAGACCTTATTTAGATATGCGCTGTTTAAATGTTCTTTAAGGTAGAGATAACACAGATCAGCTGGCCCAATGCTAAAAAAATCCCATTCATAAAAATTATGAAAAAAATTTAAAATGTTCTCCTCTACGTACATCCCCTATCAGTAGGTAAAATATCAGGTATACAAAAACGAGCTAGTTTTTGAGTTATTAATTTTTAAAGTTGACTATTTAACATGGAAGCTCCATTTCTCCATGTTAAATTAGAGAACTTTAAAACTTAATTACTCGAAAACTAGCTCGTTTTTGTATACCTGATATTTTACCTACTGATAGGGGATGTAGAGGAGAACATTTTAAATTTTTTTAATAATTTTTAAGAACGGGATTATTTTAGCATTGGGCCAGCTGATCCGTATTATCTCTACCTTAATGTAATTTTACGATTTTGTGAGTATTCTGACGAAGGAATATTTTCAATTGAAATATATCTTCATGATACTATTTTTTGTTTTTTGGGTGACTGGACACTTTTGTGAATGGGATATCCTTTTTCATGTCTCCGCCCTTTGGGTTTTTGTACTTATTTTCAATAAATACAACTGTTAATATTATTATTATTTATATAATATTAGTTAGAGAGTGCGTGCATAAATTATTAGGACTTTATATAGGTAATGGAAAATCGCTGCATTAAAATTATTTTAATGACGTAATTAATAATTAAAGCTTGCGCTGCATAAAAGTATTTTTTCTTATTTTTTTAGTTCACCTTATATATTATGATTGTGCTCGATCAACATATGACATGTATTATTATAGTATCATGCGCGCGTCATATTTATTTATCCGGATGAAGTATGGTTTTATTTTAAGTTTATTATTTTTTATATATAATAATCACATATAAAAGAAAAACAATGAATATAACTTATGTAGAACATTAATTAATATTAATAATTATTAATTAATTTATATCACATTTTATGTTTAATTTTGCACATAAAAAAAATCTTTACTACACGGTGTGGTTTAATTTATTTGCTTGTTGTTGACTGTACAAAATTCTTTGCAAAGTAAAGGTGCGGAGAGAGCTACAATGGGGTTGGAAGGGATAAGGGGGCTAATATATTCTATATTCCCGTTACATCCATTGACTGCGTGCAGTCAGAAGCTTGAGTATAAAGAGAGACCAGCATTTAAGAGAGAGAGAGAGAGAGAGAGAGAGAGAGAGAGAGAGAGAGAGAGAGAGAGAGAGAGAGAGAGAGAGAGAGAGAGAGAGAGAGAGAGAGAGTTATTCTTTCATAATGCCATGGCATCAATAATAGACGTTACTTTTATGTTTTATGGCCATCAATACTTGAAAAAAAAAATACTTCAAATACTACTCCTTTCTATAGCTTAAATTCGACACAAATCCGCAGTAAGAAAAAATAATTAATAATTATGCATACAGTTTAAACATGGTCATTGCATAATAGTATATAATGTGTTGTGTACAAACAATGAATAATATATATAGTATATGTTACGAAGAACGTATAGTACGAAGAAATGTAAAGAAATAAATGATGCTTTATGCATCTAATTGTTGTTGTTTTTAATTTTTGAAGTAAAAAATGTATGTTGTTGTTGTTGTTGTTGTGCATAATTTTAATATAATATTTTTTTTATACCTCGATCGTCTTTGTCACGTACCTTATCAGTACTTATCAGTCACTTTTATCTTTTATCAGTATGTCAATATGACTACTTAGTACGTAGAAAGTATGACTACAGTGTGTATAAAAAATAATGTGTATCATATAGAACGATTATAAATAAAAATGTAAATAAAAATAATAATTTCAGATGTTAATTGTACTTGTTCAGTACGCGAGCTGTAGACTCTATTAATTCAAGTTTAAATTGGAAAATATGTAGTGCAAAAAACAACTGCAGGTATATATTTATTTTATATAATATATATATAATAAAATATTTAAAAAATTTAAAAAAGCAAATAATTTATTTATGCACGTGTTAAAATTATTCTGTCTGCATGTCTATAAGCCGCTTATTGTCATTTTGGAAGGAAAGTAATGTTAGCTAGGTCAATCGTAAAAATAGGTATGGCGTTCCGATCCCGTGCTAAAATTTGGGAAGGTTAACTTTGAGCTATATAGATAGTTGAAATTTGGCATACGTATATTATAATATTGTATATATTATATATAGCCAAGTGTTGCAAGTTTTTTTTTAAATCTATTAAAAAAATTGAATTATTATTTCATGCCTTTTTAGGGGTGGATTTACGATTTGCACTTCTTCCTTGTGGGATTTTCATGTTAAATTAAGCTAGTTGATAGAAAAATTTTGTAACATTAATTGCGTGTCACTAAAATTAGTTTTAAAGGGTTTTCAGAGCATGCTGAATCTAATGGTGTGATTTTAAACGTGGTGAAAACAACCCCTAATGAGATAAAATGGCCTTAACGTAAAAAAAAAAAAAAAAAAATAGTGTTATCAAAATTTTGATCAGGCTATCAGGCTCATTTTGTTACCCCAAAAACAATCCTTCAATTTTTTAATTGGAGCAATTAAGTTAAGGATTTAATTTTTAGGTGTAAAAATTCCAACCCCTAAAAAAATTAAATCCTTAACTTAATTACTCCGATTAAAAACATTCAAAGGTTGTTTCTGGGGTAAAAAAATGAATTCGTTTCAGTGGCATAATCAAAATTTTGATAGCACAATTTTTTTCACAAAATAAAATAGTCGAATCACTATATCATTAGAGGTTGTTTTCACCACTATACCATTAGATTTAACGTGCTCTGAAAAAGGCTTAAAAAATAATTTTGGTGCAAATCGGATAAAATTTTTCAATGTGAATTAACAAAATTTAACATGGAAATCCTATTGAAGGAAGAAGTTCAAACCGTGAATTCACTCCTAAAAAGGTATGAAATAATATATATCTTTTTTAACACATGCATATAAAAAAAAAAAAAAAACTTACAACCCTTGGATTACGTATATATGCCAAATTTCAACTTTCTAGCTCAAAGTTAACCTGCCCAATGTTTAGCATGGGATCGGAACACCATTCCTGGCCCAGTCTGTATATTGTGTATATACATAAAGGCGGTATTACACAATACAATTTTTCTGTTTATTGCGTATATACAATTTTAATTTACAAGTAAAATTCAACTCCATATTTGCTTGCATGGAGATGAAATTCTGTTGCAAAGGAAAATTGTAAGCTAAATTACGTATTATAATAATATGCGCAGGCTTAATAACTTTATATACATGGCACCCCGCCAGTATAAAATAATTAAAATATTGAACAAATGAGTAACATAGTATATATCAATTAGTACGAAATTATGCTAGTCGGAATAGTTTCATCTGCATATATGTTATATAGTGTGAATGCATCATGTAAAAGCGTTTGCGAAATATTTAAGCTACACCTGGAGGCGTTTGTTTCTTAATTAGCCGGCCAATCCACATCCAGCCATGGCCACGTACGCTAGCAATTTAGAAAATCATAATTTATTATTTTATATAATTTATTTTTATTATATTTATTACTATGTTACATGACATAAATTAGTTCATCTTTAATTAAATTAATTATTTTCTCTCTTCAATAAAAAAATTATTTTAGGATGTTCGTTACTTCGTTATTTTTATATTCCAATTAGTTTTTTATATACGTATAAATATAATTATCAAATTTCATTTTATTTTATATATAATCATATATTTTTAATTTCACTTCCAATAAAATTTTATTTTAATTATATATTTTTGTCACTTATATAAATAATATATAATAATAATAATAATTATATATAATATAATATATATATATATATATATATATATATATATATATATATATATATATATATATATATATATATATATATATATATATATATATATATATAATAATGAAGATAATATTTATTATATGGTATACATATATGTACGCATATATATTATAATATATTGTAATATTTTATTTATTTATTCACATTAAATACCATGAGTTAATTGGTACATTGTATTTTATTATTTTATTTTTAAAATATTATAATTATTAATTGATATGATTATTATATAGCTATATGATAGGATAATATAATATATATATATTATATACAAACACAAACAAACAAATTGGAAAATGAAAACCAGAATTTATCTTGCTTATAAATACACTCGAATCTCCAATTCTGCATTTTTCAATTGGAACAAAAAAAAAAAAAAAGCAATTAAGTCCAATTAAGTTATAGCAACTTTAACTCTACAATGCATTGAAGCGACTGTACGTTCGAGACAAAAGCAAGAAAAACGCAAGACTATAATTTTCTTTTGTAAATTAATTCATAGAGAAACTTGCCAGCAAAATAAAAACTGTATCAAAATATAAAGAAATGTATCTTGTATCAGATAAAAAGCTTTAGTACAATTGTTAGAGTTGAAAAACAACCATCAACCATTTTTAATTAATTAATTTAAGAAATTTAAAAAATTCGACGTTTTAAATAAGTCGCTAATTTTTGGCAAAATATCTGGAATCGTATATACTCAACGCCATCTTCAAGTTGCTGAAGCAGATATTTGTTAAAAGTAAAGTAGATCCACCTATATTGAAAGTTTGGAACCATTTCTTAGTTTGGATTTGCCTCCCCACTATTGCCCACTATTACTATCGATATTTATTTTTCGACGCTACGCAATTTCGACGCTACGCCACTTTCCCCTTTTCTGACGATATATCGATAGTATCGAGTACTTTTCCAAGCCGATAATTATCGGGTAATCGATACTTTTTTGTGAGTATCGTTGGCCGATATTTTTAAAAAATTTAACATTAGAGAGCAGGCAGCGCCACCTAGTGACGATATTTTGAACTATCGGGACAACTTGCTTTTACTATGCTTTTTTGTAGTTTTTGATGTTCCCGCCGATTTTTTCCGATATATCGAATATCGATACATTTTGGGCCGATACTATTGATGAGTATTGATACTTTTTAAAGTACTCGATATAAAAAGTATCGATACTTTTTTCACTATCGCCGATCCCTAAAAGCAGCGCAATTCAGCGCTCATTTTCGGTGTTTTATGGAGTGCGTTTGAATTCACGCGGGCCAGCCCGGGCTGGCCCGGCCTGGGTAAAATGGCGCAAGCACAGTATAGAGAAGATAGGGGAAGGTGGCGTAGCGTCGAAATTGCGTAGCGTCGAAATATAAATATCGATAGTAATAGTGGGCGATAGTGGGGAGGCAAATTCAAACTAACAAATGGTTCCAAACTTTCAATATAGGTGGATCTATTTTACTTTTAACAAATATCGCAAATATTTGCTTCAGTAACTTGAAGATGGCGATGAATACACGATTCCAGAGATTTTGCCAAGAATTAGCGACTTATTTAAAACATCGAATTTTCGAAATTTCTTAAAAATGGTTGATGATTGTTTTGGAATTCTAACAATTGCACTAAAGCTTTTTACCTGATACTAGATACATTTCTTTATATTTTGATATAATTTTTATTTTGCTGGCAAGTTTCTCTGTGAATTAATTTACAAGAGAAATTAATAGTCCTGCGTTTTTCTTGCTTCTCTCGAACGGTCGCTGCAATGCATTGTAGAGTTAAAGTTAATTGTTATAACTTAATTGACTTTTTTTTTTCTTCCAATCGCAGAATATGAGTTTCGATTGTAAGCAAAATAAATTTTGGCTTATAAATATTAAAATTTTCAATGGAAATAAAATTAAATGTATTAATTTGTTTGTATTATTGTATAATAAATAATAATATATACGTATATACGTACCCTATATACTATAATATATGATCAATAGGTGTAAAATAATGTAAAATATATATAATATCATGTACCATATATTATAATAATATTATAGTTATTTAATTATATATAATATTTTATGCTCCAACATTATAAATAATATAATAAAATAAAATAAGATTATAAAACAATGATATAAAAATATTGTCCCTATAAAAATTTAATATATACGGGTCTTTCACCATACGTCACAAAACAATATGACGTCATAATTGTGTAGGCAAAACATTGTTAGCGGCATAGCAAATACGTGTTAAAGTTAGTATTGAAATTCATTTCTCCTGACGATTCATATCATTTCTCGTAGAATTTTCTATCATAAATGGTAACAAGAAGAACCAATGCTAATGAAAAAAAATATTTGGCGACCGAAACTGTTATGAGAAAAGAGGTGTAGTGAGTTACGTTAACACGCACAGCATAGGATTTTAGGGTTTTCTGCCTACATCCCGAAGCTCTTCGGGCGGCTTCGGGCATCTCCGTGCTACCCAAAATGTAAACATGAAATTCCCGTTCACTGTAATATTATTCGTTAATATAATAATAATTTATGTACTCGTATTTTTTATTTTTTAATCGCGGTATTATAACCCTTTCCTTCACTTCACAGTTTAATACTCGAGATCATCTCAATATAATTATATTGATTATATATATATATATATATATATATATATATATATATATATATATATATATATATATATATATATTAGATAATATATTAGTATAAATATTTTGTTAGTTTTTATTTTGTATTTTTTACGTTGCAAATATGCAATTAGCGTCTTTAAATATAAATATATATTATATATACATTTCCTTATATACTTACAATAAATTTACATCATTTAATTGCATCTATACTGTATGTATCATGAAGATACTTTCAATTTATTATTATATATGAAGAAAAAAAGAGTTCTGACAGAGTTTGTTCAAAAAACTATATTTCTTGTGGTCACAAGAAATGAAAATATTATAATTAATATATCAATTATATAATATGCAATTTTTTTTTAAATTTAAATAGTACAAAGCAGGGATCGGATGCAGATGCACACGGATGCGCAAAAATGGGCTTGCATCCGCATCCGTGCATCCCAGATGCACGGGGAAAAATGAATGCATCCGGATGCGCATCCCAGATGCATGAAAAATAAATTTGCATCCGGATGCGCATCCACGGATGCACGAAAAATAAATTTGCATCCATTTAACACTTTTTTTTTCTCTTTTTTTATCAGGTTTGTTGCTAATGGCCTCTAAATAAATCTTTAACACGAGACATTTTTTTAAAATTTATTTGCCACTTGTCGTTTAAAAATTACAAGAAACAAAGTGTATTATGAAAACCAAAGATCGGATGCAGATGCAAGATGCACACGGATGCGCAAAAATGGACCGGATGCGCACCCATGGAGGCACGAAAAATTAATTTGCATCTGGATGCGCATCTCGGATGCACGAAAAAAACGCGTGCATCCGGTCCCTCTGGTACAAAGTTAATGGTTTTCTATATATAACAAATTATATATATGATATTCTGATATTATATATACTGTATTAGTTTCTGCAGAAAATAAATGAAGTCTGATTGAAACATTTTTGACATGATCCGCGTACCCGCATGCCATGCTGACAAAAAGGCCCTTGTCGATTAGATTTCCTTGAAAAATATTGCGTGGTAGCTTATGCAAAAAGTATTGGGATGTTTATTACGATGTTAAGATGTTATATATATTATAATTAAATATATAATACTTAAAATTTTTTGTGTGGTACTTGCGTGAACGTATATATAATTATATTGTTGCCTGGCAGTACATATATTTAATTTTATTATATATATAATATATATATATATATATATAAAATATATATAATATATATATATATTATTTATGCTCGACTTGCCATGCTAATTTCCATTTGAGACATTTTGAGATTCATTGCATATTGACACGATTAAAAAAAAAAAAAAAAAACAGATTAAAGGAAACTTTTAATTCCATTTCAACTTCTAATAATATTTGAGAAAAATTTAGTTCTGTTACATTCTGTATACGTATTTTTCATAAACGTTACGTTTATGGTATTTTAACTATTTGTCAATAGTCAATAGTATATACACACTAATATATACTTAATAACTTAATTGAGCAACGTGATTAAAATTTGGAATACACATGCTATTCAAAAGTGATTTTATAATAGTGGTATGGTGATTATACAGCAGGCCTCTTAAATTTATATTCTTATTTTAAATCTATTTATATATATATAATATATATATATATATATATGCAAGAACTCTAAACCTTCTGACACTCGATTAGATCGTAACAGAGGACGAACTTAAAAAAATTCTTATAACATATGGATCATTCCAAAATTGCATAATTTTTTTTAAGTAATCTGCATTCTTACCATCCATGTTATAAGAATTTTTAAGTTCATCCTGTAATGAATATATACGATCTAATCGAGTGACATTTAGGATTGCATCAAATTTTTTGTGTAGCTATGTTGCTATGTTACGTGATTTTCATTCTTCCAGAGATGATTGCATTGTGCGGTGAGGTGACGTAATATACTGTTGCACTCTAGGCTGCAGCCTCTGACATTTTCCTGATGTCAGCTGGTATCAAGCCTCTGGTACCTGGTTGTTTTTCCCCGGTATGGATTGGTACTCCGATTTGATAAATAGATAATGTAAAACCATGCAATTTAAAGAATATTTTCATTAACAATTTAAAGTACTCCATTCTGTAAAAATACTAATCCTAATCCTAAAATACAAAAATAAGTTTTGTCAGAAGATGTATTATGCGTGTAGTGTTATTTTTTTAGTTATTTTTGTATTTTTATTTTTCCATGAATTCTTATTTCAATATTATTGATGCTATTGTTGTTGTTCGTGTTTTAGTTATCTAAATATTTTTATATTGACGTAATCCATGATTTAATTGTATTATATAATCCAGTGTTTGAATAAAATGAAATTAATGAAAAGTGTCCGATCCGAGTCATGAACTGAGATTTCATGGAACGGGGCTGACAAAAAACATATTATATTATATGATTTATATTATATATACATATATATATGTATATATATATATATATACGTGACAAAAAATAAATAATTAAAATAAAATCTTATTGGTAATGAAATTAAGAATATATGCATGATTATTGATTATACAATAACATAAAATAAAATGAAATTTGATCATTATATTAATACGTAAAAAAACTAATTGAAATATAAAAATAACGAAAATCCTGAAATATTTTTTTTTTAATATTGATGAAAGAAAATAATTAATTTAATTAAAGATCAACTAATTTATATCATGTAACATGGTGAGAAATATAATAAAAATAAATTATATAAAATCTTAAATTATGTTATTCTAAATTGCTCGCGTGGCCACGTCTGGAGGCGGATTGGCCGGCTAATTAAGAATCAAACGCCTCCATGCAGGCGTAGCTATAATATATATTTATATGCGTATATACTTTCAATGTTTCCTTTTTTTTTTAGAAAATATTTCGCAAACGCTTTTATCCATGCATGCACATATAAACAGATGAAAATATTCCGACTAGCATAATTTTGTACTAATTAATTTAATAATTGATATCCTGTAGTAATTTACTCATTTTTTTGTAAATATTTTATATATAAGCCTGTACACACACAAATACACGATGCAATTTTGCTTACAATTTTCCTTTACAACAGAATTTCATCCCCATGCAAACATGCAAGCAAGGAGTTGAATTTAACTTGTAAATTAAAATTGTATCGTGTTAATACTGGGCTTTAAAATACATAATATACGGACTGGGCCGATCTCATGCTAAAATTTGGGCAGGTTTGCCAGGTTAATTAATTAGCATTGAGCTATACAAAGTTGAAATTTGGCATACGTATAGCCAAGGGGTTTAAGTTTTTTTTTTTTTTTTTCATGTGCTAAAAAAAATATATTATTTCATACCTTTGTAGGGGTGGACTCACACTATTTGCACTTCTTCTTTATATTATATATTATGATTTCCATGTTAAATTTAATTAATTCATGGAAAAGAAGCATACGAAATAATAGAAGGGATTATTTGTATAAATTTGTAAATGAATCTGAAAATAAGTCCAAAGCTGTATGGACAGTAGTCAAAACTGAAACAGGAAATAGGAAAGGAGAAAAAAATTCATTTAAAAAAAATATAATTACATGCCCACTTACAGGAGAAAATGTCACAGACCCTCAACGTATTTCCAACATCCCAGTGACCACATGGACATCCCGGGGACCTTGCGAACATCCCCGCAAGGTCCCCCAACATCCCTGAACGTTTTACGTGCTAGTTTTCAAAACCCTTTAACTTTAAACATGTTTTCCGTGTTCTAAAAACGGTTTTAGCTACACTTCGAAAATAATTTTCTAGGTTTTTTAATATTTTTATGAAAGTCTCTCAGAACATCCCCTGGGGATGCAACACGGCTGTCCCTTGAACATCCCCGGGGGACTTTGAAAGGACCCTTTAGTCAATGTTTTCATTAAAATCATAATATGTGCTGTTCATTATTATGTACTGATTTTAAAAATATACAAATATAGTTAATATTATTTAAAATATTATATGAAAATATTAATATTTAAAATAAGACGTGAAATTTTACTTAATATTAAAGTGCGTAATTTGCACAGAAAAATAATTTTTTTTAATAAAATATACTCGTAGAAAAAAATATCTATGAAAAATAAACAAGGTCCCATCAAAGTCCCCCGGGGATTTTAGAGGGACGCTTGAACGTCCCACAAAAGTCCTCGGAGGGACCTTTAAAAATTTCTAAAAAATTAAAAATATTTTTTTTTTAATGTCGAAGTCTGTTAACAATTAGAGATGCATTTGAGCGTTGCAATTTATAATTTATTAATGAATAAACATTTTTTAATTAAAATTATAAAATTTTATTTTAATTTATTTTAAATAAATTTAAATCTCAATATATTTAATGTTGTATTAAATAATAACCATCTCCCAATGTACCAGTTTGCTTAAAAAAATAAAAAAACGCAACTTCGCTCGTAATATTAAAATATTATACAACACCCAAAACTTTACAATTTATATACCCAAATAAACCACACTATAATGTCGAAGAGCAATATCCAAGTTGTCTACGACGTCGTCTATCAACCAAAAGGTCCGAGTTCGATTCCCGACGCACCCAAATTTTTTATTTGGTAATCTTGTAGTCCTCATTCTAAAAGACCCTAAACTTCTTTAATATAAATTTTAAGATGAATTAATACATAATTGGCAAGTGAAAATTAGGGAACATCCCCGAGGGATGTCCACAAGACGTCCGCAGGGACGTCCTTTTTTGATGGACATGGGGGATAATTAATATGTCCTTGGGGACGTCCAACGGGGACCTTAGAGGGATGTCCCAGGGGCGTCCCGGGGACGTCCATGTGGTCACTGGGATGTTAAATACATATTTTATCTCGTCAGTTGAGGATGCACTCCTAAATATTAATGATATACCATTTAAAATATATGGGCCTATAGAACAAGTGACCGGACTGAAGATATCCACATCCACATCCTCATCCACACTAGTGAAATGCAGGAAAGCAACATTAAAAAATATCACTAAATTTAGGGACAAACCAGAAGTTATCATCATCCACACTAGTGAAATGCAGGAAAGCAACTTAAAAAATACCACTAAATTTAGGGACAAACGTAAGTTATCCACGTCCAAGCATATATTAATAAACAGCAATATACATGGGGGACATATAGAATAATTAAAATTGAAAATAGAAAGTATGAAAATAAAAATTAGAAACATTTTATAATGAGATTAAATATATGAGTTGTTGTCCCGCGCCCAGCGCTGATCCCAAATACGATTTTTTTTTATAAATATATAATATAGCTAGTTTTCATTGACATAATTATTACAACACCATATATCAAATTTAGATTGATCAACCAGTAATTACACCGTAAAAAAAATAATGTGCATCCTCCTATTAAAACCATAAGTTTGATCTTTTTTACCGCCAATTCCAAATAGGAATTTCGTTCAAAATTTAAATATAGG
Organism: Siphlonurus alternatus; assembly: GCA_949825025.1. Lineage (NCBI taxonomy): Eukaryota > Metazoa > Arthropoda > Insecta > Ephemeroptera > Siphlonuridae > Siphlonurus > Siphlonurus alternatus. Next base: position 27,031,540 of record OX463780.1, on the reverse strand, counting down.
GTATAATTAGAATTTTACACAACATATATCAAATTTAGATTGATCAACCAGTAATTACACCGTAAAAAAATTCTTTGATTCCTTTTGTATGCAGAACCAAAGTTTGATATTTTTTTCCCGCCAATTCCAAATAGGAATTTCGTTCAAAATTAAAATATAGGGTTGAATTAGTATTTTACACAACATATATAAAATTTAGATAGATCAACCAGTAATTACGCCGTAAAAAAATAATGTGCATAATTTCCTATTAAAACCATAAGTTTGAATTTTTTTCCCGCAAATTCCAAATAGGAATTTCGTTCAAAATTCAAATGTAGGGTTTAATTAGTATTTTAAACAACATATATATAATTTAGATAGATCAACCAGTAATTACGCCGTAAAAAAAATAATGTGCATAATTTTCTATTAAAACCATAAGTTTGAATTTTTTCCCCGCCAATTCCAAATAGGAATTTCGTTCAAAATTAAAATATAGGGTTTAAATAGTATTTTACACAACATATATAAAATTTAGATAGATCAACCAGTAATTACGCCGTAAAAAAAAATAATGTGCATAATTTCCTATTAAAACCATAAGTTTGATTTTTTTTCCCGCCAATTCCAAATAGGAATTTCGTTCAAAATTAAAATATAGGGTTTTAATAGTATTTTACACAACATATATAAAATTTAGATAGATCAACCAGTAATTACGCCGTAAAAAAAATAATGTGCATAATTTCTTATTTAAACTATAAGTTTGAATTTTTTTCCCGCCAATTCCAAATAGGAATTTCGTTCAAAATTAAAATATAGGGTTTAAATAGTATTTTACACAACATATATAAAATTTAGATAGATCAACCAGTAATTACGCCGTAAAAAAAATAATGTGCATAATTTCCTATTAAAACCATAAGTTTGAATTTTTTCCCGGCAATTCCAAATAGGAATTTCGTTCAAAATTAAAATATAGGGTTTAAACAGTATTTTACACAACATATATAAAATTTAGATAGATCAACCAGTAATTACGCCGTAAAAAAAAATAATGTGCATGATTTCCTATTAAAACCATAAGTTTGAATTTTTTCCCCGCCAATTCCAAATAGGAATTTCGTTCAAAATTAAAATATAGGGTTTAAGAAGTATTTTACACAACATATATAAAATTTAGATAGATCAACCTGTAATTACGCCGTAAAAAAATAATGTGCATAATTTTCTATTAAAACCATAAGTTTGAATTTTTTTCCCGCTAATTCCAAATAGGAATTTCGTTCAAAATTAAAATATAGGGTTTAATTAGTATTTTAAACAACATATATACAATTTAGATAGATCAACCAGTAATTACGCCGTAAAAAAAATAATGTGCATAATTTCCTATTAAAACCATAAGTTTGAATTTTTTTCCCGCCAATTCCAAATAGGAATTTCGTTCAAAATTAAAATATAGGGTTTAATTAGTATTTTACACAACATATATAAAATTTAGATAGATCAACCAGTAATTACGCCGTAAAAAAAATAATGTGCATAATTTCCTATTAAAACCATAAGTTTGATTTTTTCCTCCTCAATACCAAATAGGGATTTCGTTCAAAATTAATATTTATGGTTTCATTAGTATTTTACACAACCTATATGAAATTTGACGTATTAATTGAAAATGATGTTTCAATTAAAATAATCAAATTAATTTATAGAAAATTTGCTTTAACAAGTTATCGATAATGGGTGAAAAATATATTTAATATATAACATTCCATGTAACAAAAATCTCCACAATATCTAGAGAGAGACACACGTTAAAAAAAATTATTTCATTTAAGCGCAATGGTTGCCTGACATAGAGCGAAGCTCACATTTAACTCGTCTGCTTAAAACTCAAGCTTACAGGCTTCAATACAAATATTAGTGCTCGGCTCTGTTTCACCGAAGACACGTTCCCTTCGTATTTGATATAGAAATAAGATTTTTTTTATCTACATTCACACCTAATTAAAGTTTATAACTATTTAGGTTGACACTTACAACAAAACAAAAAAATAAATATTATTAAATTATGAATCTCATATAGCAGTTTTATAAGAACTACAGTAAAAAAGTAACAGACGCAGGAAGCAAGAAAGGTCAAGTGTGAGCTGCGCGTGCTGTTTTACAACCCCGGTTATGCGAGAGAAGATGAGGGATGGTTATAAAAGTAATAGATTCCAAAACAATGAAATTGTGAATCTCATAAACCGTACTATCTATTCTTTAATGAGGAATAATATTATATATATATATATATATATATATATATATATATATATATATATATATATATATATATAGATATATATTTGTATATATGAAATGTGTATTTTTTATTAAGCAAGTTGATTTCACATTGGAATATTTTCCAAACATTTTTTTTTCACTTTGATTTTATTCTCCTATATTCTTATCTTCAGATTCTGCCTGTTAGCACCATTTCTGTGTGCTTCTAAACTAAACCATGTTTTAGAAGCAACCAGAAATGGTGAGCCCTTCCTACCACGGCAAGGTCATAGCAGTAAAATTAGGAAGGGTTTTTTTTTATTGTTTTTTTTTTAGTTTTTTTTTATAATTTTTTTTATTATTTTTTATTTTTTTTTTATTTTTTTTTTTATTTTTTTTTTTTTTTTGCTTTTTTTTTTGTCATTTTTTTATGTTTTTCAGGAACCTATTTTCACATATTTGCCCACTTCCCAAGTATGTTTATGTACATCCTTTTCAATTTATTTACATAAGAGATGCAACAGTAAAGCAATCTCCTATTTATAATCCGAATGCATTTTTCTTTTTCAATGGAATAGTTATGTATAGATTTCTTCAATATAAATAAAAGACACAGTAGCCAGTATGTCACAAATCCTCGAAATGACATTAATCTTCATGAGTCAATGAATGAGATATTCACAAGGTATAGTTGCCTGGAAAATTTTTTGGATCACTTCAAGGATTTTGAAAATTATGACCTCTGGATAGGTTACCCCTATACCAATAGCATCATAGTTACTGAGGCAAATCACCAACGTAAGGTAGTGGCCACACGCAACAATCTGCTTTGTAAACTGTTTTGAAGTTCCCCAACGTTAGATTACGCTAATCCTATATATTGTTTACTGATGTAGTCACCACCCGCTTCCTCCATACTACTGTTTCTCAGAGACAGCAGTACCATCACCTATCCAGAGGTTAAATACAAAATACTTGAATCATTTATTTTCATTTTTAATAAAAAAAATCATGTGCTAGTACTAACAGTAATTTTCTACATTCCATTACTTTTAAAAATATTTAAGTACAAAGTTAAAAAATTATTCATTTACAATAGAGTTACATTGTAAATTTGGGTTCTCAAAACTTAAACTATCAGTATGTATTTGCAATGTATATAAATTCTACAGTGTATACATTTAGAAGCGTTTCTCTACAATATCAATGAACTTAAAAGAAGACATCAGGACTTATACAACCAAATGCACGCAGCGCAGTCTTTTCTTCTCAATTTATCACCGTTGTCATCTGCTGAAGCAAGATAAATTTTGAAAATTTTGCTCCATGTAAAATTGTGCATTCCCTCTTCATCAAAAATATAGTAGCTTCACATAATAGGAATGAATTATTTAAATTCTACAGAAATTCTTTCCCTATTCTATTTGTAACAGTCACAATATCTCTAAACATGAATTATGTACAAAACTTAAAATTTTTCACTTGAAATTGTGAAATTAAACGTAATACGATAAGTGACAACATCAATCATAAAGAAAATACTATAAGTAATATGTACATTTGAGATGCGATTCTCTACGATATTAATCAACTTTAAAGAAGACATCAGGACTTATAAAACCAAAAGCACGCAGCACAGTCTTTTTCTTAAAACCTTATCACCATTGTCATCTGCAAAAGCATGCTACATTTTGACAATCTGGGCTCCATGTATAATGGAGCATTCCCTCTTCATCAAAAGTGTAGCAGATTTTACATAGGAATGCAGAATGTATAATGTACAGAGATTCTCTGCCTATTCTAATTGTGATAGTCAAAAATAATTCTAAACATCAATTATGTACAAAACTTAAAATTTTTCACTTGAAATTGTGAAATTAAACGTAAAACGATAAATAGCAACATCAATTATAAAGAAAATACTATAAGTAATATGTACATTTGAGATGCGATTTTCTACAATATTCATCAACTTGAAAGAAGACATCAGGACTTATAAAACCAAATGCACGCAGCGCAGCATTTTTCTTCAAACTTCATCACCATTGTCATCTGCTGAAGCATGATAAATTTTGACAATTTGGGCTCCATGTAAAATGGAGCATTCCCCCTTCATCAAAAGTGTAGCAGCTTTGAAATAGGAATGCAGTGTATGCTTTAATGTACAGAGATGCTCTGCTTGTTGTTACATATATATATATATATATATATATACAGAGTGTTCCACAATTCGTGTCCCAAATGTAACTCGTATAATGGAATTGCAAAAGTGCTCGTAGAAACTTCAAATTTCGTACAGTGGTAGTAGAGGGTCCTTTGTTTTGTGTTCTTGCAATGAAAATTTTTTCCCACCCTTATTTCACCCCTTCTGGGGGGTGCGATCCCGTTCTTTATCAAAACCTTATGGGCTTACAATGTTAATGAAAATGAAAAAGAAAAATTTTCGAATTTCAGTCTGAAAATTTCCAACTAGGGGTTTTCGAGTATGAGAAAAACAGTGGTGACCTTATTTTTTTTCTGCCATTGACCTTTCACCCCTCGCAGGGGTCAATGTTGACCCCTAGAATGACTTTTTTTTAATTCTCCGAATTTGTTGAAATTGATATGATTTTATGGGTTATCGACGTTGAAAAAACCCATGAAAACACTTGCGAGTTGATAAAATTGACCCTTGACCCTCGCAGGGGTCAGTAGTGACCCCTAGAATGACCTTTTTAAAATTCTCCGTTTTCAATGAAATTGATATGCCTCTATGGGTTGTCGAGGATGACAAAACCCATGAAAACACTTGCGAATTGATAAAATTGACCCTTGACCCTTGCAGGGGTCAGTAGTGACCCCTAGAATGACCTTTTTAAAATTCTCCGAATTTGTTGAAATTGATATGCCTCTATGGGTTTCGAGGTTGACAAAACCCATGAAAATACTTACGAATTGATAAAATTGACCCTTGACCCTCATAGGAATCAGTGGTGACCCTTGATAGGATATTTTTAAAATTCTCCGAATTAGTTGAAATTGATATGCCTCTATATATGGGTTGTCGAGGTTGACAAAACCCATGAAAATATCTGTGAATTGATAAAATTGACCCTTAACCCTCGTAGGGGTCAGTGGTGACCCTTGGAAGGATATTTTTAAAATTCTCCGAATTTTAAAAATATTTTAAACTGTTTGTCAGGTGGATTCACGATTAACATTTATTCCTTGTGGGATTTCCATGTTAAATTAAGTTGATCTGATAGTTTTCTTGCCGATCTCCACCAAACCACCAAAATTCGTATTTAAAGGTTTCAGAGTATGCGAGGTCAACAATAAATTTGATGAATTTGCAAATGTTTTCATGGGTTTTTCCATTCTCAATAACCGATAGATGCATATCAAATTCAATGAAATTGAGAGAATGTGGAAAAATTAATTTCAAGGCTCACCATGCAGTGACCCCTGCTAGGTCAATAATTATTTTAATTAACTCGCAAGTGTTTTCATTAGCTTTCTCATCCTCGATAACCCATAGAGGTATATCAATTTCAACTAATTCGGAAAATTTTAACTATGGTACACCACTGACCTTTACAAGGGGTCAAGGGTCAATTTTATTAATTCGCAAGTATTTTCATGGGTTTTGTCATCCTCGACAACCCATAGAGGCATACCAATTTCAACAAATTCAGAGAATTTTAAAAATATCCTTCCAAGGGTCACCACTGACCCCTACGAGGGTTAAGGGTCAATTTTATCAATTCGCAGATATTTTCATGGGTTTTGTCAACCTCGACAACCCATAGAGGCATATCAATTTCAACTAATTCGGAGAATTTTAAAAATATCCTATCAAGGGTCACCACAGACTCCTACGAGAGTCAAGGGTCAATTTTATCAATTCGTAGGTATTTTCATGGGTTTTGTCAACCTCGAAACCCATAGAGGCATATCAATTTCAACAAATTCGGAGAATTTTAAAAAGGTCATTCTAGGGGTCACTACTGACCCCTGCAAGGGTCAAGGGTCAATTTTATCAATTCGCAAGTGTTTTCATGGGTTTTTTCATCGTCGATAACCCATAAAATCATACCAATTTCAACAAATTCGGAGAATTAAAAAAAAAGTCATTCTAGGGGTCAACATTGACCCCTGCGAGGGTTGAAGGGTCAATGGCAGAAAAAAAATAAGGTCACCACTGTTTTTCTCATACTCGAAAACCCCTAGTTGGAAATTTTCAGACTGAAATTCCAAAATTTTTCTTTTTCATATTCATTAACATTATAAGCCCATAAGGTTTTGATAAAGAACGGGAACGCACCCCCCAGAAGGGGTGAAATAAGGGTGGGAAAAAATATTTACTGCCAGAACACAAAACAAAGGACCCTCTACTATTACTGTACGAAATTTGAAGTTTCTACGAGCACTTTTGCAATTCCATTTTACGAGTTACATTTGGGACACGAATTGTGGAACACTCTGTATATATATATATATATATATATATATATATATATATATATATATATTTATTATGTATAACTTGTAAATGAAGGTGATATTACTCATTCAGGATCACTCCGGTTCTACCTACTTAATTTAAAAGGTTAAAAAGGAAATAAGGGCGTGTATAAGGCAAGTATTAATAATATTTATAACAAGAAAAAGAAAGCGTCATTCATAGGAAAAACTGGTCTGAAAATACGGGATCACGAAATAGAGTTTCTAAAAACTACATGTTTATTCTGCGCACTACATTTTTTTTTTAAAAAAAGGTGAAATCAGAATATAAAAAATGGGTGGAGAAAAAGATAAAAATTCACATTTGACACACCGTAAGATGAGTTTGCAAATTTCTTGGTCATGAGTTACCTTTTTTCCAGACGCGTTCTAGCCAATCTTAATGACTTGGTGCAAGCTCATAACGTTACATATAATTTTTATATATATTTATAGGCTAATAATATCATATAGATTTCTTTCGGAATTTTTCCATGTGATAATACGGGCAAAAATTTAATTTCTTTGTGTCTTTCATTTTTTTTAGAGACATAAATAAATATTTAATAAATTATTTATATATATGTGTTGGTGAGTGGGTATTCAATTTTAATTGCAAAAAGGTCTACACAGAAAAACGAATAAAAATGATAAAGTAATTTGTTAAGTATCACAAAAATTTTAAAAGAAAAAGAATAAACTTTCTTAATAATTCTCACTGTTTTATGATATAAATTATTTTGCCATATACATCCACCTTGTTTCTAAAAAACAATTTTTAAAAACAGTTAAACACCACTTTGGATGATGTCGGGAGGAGTTCCAAAAAAATCATTTTGTTTTATAGATGGTTTTATCTCTCTGATTGCTATTTGTCAGTCTTGTGGCATGATTAATTATTTATTTTCCTTTTTGGTGGGGTTCTGCATGAAGGGCAATAAAAATCTTCAGATGCTGGGATAAGGTCGATTTGACTACATTTCAAACGGAACTTTTGATTGCATTGTCAATCCTTTGCATCTATATTTTATTGCATCAGGATCATTGCATTTTGTTCCTAATGATCATAGCACCTTCCCATGTTATGAAGGAAAAACTCAGCTAACGCAGCAAAATATGAAATCGTTCTCTTGTATGGAGCAGGTGCAGTTTCATGTATAAGATTTGTTATACGTTGCATATATTTTTGTTGATGCATTAATGACTGCATTTTGCATTCTCGCTACATGTGTTGCAAATGCTGTACACACTTCCCTGCTAACTTGTGCCTGGAGAAGTTCATGCATAATCCAACGTCTTGCATGCTTCATGTCTGCCTGGTTAAATCTAAGATTCGAGCCAGAGCAAATAATATGACTCCAAATCACCACATGAATTCCACAATCAATGCTTGATCCTTGCTGAACGATGTCTTTGGGGAAATAAATTTTCCAATCTCTTTTCCAATTGATAAGACATGAAAATCTAAGAAGATGAGCATGATATAGAATTTTTTTACATCTTTCAGGTATTGAATTCCATGTGCTTTGTAATTTTCTTTATCAAAGAGTGAATCAATGCATGTTATGTATTTATTTTGAATATCAACAACAAAAAGAATCCACTGACCCCCATTTGCATTAACAGGAATTATACATTACATTTCAATTTTGAACGAAATCCCTTTATGGGATTGGCGGGAAATTTTTTTTAAACTTATGGTTTTAATAGAAAATTATGTACATTATTTTTTTTTACGGTGTAATTACTGGTTGATCTATCTAAATTTTATATATGTTGTGTAAAATACTAATAAAACCCTATATTTTAATTTTGAACGAAATTCCTATTTGGAATTGGCGGGAAAAAATTTAAAACTTATGGTTTTAATAGGAAATTATGCACATTATTTTTTTACGGTGTAATTACTGGTTGATCTATCTAAATTTTATATATGTTGTGTAAAATACTAATAAAACCCTATATTTTAATTCTGAACGAAATTCCTATTTGGAATTGGCGGGAAAAAAATTTTAAACTTATGGTTTTAATAGGAAATTATGCACAATATTTTTTTTACGGTGTAATTACTGGTTGATCTATCTAAATTTTATATATGTTGTGTTAAATCCAAATTAAACCCTATCTTTTAATTTTGAACGAAATTCCTATTTGGAATTGGCGGGAAAAAAATTTAAACTTATGGTTTTAATAGGAAATTATGCACATTATTTTTTTTACGGTGTAATTACTCGTTGATCAATCTAAATTTTATATATGTTGTGTTAAATCCTAATTGAACCCTATATTTTAATTTTGAACGAAATTCCTATTTGGAATTGGCGGGAAATAAATTTAAACTTATGGTTTTAATAGGAAATTATGTACATTATTTTTTTTACGGTGTAAATACTGGTTGATCTATCTAAATTTTATATATGTTGTGTTAAATCCTAATTAAACCCTATATTTTAATTTTGAACGAAATACCTATTTGAAATTGGCGGGAAATAAATTTAAACTTATGGTTTTAATAGGAAATTATGTACATTATTTTTTTTACGGTGTAATTACTGGTTGATCTATCTAAATTTTATATATGTTGTGTTAAATACTAATTAAAACTTATATTTTAATTTTGAACGAAATTCCTATTTGGAATTGGCGGGAAAAAAATTCAAACTTATGGTGTTAATAGGAAATGAGGCACATTATTTTTTTTTACGGTGTAATTACTGGTTGATCTATCTTAATTTTATATATGTTGTGTAAAATACTAATAAAACCCTATATTTTAATTTTGAACGAAATTCCTATTTGGAATTGGCGGGAAAAAAATTCAAACTTTTGGTGTTAATTGGAAATGAGGCACATTATTTTTTTTACGGTGTAATTACTGGTTGATCTATCTAAATTTTATATATGTTGTGTTAAATCCTAATTAAACCCTATATTTTGATTTTGAACGAAATTCCTATTTGGAATTGGCGGGAAAAAAATTTAAACTTTTGGTGTTAATTGGAAATGAGGCACATTATTTTTTTTACGGTGTAATTACTGGTTGATCTATCTAAATTTTATATATGTTGTGTTAAATCCTAATTAAACCCTATATTTTAATTTTGAACGAAATTCCTATTTGGAATTGGCGGGAAAAAAATTTAAACTTATGGTTTTGATAGGAAATTATGCACATTATTTTTTTTACGGTGTAATTACTGGTTGATCTATCTAAATTTTATATATGTTGTGTTAAATCCTAATTAAACCCTATATTTTAATTTTGAACGAAATTCCTATTTGGAATTGGCGGGAAAAAAATTTAAACTTATGGTTTTAATAGAAAATTATGTACATTATTTTTTTTACGGTGTAATTACTGGTGGATCTATCTAAATTTTATATATGTTGTGTAAAATACTAATTAAACCCTATATTTTAATTTTAAATGAAATTCCTATTTGGAATTGGCGGGAAAAAATTTAAACTTATGGTTTTAATAGGAAATTATGTACATTATTTTTTTTACGGTGTAATTACTGGTTGATCTATCTAAATTTTATATATGTTGTGTTAAATACTAATTAAAACTTATATTTTAATTTTGAACGAAATTCCTATTTGGAATTGGCGGGAAAAAAATTCAAACTTATGGTGTTAATAGGAAATGAGGCACATTATTTTTTTTTACGGTGTAATTACTGGTTGATCTATCTTAATTTTATATATGTTGTGTAAAATACTAATAAAACCCTATATTTTAATTTTGAACGAAATTCCTATTTGGAATTGGCGGGAAAAAAATTCAAACTTTTGGTGTTAATTGGAAATGAGGCACATTATTTTTTTTACGGTGTAATTACTGGTTGATCTATCTAAATTTTATATATGTTGTGTTAAATCCTAATTAAACCCTATATTTTGATTTTGAACGAAATTCCTATTTGGAATTGGCGGGAAAAAAATTTAAACTTTTGGTGTTAATTGGAAATGAGGAACATTATTTTTTTTTACGGTGTAATTACAGGTTGATCTATCTAAATTTTATATATGTTGTGTAAAATACTAATAAAACCCTATATTTTAATTTTGAACGAAATTCCTATTTGGAATTGGCGGGAAAAAATTCAAACTTATGGTTTTAATAGGAAATTATGTACATTATTTTTTTTACGGTGTAATTACTGGCTGATCTATCTAAATTTTATATATGTTGTGTTAAATCCAAATTAAACCCTATATTTTAATTTTGAACGAAATTCCTATTTGGAATTGGCGGGAAAAAAATTTAAACTTATGGTTTTAATAGGAAATTATGCACATTATTTTTTTTACGGTGTAATTACAGGTTGATCTATCTAAATTTTATATATGTTGTGTAAAATACTAATAAAACCCTATATTTTAATTTTGAACGAAATTCCTATTTGGAATTGGCGGGAAAAAAATTTTAAACTTATGGTTTTAATAGGAAATTATGCACAATATTTTTTTTACGGTGTAATTACTGGTTGATCTATCTAAATTTTATATATGTTGTGTTAAATCCAAATTAAACCCTATATTTTAATTTTGAACGAAATTCCTATTTGGAATTGGCGGGAAATAAATTTAAAATTATGGTTTTAATAGGAAATTATGTACATTATTTTTTTTACGGTTTAATTACTGGTTGATCTATCTAAATTTTATATATGTTGTGTTAAATCTTAATTAAACCCTATATTTTAATTTTGAACGAAATTCCTATTTGGAATTGGCGGGAAAAAAATTTAAACTTTTGGTGTTAATTGCAAATGAGGCACATTATTTTTTTTTACGGTGTAATTACTGGTTGATCTATCTAAATTTTATATATGTTGTGTAAAATACTAATAAAACCCTATATTTTAATTTTGAACGAAATTCCTATTTGGAATTGGCGGGAAAAAAATTTAAACTTATGGTTTTAATAGGAAATTATGCACATTATTTTTTTTACGGTGTAATTACTGGTTGATCTATCTAAATTTTATATATGTTGTGTTAAATCCTAATTAAACCCTATATTTTAATTTTGAACGAAATTCCTATTTGGAATTGGCGGGAAAAAAATTTAAACTTATGGTTTTAATAGGAAATTATGTACATTATTTTTTTTACGGTGTAATTACTGGTTGATCTATCTAAATTTTATATATGTTGTGTTAAATACTAATTAAAACTTATATTTTAATTTTGAACGAAATTCCTATTTGGAATTGGCGGGAAAAAAATTTAAACTTATGGTTTTAATAGGAAATTATGTACATTATTTTTTTTACGGTGTAATTACTGGTTGATCTATCTAAATTTTATATATGTTGTGTTAAATACTAATTAAACCCTATATTTTAATTTTGAACGAAATTCCTATTTGGAATTGGCGGGAAAAAAATTCAAACCTTTGATCTTTATAAAAATTGTTGCAAATTATATACTTTCCAGTGTAATTACTGGATGCCCCATATGAAATTATTATATGTCGTTCAAAATAGGCCTGGGACCATTTCATTTTAATTTAAAAGAAAATCGAAGAAAAATTTAATCAGGAATGGGGGGATAAAATATTAACTTTGCATGGCCGCCGGTGTTCCATTAGAAATTTTGCAAAGTGTTTTTTGCGAAGATTTATCATTGTACTACGTTATTAGAGCGATGTCCTTCTAATATCTTCTTATTTAACACAAGAAAGCTTATTTTTCACCTCCTTAATGTTTATATAGGGATTTTTTGTTTTACATGTTGGTACTGCAGTGTGGATGAGGATGTGGATGTGGATAACTTCAGTCCGGTGAACAAGAGTGCATGAATCCATGTTTTTCTTTCCTCTTTCCGAGATGGATATATTAAAAATAATTAATAAAATGAAAAATAAAACTTCCTCTGGTGCAGATGAAATATCTGATAAACTAATAAAATGTATAGGGGAAGATATTGCTAAGCCATTAAGTGTTATTATATCATATTTATTATGTGAAGGCGTATTCCCTCGATTATTAAAAACTTCAAAAGTTACAGCTGTTGAAAAAGTTAAAAATACTACAGATATTACCAAACAAAGGCCTATTGCTGGACTCTCGGGGAAATCTAAGATCATAGAAATCGGTGTAAAAAACCAGATTCAAAATTTTTGTATTTCAAAAAATATTTTTTCAAAATGTCAACATGGCTTTACTCCTGGTAGATCAACAACAACAGCTGTTGTTTGAGCTTGTAAATTCAATTAATGAGCAAAATATGCTAAAAAACTTTACCCTTGCTGTATTTGTAGACCTTAAAAAGGCTTTTGATATTGTCAATCATGATATATTAATTGTTAAAAAAACTTGATTTTCTTGGTATTAGGGGGAATTGTCTTGAATTTTTGAAATCTTATTTAAAAGATAGAACTCAATATGTACAAATAAGTGATATAAATGAGAATGGAGAGAAAGTAATATATATATCTGAGACATTAGGGTGTAATCATGGTGTGCCCCAGGGTTCAGTATTAGGACCACTGCTTTTTGTACTATTTATTAATGACTTAGAATATGCACTAGGATGTTGCTGTAAAATCATTCTGTATGCAGATGATATAGTATTATTAATAACTGGCAAAAATTTGAGTGAACTTATTGCAAATAAGAAAAAGGCTATGGAACTCTTACAAGTTTATCTTAATCAAAATAAATTGATCATGAACCATAGCAAAACAAATTTTATGTTGTTTAATAGATCAGATGACACAAAAGCACAATTTGAAGCACAATCTGGTGTGAAGCTAGTAAAAAGTTGTAAATATCTTGGTTTAATAATTGATGATAAACTCAGCTGGAATTTACATATTGAATATTTGAAAAAAAAGCTGCATTCTGTAAATTTTGCAAAATGAAGCAGCTTAGAAAGGTATGTAACTTAGACACCCTAAAAGTTGTATATCATAGCTAAAATATCAGGTATACAAATTCGATCTAGTTTTTGAGTTATGAATTTTTAAAGTTGACTATTTTAACATGGAGAAATATAACTCCCATGTTAAAGTCAACTTTAAAAATTCATAACTCCAAAACTAGATCGAATTTGTATACCTGATATTAGCTACTGATAGGGGGTGTAGAGGAGAACATTTTAAATTTTGTTCAGAATTTTTGTGTGAGGGATTTTTTTTAACATTGGTGGCGTTTCCTTACCCTTAACATGGAGAAATGGAACTCCCATGCTAAATTAGTCAACTTTAAAAATTCATAACTCAAAAACTAGATCGAATTTGTAGACCTGATATTTTAGCTACAGGGGGTGTAGAGGAGAACATTTTAAATTTTTTTCAGAATTTTTGTGTGAGGGACTTTTTTTAACATTGGTGGCGTTAATTACCTTACCCTTAAGAAAATTGGATCGTCCGATTATTGTTTTGAAATTTTTTCCATATTTTTTTGGTGCCAAGAACTGTCTCTCAAAAAAAATTTCAGAATCATTATGAGGTTACTAAGGTTTACATGTTAATCAAATGGGACTACAACAATTGATTGTTCGTGTTATCTTACCCTTAAGGTAGAGATAAAAACGAACAGCTGTTTGACGTACTCCCATTGGCATGATTTGATTTGATTAAACCTTAGCAAATTCACAAAAATTCTGATAAAATTTTGAGACAGATTTTAGTGCCTAAAAGACATAGAAAAAATTTCAAGACAATTATGTGAGCCGATTTTTTTTAATCAAGTCTTTAGTTTGGCTCTCCACAAGAAAGCCGGCCTGCATAATGGACAACATACATGAAATTTTTTTATTGCAGAAATGAATAGAGGGTACCAAAAAATTATGCTACTCTGAATTTTTTCAGATTTTTTTGAAACCCAGAATTATTTTTAAATAATTATTGAAAGTGCGGCCACGCCCCCTGGAGGCGTCAATAGGCGTCCAGTCTCTATCCTTTTTATTAAGAATTCAGAGGCGCCAACTGAAATCACAGGACTTTCAATAATTATTTAAAAATAGTTCCGGGTCTCAAAAAAATCTGAAAAAATTCAGAGTAGCATAGTTTGGTGTCCTCTATTCATTTCTGCAATAAAAATTTTTCATGTATGTTGTCAATTATGCTGAAAATTAAAAAAAAAATCGCTTGAACAATAGACAATAATGGTTGCATTTTTTTATTTCATAATTAGAAAATATACATAAAATTATGCTTTTCTGAATTTTTTTTCAGATTTTTTGGAGTGCGGGAACTAATTTTTAAAAAATATTTAAAAAATCTGAATTAGGGTGGTACATCTGATGGGACAACCGTGACGTCATCAATAGCCAATCACAGCAACCGTGATGTCATCAATAGCCAATCACAGCACGACAAATGACGTCACGGTTGTCCCATCAGGTGTATCACCCTAATTCAGAGATTTTAAATATTTTTTTAAAATTAGTTCCCGCACTCCAAAAAATCTGAAAAAATTCAGAAAAGCATAATTTTAGGTATATTTTCTAATTATGAAATAAAAAAATGCAACCATTATTGTCTATATGGCTTTTAAGGTAGAGATAACGCCGAACAGCGCTGATCGACGTAATGCCCTTTGATTAACATGTAAACCTTAGCAAATTGACAAAAATTCTGAAATTTTTTCGAGAGGCAGATATTAGTGCCTGAAAGCCATAGAAAAAAATTCAAAACGATTTAACGAGCCGATTTTTTTAAAATAATTTTTTTAATTTTCAGCATAGGGGGCTTTCCCATGGAGAGCCAAACTAAAAAATTAATTTAAAAAAATCGGCTCGTTAAATGTTTTTGAAACTTTTGCTATGGCTTTTAGGCACTAATATATGCCTCTCAAAAAAATTTCAGAATTTTTGTCAATTTGCTAAGGTTTACATGTTAATCAAAGGGGATTACGTTGAACAGCTGTTCGACGTTATCTCTACCTTCAGTACTAAAAATCTGTCCCTCAATTTTTTTCAGAATTTTTGTGAATTTGCTAAGGTTTACTTGCTAATCAAATGGGACTAAAAAATAAGCTGATTCAAGTTACCTTACCCTTAATACCTATAGAGTAAAAATTACTTTCTGAGATCATCAATATTATATTATGATAACACTATATAGCTAAATTTTAAATATAGGAAAATATTAAAAATAAATAATAACAAACTAATAGAAAGAAAACTAAAAAGTTTAATAATTGGTTCATGCAGATACCTTCAGACGACTTTCACCAAAGGTTGGTACAAAAAGCAATAATATATATTACACATTGGTAATGGACAACATACATGAAAAAAAATTATTGCAGAAATGAATAGAGGGTACCAAATTATGCTACTCTGAATTTTTTCAGATTTTTTTGAGACCCAGAACTATTTTTAAATAATTATTGAATGTGCGGCCACGCCCCCTGGAGGCGTCAATAGGCGTCCAGTCTCTATCTTTTTTATTAAGGCATCAGGGGTGCCAACTGAAATCACAGGACTTTCAATAAATATTTAAAAATAGTTCCGGGTCTCAAAAAAAATCTGAAAAAAATTCAGAGTAGCATAATTTGGTACCCTTCTGCAATAAATTTTTTTATGTATGTTGTCCATTATAGGTAGCAATTAATAAACTTGTCTTGGCATTGGCAGTGCCAAATTGATTTAATCTCAAGTAAAAGGTCGAGTGCTTGAGAAATACAATATTATATGCCCATTTATCAACATATAATAGGAATTATTTACATTTCTAAATCAACATCATGTAAAATATTTTTTCAATTACACAGCAGTTGACAACATATTAATGAAAATATTTTATGTCTTCACATCTAAAGACCCATTCTTCAATAAGAGACTTTCATTGCAAACGTGGTTTCTTATTCATGGATTCGTCACCATTATCAGAATTAATTTCTATGATAATTGGTGTTACAAAACATGATCCTTCTGCCTCAATATCATCTTTAACAACATATTGAACATCTTGTGTCACTTGTGATTTCTGACGATTTCTCCTGGGAGCAATATCCCGATTGGGATTATGAACTAAGCGTATATGCCCATACAGATTACCAGGTCCAGGAAATGATTTACTACAATGAGGACAGTGAAAATGACGTTCATTTCTGTGTAAAGCTTCATGAGCAAGTACAGCCATTCTTTTTCTGAAATATTTATTACAATATTGACAACTATAACCATCAGTTTTTAAATGAACTTCAATCATGTGAGAATGTAAACTTCTTTTGCATATAAAACTTTTAGGACATAAGTCACACGAGAAATTTCTTTCAGTAAATGAATGAAGTCTCATATGAAGTCTTAAATAATATTTACGAACTTCTTTATTACAAATCTCACATGCCACTATTTTTGTCCATGATTTTTCTTTGTCTTTACCAGTCCTTGCCTTTAATGCTCTTTCAGCAGCTTCAAATTTCAATTTGACTTCTGGATCCTCTGTATGTGGTATAATTCTTTTACCAGGAGCAGGTACAACATCTGCACCTATTTCTTCATGAAATATTTGATGATATTTCCAGGCTTTTTTACCAAGAAATTTATGACAATATTGACATTGATAAAGCATAGACTTTTTATTCTTTTCAGATCTGGGTACAGAAACATGGAAGCCACCAATTCCTGGCTTTGGCACAACATCTGCACCATGCTTCTCATGGAATATTTGATGATACTTCCAAGATGGTTTTGAAAGTAGTTTATGACAAAATTTACACTCATATTTTGAAGATTTGTTTGCTTTAAAGGTAGAGTATTCTGCTCTCACGGAACAATCAAGACCAAATTTTTCTTTACAATTTTTATGTCTTGTCCAAGTTTTTAATCCCAACACAGTATGGCAATATTCACATTCACGTTTGTCAGCTTTACGAATGTGTTGCCTGTACATGTGAATTCTCATCTTTTGCTTTGGTATCACTTTACCACAAACATCACAAATACAATCCTCTTGTTTGGTATGCATATATTTGATATGATTCTCCAGACATTTTGGTGATTTCAATGCTTTACCACATATTTCGCAAATAGCAAGTCCATTATTTAAATGCACCCATTCAATGTGATTTGCTAGTGTTGCGCGAGTTTTAAATTTATTTGGGCACATTTCACAAGAATAAGCACCAACTTTATGAACAGAATAGACATGGCTGTTAAGTAATTGTTCACTTTGAAAGAATTCATTACATTCAGGAAATTTGCATGGAAGTTTAGGGCTTAATATCATGTGAGGTTGAGGCTTGCCTGTTTTTGTATATTCCATATCACACACAGAGCACAGTAAGTGACCCCCTGGGGCATGGAACTTGTTTAAGTGAAACATCATAGCGTACGGAGCAACTACCTTCTCACAATGGCTACATTGCGTTGGAAGTACTCGGGGTCTGTGGAACCTCACCAGGTGCTTGTTCAGTTCTTCCTTGTTAGCACAGGATTGAAAACAAATTATGCAGCTGTCTGTTGTTGGTGGTGGCTTCACACCGAGGTGCTGGCTCACGGAGTAAGGCTGGTCTTTAGACAGGAATCTTCTGAGTGCAGCCATCACTTGTGGTTTTGTCTCTCGCTTGATGCTGGGGTGACTGCTGGCTTTGGTAAGAATCTTCTGTCTCTGATTGTATGCCAGCTGTTTTGTTAGTCCTGGCTCATACTCTCCAAGGCTGACCACTGTCACGGCTGACGCAGTTTTCTCGAAAGCCTTCACTGTGACCTTGACCTCAGAAGTCATAGTGCTCAGTAGGTCACTGCTTTGATCCTCCTCCGGGGTGTGATGCAGGGCTTGGTGACGCTCTATGACCTCTTGAGTACCACACACTGTCTCTCCACATTTGTCACACTCCATCACTTGTGTAGGATGAATGTTGCGGAAGTGGAGAACCAATGCAGCACGTGACAAGAACGTTACCTTGCAATCAAAGCAAGCAAAGCTTAACTCAGGAGCAGATTTAAGTTTTGATGATTTCTTGCTTCCTTGCAGTTCTCTCTTTTTCTTTCTGGAACATGATTGATACCCCGTAAATTACATGCAAACTACTGCTATTAGCATTTTTTACCTTTATTGATAAAACTAGAATTTAGATTTCAATACCAAGAAAAGGAAAAAAATATATATATATATATATATATACATATAATATATAGTTTACTTAAACAACACAACATACTTGACAGAAACAATTTATAAAAATGAAAACAATGCACACTGTTAGGAGCACAACATTCATAATTAAAATTCTATTATTTTTCATGTCCTGTATAATCAAGGTAAACAATCTTAAAAAGACTATTAAGTTCTATATAATAATTATTCCTTTCTCAGATGTCATAAATATTTGCAACTCTTTCCTTGAAATGAAAAATAACATTTGACAGAAAAGGAAAACCACTTCTGGGAGATTCATGACCTGGCCTTTTAAGATAAAAAATTACACATACCTCTTTTCAAGCTGCAGGGCAGACGCTACCCTCTCAGCAACTGGAACGGGGGAATCATCTTTGGGCACCAACACAATTTTCAGTATCACCTTGGAGTTGGCCTGAAATATGAAATATATTTACAGAGTTAAATTTAAAAAGTATTTCAATCTATATTATTAGTACTACTGTACATGTACATGACTTCAACATATATTACTCAAATATAAAGTTATAGCTTTTATGTGGTATGTAATACTTCATATGATATTTATTCAGTGAAGATATACAGTATTTCAGTAATAAGCTGGCTAAAGACATTTTATCAAGTTTTTTTTTTTTTTTTTTTAGTTTTATTTTATCAAGTTTTTTTTTTTAATTTATTTTTTTTTTTTTTAAGAAGTGCTCTTGTTGATCGTTGATATTTGTTTTACGTTATTAAAAATAAATTAATTGAATACGTATATAAAATAAACATACAGGTAAAGGATGTCAATATAATGAACTACAGTACTACAGTATTAAAAAAATTCCAACAACAAATATGTATTAAACCTTTCGTCATCCCGTGAAACGAAAATATGCTTGCATGTCAATGTGTGAGCATAAAAAAATCTACTGTCACAGTCACAGCATAATTATACTAACACTTTTCTCTGCCACGATGACAGCCACTGCAGAGTTGCCGGTAGCTGGAACTGGCTCTCCCAACAGAGAACCGCAATGTTCTGGCTCTGGGCTGACCTGCTGCACCTAAACCAGATACTGTATGTTAACACATAGAAGGTTGAAATATGCAGGTCCAAATACAATGGAGTAAATAAGTGAGAGTACCTATTAATGTGGAAGCACAAATTTTTGTTTTCTCCATTACAAATATTAATTTCTTGTTTGAATGTTATGCAATGTTTAAGTGTTA
Organism: Siphlonurus alternatus; assembly: GCA_949825025.1. Lineage (NCBI taxonomy): Eukaryota > Metazoa > Arthropoda > Insecta > Ephemeroptera > Siphlonuridae > Siphlonurus > Siphlonurus alternatus. The sequence continues at coordinate 27,011,508 of OX463780.1, read as the reverse complement.
TTTACCTGTTGAACTTGTGGAGCATCTTTGCTTTGAGATTCTTTCTCCAGTGCTCCGCTGGCTCGTTTTCTAGATATGGTTCCAGTGTTTTGTCCGACAAGTGATTGATTACAGTCATCTGGTGTTGAGTGTAGGAAGCTGGTGTCGCTACTGTCTGGTGGATCGTCAGACTCAACAACATTGTTGATGTCTTGACACGTCTTGCTTGAAATCTCCTAAGATGACAAAAAAATTATACAAAATACAGTATAGAATAAAATAAAAATAATAAACAGTTTGAGATTCAAGCAAATTTCTTGCAAATTGAAACCAAAACAAACATAGCTCATTAAGAATTAAAAGGAAATGAATGTTCTAATAGTAAAATGAGAGATTAAAAAAATACTGTATAGTAAAGTATGCATGCACTGCAAACTAAAATGAGAACAGGTAACACTAAGCATACTAATGTGAATAGTGATATCATTGTACATACATTAATTTCATTATTTAGTTGATTCTTCAACTGATTCAAAGTAGCATCTGCGTTAAGGCTGGATTCTGCAAAATTGTTGCAGTTTATAAGATTCTTCCAGCATGCCAAGCATATTTTCTGTGGCAGTCCATCATTTTTAGCAACCTGGAAAAATACAAGAAATACAGTACGTAAGAAGCACGCCTGTAAATAAGAAACTTCCACCGGTATTACTTAGCTGTTGTCTATCAATCATTAATATATTGTAAAAAATATCGGCACATTTGAAAATTTAACCAATTTTTAATTTTAAACAGTAGTTAATTAGCATATGTAATTTATATGTGTGGTGGTTGCATAGCGGACACGCTTAATACTAATTAAAATTTTAATCATTCATTGTAAAGAGCGAGAAGGAACCGGTTGTAAAAGTTGTTACTGCAGCAGGTAAGACTCATGGATTTAAAATATGTATGTAAAGTTATCAAAGCTTTTATATTTTATGCAGTAATCGAGTTAAGTATTCACTAGGTAGGTCAGGAAATTCATGCTAATTTTCAGAAATATGAAAGGGATAAAAATAATCAAAAACTCAAATCGTTTAAATCTTGTGGCATGGAAGTATATAGACACAAAAATAATTTTAATTACGTAGTACCTCAACTAGAATAAATTTTGGGTAAATCGAGGATGATGTTCTCATAAATCCAGTGTTCCAATTTCGTGCTCAACCAGCACTTTGGTATTTTTTTCTGAAGTACAGGGTTGCATGATAGCATATTTTTAGTTTTCATTATTTGATAGAACACATCTTCTAGTATTTCTGGTGAACAGTGTGAACACTAACTCAATTTTTAAAAAAATACTTGATCACTCTATACTTTAATACCCGCAGAAATAATACCAGCTGATAAATTAGACGATTGAGCAAAAAACTCTATGCTATACAGTGTACATACAAATATAATATATACTGTACAGTAGCAATATTTCAAACAGGTTATGAACAAAATTTCTAATAGTTTTCGTACATACTTCATCCTCAAATAATATTTTAAATACCACTCATTTCTGGTTCAGATTGATAAAATTTTCAAACAAATGTGAGTTATGTGTCACGAGAGTGGACAGCGGAGCAGGTATTGGGTCAGTGTCAACCAACCATCTAAATGGCTAAGACATCACATCTCCCTGCGAGCGAGCTCGATCGCAGCCATCAGCCAAGCTATGACGAGTTGGCAGAAACGGTTTTGGCTCATCACTTGGAAGAACGTTATCAAGTGATAACTTCATTTATTTTAAAGTTGTCTTCTCCTTAAACTTTAAAGTGGAGGAAAAATGGAAGCTTTTTCTTGGGGATTAGTCTCCGACGGGACCGTCGCCGACTAGTCGCTCATGCACACTTGAAGTAAAAGTACAGTACAGTACTGTAGTAAAAACGTGTGATGGACCGGGCATGTTTCAATACAGGGAGCCGAATTTCTAGAATTAGGATCCCTGTTACAGGGACTGCAGCCACCTCCCATGCATGCATATCATGCATATCATATAAATATGTATATATGCATACAGTACGATACATAATATAACATTTTATACTTACCGAAATAGGTAGGCACAGGTTGATTTTATCAGGAAGCTTTCTATTGTAGAGGACTTTTCTTTTCGATCCCTCAAATATGGGTATTAAGGGGGTTTGAATTGTTGCACAGAGGCGACAATATTTTTTTAGTTCAGAATTCATGTTCATAGAATCCTAATGCCAAAAGTTTCATTAATTGCTAATAGTTTATAGAGGTCATATTAAATCCTTTAGATGAACCCGAAGCCTTCTTGGACTGTCTTGGACAGGAGCTAGCTAAGCCAGCCTAAAAGGCGCCATGCAGTTGATGCAGTTAGACACCAAGCCCAACAGTATCCATACATTACTTAGTCTGTACATCGTATATTGCATCATTGTCAATGGCCCACTGTTCAGAGGGGCCCAAATATTCTCTTTTATACTTTTTATGCACTCCTATTAATGTAATTTATACACCCTAAATGGTACTGTATGCATACGTATTCATAGTTGTATCATGGTACGTATTCACGATATTTCTCGTGCCAAAACATATGCCTATTACATATTACTCTCCGTGCCAAAAATGCCAAAATGACTTCTTCTTCTTCTTCTTCTTGATTCTTTACTGAGAATAGGTCAATATTATATGACCATGCCAAAATGACGACGATGGGAACTGTCTGGGTCTACGCCGGTCGTAGACGCATTAAATCTACGCCGGCACTTTTTCAATGTTCAAAACATCCGTGACGTCACCCGGCGTAGCTCTATGGTTCATAGCCCTCTGGTGGAAGGCCAAGACCAGCAGGGGCGATCGTCAACTGTCAAGATATTAGCCGTCTGAAATTTAAAAAATAACACGCAAAGTAATGGGGAGGAAATATTTTTTTAAAAATATTTACCTGATATTATTGAAGGTATCTTGTAGTGCGATACTACTTTAATGTAGTCTCCTGCGTGCTGATTATTTTATTTAGTTGATAAATATTATACTACCTGAGAAATATTACGGTAAAGTCAGGGCGGGAACTTCGTTATATCTTCCAAGCCTTGGATATGTATCATGACGTCACGGAATATTGAAAATGCAAAAAAGTACTTGCATCAACTTTCATACATTATTTTCGATGTAGTTATAACTTTACTTGATATACAAAGTAAAGAAATTGCAATTAAGTAAAAGTGAAAGTCACTCGCTATGAAGAAAGGTTTTTAATGTTTATATGACGTCATCGCCAGTAAACTGACTTTTTCCTTCGCGGCTTCGCGCATGCGCAGATGTAACAGAGGTCGGGTTCATAAAAGATTAATTAGAGTGTATTTTAATATTGGTTTTGCGTGAAAAAGAAGGTTGTTACGCAAGATTAGACTATATTAGAGTTAAACTAGTTACATTTTCAAAACTCTAGCACACAGCGCAATTGTCGTAAACCGCGACCAAAGTGAAGTCCTCTCCCATTTGATTACACGCAAACCTGCTGCTCAGTAGGACGGCTATTGAAAAGTGGGCGCGGTCAGGTCTTGGCCTTCCACCAGAGGGCTATGATTAAACCTACGTCGGTTGTATAAAACATATGATTCATGACGTCACTAATGTAACAAATGCAATAAACGGAGCTAATTGTTCAAATTTTTTACTCCACTGACTTGTACGTGTAATTATATTATAATTGATTGTAATAAACGGTATTATGCAGAGTCTGTAGTAATTTTTATATTTACTAATTGTAAATATATATTATATTTATATAGTGCATATATATATATATATATATATATATATATATATATATATATATATATATATATATATATATATATATATATATATATATATATATATATATATATATATATATATATATATATATATATATATATATATATATATATATATATATATATAATTTCATAATTAAATTATTAAAATATTATTAAAAATTCGCAACTGTAAAATTAATTCTGTATATAAATAATTATATATATATATATATATATATATTATAATTAATATATACTATATAATATTATATAATCATATACTAAATTAATTTAACTAAAAGGCAGCTATAGTGCAATTTAAGTGACGACGAAGGTATATAAAAAAAAACTTTCCGGCAAAACTGGCATAAGAAATAAAAGCGTACGTGAATTGAGTGAAATATATATAATTATATATTAATGGTAAGCTGTGACCTTCAGGGGTGGATCCAGCCCGCGGCTTTGGGGGGGGGGGGGGGGCGGTGCCCTATCCCGCAATGTTAAATTTTGGGGTGGGAGGAGGGCGATGGGTGGGGGGTGGTAACACCTTCAATGTATTTTGGGGCCTTTTGGGGGGGGGCGATCGCCCCCATCGCCCCCCCCCCCTTGGATCCGCGCCTGGTGACCTTGACGTCATCGCGACCTTTGTCCTGACATTATACTTTTACAAGAACAGATTGGGCGCACTACACGTAAGATCCTATTATTTATACGGAGCAATTTTTCGATCGCGGTATTGTTAATTCTTTACACAAGTTCTGTTTCCGAATTGAAAATCACGTATTGTCACTAACTTTTTACATTTAATTGCCACTATTAAAATATTATTTGCAACCCCAGACCCCAGCTCAGTTTAAGTAAAAAGAAAAACTCTAAAAAAAATTCGCGGTACTTGTATTAATTCTGATTTTGGAGCGGGAAATTTGCGCAATATATGCCCATGGTGTCAAAATCTGCTGATCTTCAACATACGATCGAATATATCTTCCAGTAAAAATATGGCGACCAAATTGGCAGGTCAAAGATTCCCATTGAAATATTCCTTATGGGCAATTAAAACCCACAAAAATTCCAATTTTTTTTCCAGGAAAATGGTCCGTAAAAAAATATTTGAAAATGCATTGAAGAATTCATTATATATATATTATAGCTAGATAGGAACTTTTTGGACCAATTAATTAATAAGTTTTGAGTAAAAAGCTGTTTTCTGTTCCATGTAAGACTACATGTTAAAAATTTAAAAGACCTCCAAAACACCAACTTTGGGAATTTTTTTGGCGAAGAATTTTTTATCGGAAGAAAATAAAATGTTAAAAAAATGCAATCGCTCGATCGTCACTCTACTTTAATAAATATATAATAAACTGCATGGTCTGCATGACATACATACGTACTTCATTACTTCGATTATGTGGTACGTCTATAAATTAATTCATGTATTTTTCGAGTACTAGCTTATAGCTCCAAAAATGTACTATATAGCTAACCTTCTAAAAGCAACATCGAATATTATATACCATTTCACGTCATAGTGGCCACCTACACCGCCAAATATTAAAGTTCTTTGATTTTAATAAAATTAAATCACATGCAGGACATGTTCGTATAATGAACCTACAAAAATGGTTTTTGTATTTTTCAAAAATATTCAAAATTGAGGGACAATGGGCAAATACGAAATGGCGTCAGAATGCAAATGTAGCATACGGCGGCTCCAGTAACGCGGAAAATATTATGCATGTTAAATTAAATTTGATTTTTTCTATGGATGCATAACCATATTATATGTATCTACAACATCCTGCTTTTAGATTTTCTCTATGGGTTTTAGTTTTTTTGTTATACCGGTTCGCGTATTTAGGTTCCAGTACCCGTTACAGCACTTCGCGCTGAAATTTGAATTATTTCGCATTTCGAGTTTCACTTTTTTCTCTTTTTGCCGATAATCAATTCAAATATTAAAAAAATACCATTTCCTCGCTATACTTATCTCACAGAGTTCTTACGATTGCTTTCCATTAAAATGTTGAATTACAGCTGGAATAATATAAAATTTAGCCAATTAATTCATACTTATTTTCCCCAAATCGAGTTTGTGCTCTCTGTTATTGCAATATTAATATTAAACTCGAGTACGTTGAAAAATAGTATTTTATACTACGTACAGTTTTCGGAATTTGTTTTTATGGCTATAATTAATAAAAATGGCATGAGTTAAAATAAAAATTAATTTATTGAGAGTTCTGCCATGAAGGCACTGGTATATATAGCATTTAAACAGCGCTTGAAAAAAAAAATCTTTTATGATGTGTGTTAATATTGCTTCCAATGCTTTTATTGTGTTATATTATTGCACAACTAATCAACTAATAGTATGAAGAGCTAGTGCAAAAAAAAAAATAGATATATATATATATATTATATATATATATATATATATATATATATATATATATATATATATATATGTATATATATATATATATATATATATATATATATATATATATATATATATATATATATATATATATATATATATACTAAAAATTAAATTAAGCTATTGACTGCAATGAGACAATTATAATATTCAAACTCACGATTAATTAATATCATATGCAACAAATATATACGCAACAAACATTAGCAAATATTTTTTCTCTTTTTTTTCTACGGAAAATCTTATAATACTATATTTTACCATTGTTAACACATCAAGCATGATAAAGCTGTGGCAATGCGTAATTACAGCCTATAATAATTCATGTATATTAAGTTATAATAAATGCAATGTTTGTTTCCGTGCTAAAAAAAATCTAAAGATTATATACAATAGACAAGCTTATAGTTCCGTGGAAATTCTGTTGCATTTTTGAATGGAGCACTTTGAGTTATGTATTATATATTTTTTTAATATATTAAAACTAAAACGTCCTCAAAATACTTGTTGTCAAATGTTTGCATGAATATGACGTTGCAGTATTATTAAGCACAGTTTTAATTAATTAAGAGTGTTGGAGGGTCCAAGCATATTTAAAAAAAAGGAAAGTATATTATATTTTCATAACATATATTCAAACTCATAAGATCCTCTGTTCAAATACATAATACATTTAATGAGAAAAAACAATCGCATGTGATGGTCTTAATACATCAAATGCTATATTTCTGTTTCGGTATGAATTAATTTATGAAAAAATTAATTGAATTAAATATCCTAACTCAACCTTTTTCTTCCGAACAATTTTATGTGACGCAAGTATGTGAGGCAGATCAAGTTGCTGAATTCCTCGATCGTCAGCAGTTTAAATCACACTATTATGCTGTCAGTAAGCCTCTTTTTTCATGTCAATTATAAATATACTACCCATGATTAAGGAAAATATATTGTAATTTATATAAACATTAATTAAGTATATAGTTAAATTGCATGCAGTAATTTTTTAGACGAGTATCGTTTCTACAGCAAAAATCTAATTTGATTTGATTGTTGAAACAGATGAATTCACAAACCAAACAAAATTGCTATATATATTTTGCTATGCAATATGTTTTTGTCCCATTAATATTAGTATTTTTATCCACTGCATCATTCAATTTTTAAAAAGTCAAAAGGAACCTTTAATAATGCATGAACACAGTTACAAATTATACTGTACAGTACAGAAGAATTCAGCAACTTGATCTGCCTCACATAAAATTGTTCGGAAGAAAAAGGTTGAGTTAGGTTATTTAATTAATTTAATTTTTTCATAAATTAATTCATACCGAAACAGAAATATAGCATTTGATGTATTAAGACCATCACATGCGATTGTTTTTTCTCATTAAATGTATTATGTATTTGAATAGAGGATCTTATGAGTTTGAATACATGTTATGAAAATATATTATACTTTCCTCTTTTTAAATATGCTTGGACCCTCCAACACTCTTAATTAATTAAAACTGTGCTTAATAATACTGCAACGTCATATTCATGCAAACATTTGACAACAAGTATTTTGAGGACGTTTTAGTTTTAATATATTAAAAAAATATATAATACGTAACTCAAAGTGCTCGAATCCATTAAAAAATGTAACAGAATTTCCACGGAATTATAAGCTTGTCTATTGTATATAATCTTTAGATTTTTTTTTTAGCACGGAAACAAACATTGCATTTATTGTAACTTATATACATGAATTATTATAGGCTGTAATTACGCATTGCTATAGCTTTATGTGTTAACAATGTTAAAAAATGTAGTAAATTTCACGTAGAAAAAGAGAAAAAAATATTTGCTATTGTTTGTTAATTGCATTTATTTGCATATATAATAATAATTAATCATGAGTGCAGTCTAAGTGTGATTATAATTGTCTCATTGCAGTATAATATCAATCGCTTAATTTAATTTTTAGTATTTTTTTATGCGCTAGCTCTTCATTATATATGTTGTAGCAAACTATATAGCCCAAATGCATTGGCAGCAAAGACACATCATAAACTATTGTGTTTATGTTTTTTTTGTTTTGTTTTACATTCAAGCGCTGTGTAAATGCTATATGCTTTCATGGCAGAACTCTCATTAAATTATTTTTTAACTCATGCCATATTTATTAACTAGCCATAAAAATAAATTCCGAAAACTGAACGTAGTATAAAATATTATTTTTCAACGTACTCGAGTTTAATATTAATATTGCAATAACAGAGAGCACAAAATCGGTTTGGGGAAAATAAGTATGAATTAACTGGCTAAATTTTATATTATTCCAGCTGTAATTCAACATCTTTATGGAAAGCAATCGTAAGAACTCTGTGAGATAAGTATAGCGAGGAAATCAAAATTGAACTTTGCGAGGAAATGGTATTTTTTAAATATTTGAATTGATTAGCGGCAAAAAGAGAAAAAAGTGAAACTCGAAATGCGAAATAATTCAAATTTCAGCGCGAAGTGCTGTAAAGGGTACTGGAACCTAAATACGCTACCGGTTCCCGTAAGCCAAGTATGACGTTTTTGAAGCATTTGCTTTCCGCAGCCCAAATATAGGCTAAATTTTTTTTAAATAAAAAATTGATTCTATATAGCTCCTAAACATCTCTTCTTACCATAAAACTCCTAAAAATAATTTTTTTTTCTCAACTATATAATGGCACAGTAAACGAAAAAGGGTACAATTCGTTAAGGTACCTACTTTGCGGGCCAAAAAAGTCAATGTCATTCAAACTTTAGGAGAATTTTAATGGAATCCTCGATCGTATCTTAATTAGTAAGAATAAAAAATAATCTCGATGTACCTCTCGAGTATTTCCTTGCAAAAGCTACTGGGGGTTAATATCAGGTCTCAGTCCAATAAATAGTCCAATAAGGAGATGGGCTTGGGTCAATAGATTTCGATGAATTCCACATATATTATGTTACACATCTAACCTAGTTTGATGAGGTTTGGGCATTATTTTTCGAAATTTCAAAAAAAAAAAAAACAAATTTCAGGAATTTTCAAAAAATCAATAAAGAGGGCAATCTCGAGAGATAAAAAAAAATGTATCTTAAATTCTGCTACACAAAGAATTATAATTTAAATTTTTTCAAGTTTTTAGTCAGATTGCCAAACTTTTTCGCATTGAAAATTTTGACCTTGAAAATTTATTAAGGTCAAAGGTCAGAGGTCAAACTACAAAAAGCGTATAACTTCATACCAAAGCACATTGTTAAAAAAATCAAGATATGGGTTTTAAACAAAGTTTATCCTTCTATAAAAAAACTGGTTTCAAATTTATGGAGAAATTCAAAATTTTGAAATTACGATTTTTTTTACTAATTATTCCGAGGTTTTTAGAAAAAAAAAATCGAGTTTTGTCATGAATTTTACACAGGTTACTCATCTGACCCAGGTTGATAAGATTAGGAAATAATTTTTTCAAATTAAAAAAAAAAAAAACGAAAATCAAAATTTGACCGTGAATTTCGATTTTTTTTTTTTTTTTTTTTTAATTTGAAAAAATTATTTTCAAACCTTATCAACCTAGGTCAGATGAGTAACCTGTGTAAAATTCATGACAAAACTTGAAATTATTTTTCAAAAAACCTCGGAATAATTAATAAAAAAAAAAAACGCAATTTCAAAATTTTGAATTTCTCCATAAATTTGAAAAAGGTTTTTTATAGAAGGATTTAAACCTATATATATCTTGATTTTTTTAACAATGTGCTTTGGTATGAAGATATACGTTTTTGTAGTTTGACCTCTGACATTTGACCTTAATAAAATTTCAGGGTCAAAATTTTCAATGCAAAAAAAGTTTGGCAATCTGACTACAAACTTGAAAAAATTTAAATTATAATTCTATGTGGAGCAGAATTTAAGATACAAACTTGTTTATCTCTCGAGATTGCCCTCTTTATTGATTTTTTAAAAATTCCTGAAATTTGTTTTTTTTTTAAATTTCAAAAAATAATGCCCAAACCTCATCAAAACCTAGGTTAGATGTGTAACATATGTGAAATTCATTGAAATCTATTGACACAAGCCCATCTCCTTATTGGACTGACCTGATATTAATCTGGGGTAACTCCCTTTATATAGTACATACTATATACTCTATACGGACCGCGTGCGCACCTCGTCAGATCCGTGATAGCACGAAGCGGCAGAGTGCTGTTGTGTTTATTGCAGGGACCGGATGCACGCATTTTTTTCGTGCATCCGAGATGCGCATCCGGATGCAAATTAATTTTTCATGCATCCATGGATTCGCATCCCGATGCAAATTTATTTTTCATGCATCTAGATGCAAATTTATTTTCCATGCATCTGGGATGCGCATCCGGATGCATTAATTTTTTCCCGTGCATCTGGGATGCACGGATGCGGATGCAAGCCCATTTTTGCGCATCCGTGTGCATCTTGCATCTGCATCCGATCTTTGGTTTTTATAAAATACACTTTGTTTCTTGCAATTTTAAACGACAAGTGGCAAATAAATGTTAAAAAAATGACTCGTGTTTAAGATTTATTTAGAGGCCTTTAGCAAAAAACCTGATAAAAAAAGAGGAAAAAAAGTGTTAAATGGATGCAAATTTATTTTTCGTGCATCCGTGGATGCGCATCCGGATGCAAATTAAGCAAATTTATTTTTCATGCATCTGGGATGCGCATATCCGGATGCATTCATTTTTCCCTGTGCATCTGGGATGCACGGATGCGGATATTTAATTTCTATTCTATATAATATATAACAGTGCGCCAGGGGACCATTTTATGCTTATTTCGTAATATCGCTTTAACTTTTTAGTTTATATCTACGAAATTCAAAAATATTATTAATTCATCTTGGTACGTCCTTAATTCTTATATATATAGGCCTTCCTATAAAGTCTATAAACACATCAGATTTTTTTTAAACAAAATCTGAGGGGGGGTTATATTTTTTTACGGGACTATTTTTTCCGGAAAGAAAAAATGAGATATTATTATGGAATGTGAAAATTTTAGTGGCTTAATAATCGAAAGAAGGGGTAAAAAAATATATTGTTCTGTGAATTTTTTCAGATTTTTCTGAGACCGGGAACTATTTTTAAAAAATTATTGAAAGTCTAATTTTATGACGTCACGGGCGGCACAGCCCTATCCTTTTTCTTAAAAGGAGTACCGCACGTTACGTCATCAAAATAGAATTTCAATAATTTTTAAAAAAAGTTCCCAGTCTCAGAAAAATCTGAAAGAATTCACAGTACCATATTTTTACCCCTTCTTTCGATCAAGGCGATCAAGCCACTAAATTTTTCATATTAAAATTCTACTATCTAATTGTAATTTTTGTGGGTAAATTTCTCATAAGGAATTTCGATTAATATAATATTTCGCCTATAATGGACAACATGCATGAAAAATTTTTATTGCAGAAATGAATAGAGGGTACCAAATTATGCTACTCTGAAATTTTTCAGATTTTTTTGAAACCCAGACCCAGAGCTATTTTTAAATAATTATTGAAAGTGCGGCCACGCCCTGGAGGCGTCAGTAGGCGTATCCAGTCTCTATCCTTTTTATTAAGAATTCAGAGGTGCCAACTGAAATCACAGGACTTTCAATAACTATTTAAAAATGGTCCCGGGTCTCAAAAAAATCTGAAAAAATTCAGAGTAGCATAATTTGGCACCCTTTATCCATTTCTGCAATAAAATTTTTTCATGTATGTTGTCCATTCACGCTTTTATTTCCTTTGCCGGAAAGTTTTTTTTAAAGTAGAGTGAGCGTGTTCATTTTTTTTAAAATTTTATTTTTTACAAATAGTTTAAGCTGCCCTCTATTGAGAAATGAAAACCAAAAAATTCCATCTCAAATAGTTTCACCACAAAAAAATTCCCAAAGTTGGTGTTTCGGAGGCCTTTAACGTGCAGCCTTATGGAACATAAAACCGCGTTTTACTCCAACTTTTTCTGAACTATGGTACCATTTAAAAAATACTTACGTAATCTATGATGAATTCTTTAATGAATTTTCAAGTAAAAATTTTTTTACGGGGTCGTTTTCTTGGAAAAAAATCATGAAAATCCTTATGGGAATTAATACCCGCAAAAACTTAAAGATTTTTTTCCGAAAAAACGGCTCCGTAAAATATTTTTTTATTTAAAAATCCATTAAAGAATTCATCATATAGATTACGTAGGTATTTTTTAAATGGTAGCATAGTTCAGAAAATGTTGGAGTAAAACGCGGTTTTATGTTCCATATTATAAGGCGCGCTGCACGTCAAAGGCCTCCGAAACACCAACTTTGGGAATTTTTTGTGGTGAAACTATTTGAGATGGAATTTTTTGGTTTTCATTTCTCAATAAAGGGCAGCTTAAACTATTTTTAGAAAATAAAATATTAAAAAAAATGCAATCGCTCACTCTAGCTACTTTAAATACCTCTCCGCTGAATTTTGCACTGCCTTAATTATTTATTTTTTTATTTTTTTTAGTATATTTTTATATAATTGCTACATATAATTCAATAATATATATTATATAATAATTTAGTTTAATTATATACACTATATATATTATATTTACAGTAAATAAATATAAAAATTACTATATTATAGACTCTGCATATTAAAATACCGTTTATTACAATTATTACAATAAATTATAATAATATATAATTACACGTACGATCGAGTCATTGGATCGAGTAAAAAATTTGAACTTCAGCCTCGTTTATTGCATTTGTTATATCAGTGACGTCATTAATCATATATGTTTCATACAACCGACGTAGGTTTAATAGAGCTACGTCGGGTGACGTCATGGATGTTTTGAACATTGAAAAAGTTCCGGCGTAGATTTAATGCGTCTACGACCGGCGTAGACCCAGACAGTTCCACGACGATGGTTAGTTGTTTGGCGTCATGGCGTGTTTACATTTTTAGAGCAACGTTGTCAAATCGTCAAATCAAAGAAAAACTGATGAAAAATAACAATTCATATAACTTTTTTTTTTGTCATATTTTGTGAAACTTTTAAATTAACTATAAAATATATAATTTATTTATCAATCAATTACGTAGGAAAAAGGGAATATTAATTAAAGACAATAATAATAATTAACTTTGAACCTGACTTGCCTAGTCTGACTGCTAGCAGACATTTGTGACAAATTTTGCCCAATCAAAAGCGAGGGAGGAGCTACGTTTATTCCCCTGTTCTCAAACTTCCCGCAGCACAGACCGCCTGGCACGAGTGAAATAATATAGCATAATATACTGCTGAAATATATTTATTTTATGTTTTAATAGTGTAAATAATTATGTTATAATTAAAATTAAAATATTGTACAATATCTAGTATTTAATTATTTATATATCATTAATAAATTTATATATAAATGATATATAAATCATTAAAATCATAAATAATTAAATATATATATATATATATATATATATATAATATATATATTTATATATATATATACATATATATAATGCATAATATAAATAGTAGCTTATTTATAATATATACTTAAATATATTACAATGTATCATTCTACAAATATATATAAATGTTAATTACTATACCAAAAGCCAAATTGAGGCAGAGAAGCCGAAAAAAATGACCAAAACAAGTTTTGAGCATCTAACGACTGGTATATAAATATAATATGCTAGTAAAAATTAAGTTCTTGTTTATCGAGCATCGGGTATCATGAGCAAAATAAAAATCGAAATAATATAATATTTCGGGTTTTGCTCAATACTATTATAGTTTTGCGCTCAAGTAGAAATGAGCAAAACCCAATGAAGACTTTCATTTCGGCTTTTGCTCATTTCCATCTGAACATAATTATTATTAAACTCTATTTCCGCGCATCGCGGTATTTCAAGAAATTATTAATTTGAGGTACATCGTGCCACAGACTTAATAATGTATGTATATATTTATATCGATAGTATACTTGGGGTGTACGCGAACTGTTTATTTATATAATAAATATGTTACATATATACCATAATTTTTTTACTTTATTACTTAAAGTATAAGAGTGAGCGAGTTCATTTTTTTTTTATTATTTTATTTTTTAAAAATAGTTTAGGCTGCCCTCTATAATATTGAGAAATGAAAACCAAAAAATTATTCCATCTCAAATTAATAGTTTCACCACAAAAAATTCCCAAAGTTGGTGTTTCGGAGGCCTTTAACGTGCAGCCTTATGGAACATAAAACCGCGTTTTACTCCAACATTTTCTGAACTATGGTACCATTTAAAAAATACTTACGTAATCTATGATGAATTCTTTAATGAATTTTCAAATAAAAAAAAAATTACGGGGTCATTTTCTTGGATAAAAATCATGAAAATCCTTAATTATGGGAATTAACCCGCAAAAACTTAAAGATTTTTTCCTGAAAAAATGGCTCCGTAAATTGTTTTTTTTTATTTAAAAATCCATTTAAAGAATTCATCATAGATTACGTAAGTATTTTTTAAATGGTACCATAGTTCAGAAAATGTTGGAGTAGAACGCGGTTTTATGTTCCATAAGGCTGCACGTTAAAGGCCTCCGAAACACCAATTTTGGGAATATTTGTGGTGAAACTATTTGAGATGGAATTTTTTGGTTTTCATTTCTCAATATAAGAGGGCAGCTTAAACTATTTTTAGAAAATAAAATATTAAAAAAAAATGCAATCGCTCACTCTACTTTAAATTCTCATTATTTTTGAGCAAAGATACCCTGCAATTATATAACTTATTGTGAATACATATATATAATAATTTATGTTAACCTCTGCAGCAAAATTGATGACTGCAACAATTTAACGTATTTTTTTCAACTACATTATTTTATTTAAAAGATATGAAATAATTATAATTGCAAAAATCCAGCATTCAGATGCAAATCAACGAACATATTATCACCATACATGTATATGTATTAATTATATTCAGTACACATATTAAATATTTGATGAGTTCCATGCATGCCGATGGCAATTAAACTTCAACTGATGCTGGGGAGGCATTGCTGTCAGAACGGGGGCGGCCACGGCCTTGCAATCCATCCCGACATTTGCCTGCATATGCGACTGAAGGAAACGTGGAAACCTCAGTCAGGATGGACGCTACAGCTTTTGTCAGTGAGCCTGATTGAAGTGCAATGGTCCAAAGCCAGGGGAATCACATTGTGGAAAAGCGCAACGATTTACCCCTGGGTGGACAACGTGTTTTTTGTTGAAAATGGTCACCCATCCAACTATAACCATACCACGCTCGGCGTTGCTGACTTCGGTGATCTGACAAGACCCGGTCAAGCGCACTGCGGCACACATCCACTATTATATAATTATATATCAATATAAACATAAATATATAATGTTATTTTTTATATCTTGATTAACAATTAACAAAAGTGACATCTCTGATGCATATGACTTTATTGACTCGCAATTATTTTACTGTAAATAAAATTATATTATTTTGCGCACTGCATGGTTTTGATACTATATATATATATATATATATATATATATATATATATATATATATATATATATATATATATATATATATATAACAGTTTATACTATATATAATAGGTTAATTACACAAAAAAAAATAATAACGATCACCTTTTTATGCACATTTGAATACTGTATTTTGTTATGTTCCTTTAACCTAAACCTCAATCTTTAGAGATATGTATAGTATAGCTTAATTAGCTATAAAAAGAAAAATTAAAATAAACAAAATAAACTTCTTTCGATAATTCAAGAATAATCGAGTATACATGAGTAATATATTCTGATTTATATAATGTATCATGATCACAGATTGTAATTTCAGGACATCTTTACTAAATAAATGATGAGAAATATTATTTAATATGATATACGTTACTTTAAAAAAAGTAGAAACCGTAAAGAATATAATAAATTAAATAAATAATAAGCCATATGAAAATTATGGTAAAAAAAAAAAAACACAATATATATATATATATATATATATATATATATATATATATATATACAATGTCATACTATTTCAAGGATTATGTACAGTCCTTGATACTAGTTAGAATGAAGCATGTGTTGTACCGTTGTACCACATGAAATTAACATGTATCAATATTTTAAATAAATTTAGCTGTGGGAAATGCGCAGAACAATTTTTGTTTAAATTTTGCTCAAAAGCCGAAATAAAATCTCATTTCGGGTTCTTTAGTCAAACCGCAATTCGCAGAACTATAGTTTTGTTCAGATGGAAATGAGCAAAAGCCGAAATTAAAGTCCTCATCGGCAGTTTGCTCATTTCGACTTAAGGCATTTAAAATAGTTTTGAGCATCGAGCTTTAATTGAGCAAATCCCCGAAATATTACATTATTTCAGGTTTTGCTTATAACCCGATGCCATGCTTATAAAACTAGTTTTTCTTATTATTTTCTACTTTTGCCCGAATTCGGCTTTTATTGGTAACTGCATTAATTATTATTATAAAATTCACGTTATTTATTTTTTCTCAAATCAATAAATTAAAGGAAATAATAATTGATCAAATTTTCAGTATCTACGTATTTTAATTAATGTTTAATATAATATTACTATAATAATAATGTCAAGTTTGGGAATCTACCAGACTACCAGAAAAAAATCATTCTTACGTCCATGGCATGGAATATTTATATAGCAGTATTGAACGTTGGATTTATAATCTGTTACTGAGAACGGCTCGCAAACAGATTCTGTTAAAGTAAACATTTTTTTCCCCCGCTTCATAAATATATAATATATTATAGTCAATCGGTCTAACACACACCGAACTATAATTAATTTTAATTAAAAGTATATTTAGAGTTTTAGAGCCATAACCTAGCAGCAGTTTTGATTAATTCACTTGGAGAGGCAACATAGAATTTGTATAAGGACGACTTTTTTTTTCCGACAAAACACTGTACGCTCGTTATAATTATCAAATTAAAAACGTATTTCATAAAACGAAAAACAAAAATGTCTGTTTTCTAAATAAAAATACCTTAAAATGAGAAGAGTAGATGAACCGGCCTAGCTATTGTATTATTGTAAATAAGATTAAAATTTTTGCACTCTAAAACTTATATCGACTCGCGCGAGGACCAATTACTTTTTGTGTTTTTCTGCAAGCTGCAGTGATAATCATTGCATTTTGCTTACAGAAAATTACACATAAAACGCGATAAAATTAAGTCACTAATCAAAATATATATATTAGATATAAAATATCTAGATATATATTATAGATATAAATAAATATAGATATAATACTTAATTATTGATTTAAAGAATTCGAGCATTAAAATTGGCATCTTTATAGGTCTTATATGCTTTTTACTTTTTTTAAAGTAACATTATATTCATGTACAATAATTTTACATTTTCTTATGAATTCTTTGAAAACATTTCCCGATGGAAAAATTTTAAATTAAATTTTTGTACAAAAAATATATAACATTTTGTATAAGTGGATTATTTTAACCTTTTGCTCAATGATTTTACAAATTGATTAACAAATTTGCAATTTTTAATGAAAAAATGACGAAAACGTTAAAAAAGGTATAAAGTTACATTATACGCTAAATTTTACAAAAACTTACAAATATTTCTTACAGTGTATGATATGAGATATCACTGATATCTCGGGGATATCACAGATATGATGAGACCGTTGTAAGCGCGCGTGGATATATATACTATGACACGCTTAATTACTTCTACAACTTCTTAGTAATTAATTTAAAGAGAATTTGTGGTTATATAATGAGCTTATTATAGATGCAATTAAACTGTAATGCTTGAATTCTCCGGTATAGGTGGTTAGGCTGCTCGCAGACAGCATCGCGTATGATTTCGTATTGTGTATGACTTCATATGATAAAAATTTAGAACCGGTTCTAAATGAGAAACTTTTACGATGTCATACCATACGCTACCATGCGAAGCTGTGTGCGCGCACGTATCTGATCGCACAGTTTCTTAATTTTTTTATCATACGCTGCGAAATCATGCGATTCTGTCTGTGACTAGCCTTAATCTATATTTTTATAGGTAGCGATCGATTTGTATCATATTTTATGCACGTTTTGGTGTCTGCATAGCAATGACGAAAGCATAATCAGTATCATCACTGCAGCTAGCTTACAGAAACGTACATTGTTGGTCCACACGTATCGATAATTTTTTATTTCTTAATTAGCACAATTAATTTTTAACTTTTATTTACAATAACACAAATAAGCCCATGCATTGTTTTATGCCTATCATAAGGTATTTAAATTTAGAAAACAGACTTTTATGTTAAAAAGAAATCGGTATTTGATTTGATAATAACCTAATATAGCATGATATATATGCTGGAAAAATATCAGTACATGCAATTTCATCTATATTATGTTGCCTCTCCGGGAGAATAAAATATTTTATTGATTCTTTTGAATCAAAACTTCTGCTTGATGGTTAATATATATAATATGGAGCTCTATAGCTATGAAATTCTTAATTAATCCTCTGTGTGTGTGTATATATATATATATATCAGGTCGATTATAGATTTTTTTAAAGAGAAATAAATAATATACAAAATGTTTACTTTAACAGAATTTGCATGAGTTCGCGAACCATTCAGTAAAATGGAAATAGTATATATAAGTCTATAAACGTCCAAAACTACTATATTGATAATAATTAAGGTCAACTAATACATGTATATTTGAATAATATTTTAATAATAATTTATTTCGAACGACGGTATTATACTGCATATTAGTGCATATATATGGTACTCATTGTTCATTACAAGATGATTCACGTCTGACAAAATACAAGAAATTTAATTTATAATTAAGTTTGGCAAATATAATAAAATATACTGTGTATTATGATATTGATCGACATATTGCATAGCACTTCTATCTCTAGAAACTCGATCTATATTATATTTTAGTCAAATTAAAAGACGCAGTAAAACACAGTATATATAGTTTAATAATTGTAATAGATTATAATTAATATTATAATTATTAAAATATTATTAATAGTATAATATTAATATTGTAATATTTGTCGGCTCAAGTTTCGTATTTTGATTTTGCGTATGTGAATGTCTAACAGTAAGATTATAAATAATATAATATATACTCTCAGCTCTCATGCAGAGTTTTCTGAGGTTTTCTCTGTCTCTCTGTGAATAAATTAAAGATCTGAAAAAGTTAGTACAACTTCGATCTCAACTCATTTGATTGCAATAGAGCGTTTACCGCGTTTATCCGCGCATGCGCATATATCGGTGGAAAATTTTGTCACAATTGTCTGCTAGGGGCGTAACTCTGACTTGCCTGGCAACATTGTTTATCAGCTGGTCAGGAGAAGAGGTGATTTTAATCCCACAGTATCAAAAATATTGTATTGTGTATTGTGTTTTGGTCGGTTTGGGTGCATTAAATACAGTACTGTGTTAAGAATTCAAGAAACTAAAAAACGATTTTCTTTATCAATAAAGTATTTAGATTATTATCTGCATTTATCATATGCATATTATTAGATTCAATCACAATGACTATACAGTATGCATACAGTATATTTATTTTATATTATAACTACTACAAGAACTAAAGAAATCTAATGATCAACAAAATTCAGTTCTGTTGTATTATATATGCACACTGTATGCATACGGTCTATACGAATGCCGTGATTTTGTATGTACATACAGTATGATGTATACATTACATTATTTATTATTTGCATAAGTATCATACAGCAAGTGAAAATTCCGTAGAATACTTTCATACCATATTCAAATTTCAGACTCTTCCTTTAAAAAATAATAATAAGTTCCTATACATTTCATATTTATGCATATGCATACTGTATCAAAAATATAATATTATTCACCATGTTACTTCACTTTGGAAGCAAGTTTAATGTTTACTTCAATAGCAGAAATAAACTATTTAATATTTTACTATTCTGTCGAAATTCACATCTTTCAACATACAAGCCTACAAATCCAAGCTTAAGTTTCCATACGACAGCAGCATCACAGACTTTTTGGGAACGAGATAGGAAAGGAGGATATGAATCCAAAACTCAACAGCCATCAAGAACGGAGCTGATAAGAGATGGACTTCAAGAACTTAAGCAAGAAATTAAATTGTGGCAACAAGAAATTAAAGAGAAATTTGAAAGTGATCCAATCTTAGTCTTTCGACCAGGTATTATATATATTTATTATCAACTAAAAAAATTCTTAAATATTATATCAACCCTCGTCCACAATAATGAGCTAACTGCCTAACTACAATTAGGTTGCTGCATGCCATTTTTTTAGTAGCTCAATCGAAAGAGGAGGTTGAGAAATGCACCTATGAATTTTATGCGATTTTTTTTAGTACTGCATCATACCTAAAATGGAGATGATAAGAGGTCACGTGACCTGGAGGCGCCTTCCGAAACGCCTATGACGTCATTACATTCTTTGGTTTATCTATATAACACATGTAAACAATTATTGCATTGTTGCTTGTTTATTAAAATTTATTTTTTGTTTCCATAGCAACGCGGTTGTTTACAAGCATTATATAGTTGAACCAAAGAATGTAATGACGTCATAGGCGTTGCGGACAAAGCCTCCAGGTCACGTGACCTCTTATCAACTCTATTTTAGGTATGATGCAGTACTAAAAAAAATCACATAAAATTCATAGGTGCATTTCTCAACCTCCTCTTTCAATTGAACTACTAAAAAAATGGCATGCAGCAACCTAATTGCAATAATGAGCTATGTACGTATCTGCTATTTCAGGTTAGCACAATTATGAGCTTTATTTTATACTGATTCATAGCTCATAATTACTCTTACCTGAAATAGCAGATAGCTCATTATTGCAGCATAATCGTGGTAAGCAGATAGCTCATTATTCTGGACAAGGGACGCTATACAGTATATCACGTAACCTCAAATTTAGGACCCAGGGGCTGGCTAGGAGAGTGAGATCCCTGCACTGTAAAATACCCGGTAACGTTCCCAAAGGGAGGGGACCGTCCTGGCCATGGGTACAGTATACTATAGTGATCATGTAAGCGTTTAATACGTCAAATATTGTTTGAGGGAGGGGGGGGGGTTATACATGTTTTAAATGTCAGCTTAAAAGAAACAAAAACCTTTTTTCAAATTTAAGAGAGGCTAAAAAAATTAAAAAAAAGGGAAAATACACACAAAAAGATGGTTCTAGGAGACGTAAAACCTTCACCTTTATAATAGCACTAGCCATGAGCTCTTGTAGTCATGCCACTATTATGCATACAAGCAATAAATTTATCATAAAAAAATTGCTGTCATTTTAGTGATACTATAGCACTGATTTAGTAAATATTTATTTATTAAATTATTTTATTTATTTATTCACATTAACTATCAGTTGATACATTTTGACTAAATATGTACTAAACATTTAACAAATGAGAAGCTTTAATATTGACGACACAATTCTCTCAGCCAATGAAAATCTAGCGCGCGAATTGCGCGCGACGACATGTTCTATCAAGCTTCCTATCCTTTAACCCAGCGGTACCTGGTTTTTAATTTTTTTCGGTGGTTCTTATGAAGGGCAAGATTAATAATTCATATGAGCCACGGGAAAGATCACTTTACACCACATAAAAAATATTCGAGATTTTGTGCAGCATAGAATTTGAATGAAAAAATAAATAAGATTTTTCTCCTAACAAACGTTATGGAGCGATGTCAGAATCGGCGCTGCGGCATTTTTACGTTGAAGCTTGTCATTGGATTTAGCTGTAGAAAAAAAAAAAAATAATAATAAAAAATACAATTATATGTATTTTTTTTTTTAGTTTTTAATGAAACCCTATTGGGTACTTCTATTTACTAATTACATACTACTTAGAAACCCCGAACCTTCCGAAACCCTAACTTGAGCGTTTCGCGGGCTCTTCTGGAACGAGGGCGGCCACGGCCTTGCAAATCCATCCCGGCATTTGCCTGCGGCTGAGGGAAACGTGGAAACCTCAGCCAGGATGGACGCTACAGCTTTTGTCAATGAACCGGAAGTGCAATGGTCCAAAGCCAGGGGAACCACATTGTGGAAAAGCGCAACGTTTTACCCCTGGGTGGGAAACGTGGTTTTTGTTGAAAATGGTCACCCATCCAACTACTAACCACGCGCGGCGTTGCTTGACTTCGGTGATCTGACGAGACCCGGTCAAGCGCACTGCACCACACCTCCCATTATATGTATTTAAATTATTATTATAAAATAACAATACATATTCAATTATATATATCGTTATATCCAGAAGATATGTTTTGGTTTGTCGAGTCACAACTCATACTGTATGAAGTAATTCTTATCCATGCTGTACTACACTCTACTGTTTTTTTTTTTTTTTTTTTTTTTTTTTTACTATTTTACTATTTTACTACATTTTTATTATTTTTCCAAAACTTATATAGGAAAGCGAGAGAAATGTGGTTTTAGTTTACTAACCCCGTATTATAGTCCCATTTAGCTTCGTGTTTCTGCGATAGGCTTGTAACTTAAGGTTAATGATGGTTAACTTTTGACATTATCTCTGCAGGTGAGGTGGATGTAGTTTGGCATCTTGGCAATGACGAGGACATGACCCAATGGGTAACCACGAGTGACCGCGACCATGGTGAAGGACAGAGCAGCTGCGAGCTCACTCTAAGTCCCTCTGGCAAGGGTCTCTTCCACGGCACTTTAAACACCAAAGTGCCACAGGATGGTCGCATTAAGAAGGCTGGATACTGTAACATGAGAACCCTCAGAGCTAGGGTAATAATATGATATATAATTCCTTATTACAGTGTAATTTAAATTAATGGTGCTTTTGTAATTTTATTATTACAATCTCTCCGTGGATGAAAATTTAACAAGTTTATAGTAATGGGAAAGAGAGTTTCATGAAATAATATACTGTATTGATAATTAATATGATGAGTTTTATTAATTAATATGATGAGTTTTACTTTTAAAGTTTCAACTATAGTATAAATGTCGCTTTTAATTCCTAAATTCATAGCTATTGCTAGGGTGCTATTGTCTTTTTGTACACATCGTAGTCTACAGTTCATTTGATTATACAATATTTTTAGTATTTTCACTTTTTTTTTTAGATAAATAGGGTACTATACTTACAATTAGGTGTCAAGATGTTAATACTATTTATGTAAAACTAAAATTACAGTTATCAAAAATACTACAGTAATGCTTATTTTGTCCATACAGAAATCATTCAAGCGTGATGCATACCTTGACTGGAGCACCTACAACCACTTGGTGCTACGTGTGCGAGGGGACGGACGTTCCTATTTGCTGAATATTGCCACGACAGGTTACTACGACGTCATGTGGAATGACGTATACCATTTTGTCCTTTACACAAGAGGAGGACCTTACTGGCAAACAGCAAAGGTTGGCATTATATTTAAAATCACATTACAGAACTAGCTTGTAGAATGTTTAATTTAAGTACCCAACAGGGTTTGATTTAAAAAAAAAAAGCTTGTGTGTAAATATTAAGAGTTAATTATTTTAAAAAAATGTTATAACGTATTTTTAAATTAAAAAAAAAAATCCTTTATGCTGCACACATTCGAATCATTGGTTAAAACTGATCTGCCAATCTTTTTTGTACATTAAAAATTTAATTTTCCTAACACCAATTGAAATGTAGAATTCACTTGAGCTAGGCTGCACTTATACTACCTGTAGATGGAACCAGCATTATTAACACTGCTCATTAGGAATACTTTAAATTATATATATACAATATAAATATTGTATTACTGATTAGTATTCAATATTTACTGCAGATTCCGTTCTCCAAATTCTTCCTGGCAAGCAAAGGTCGTGTGCAGGACAAGCAACACCCCATCGCCCTGAATAAGGTCACCAGTCTTGGCATCTCAGCCGGAGACAAGGTTAACGGACCGTTCAGCCTTGAAATAGACTACGTGGGACTTGAGTTTGACCCCTCGCACCATGAGAAGTTTGCATATGAGATGTACCAGACACAAAAGTACATTGTAGCAACATAGAAGTACAATAAGCAATACATTATATCATGTCCGATTACTGAAGCTTAAAATAGTTCTTTGGAGACTTTTAACCTCTGAAGTCATCATGGAGTGCTTGAAAATAATTTAAAATAGTGTTCATTAGTAGTT
This sequence comes from Siphlonurus alternatus, assembly GCA_949825025.1. Taxonomy (NCBI): domain Eukaryota; kingdom Metazoa; phylum Arthropoda; class Insecta; order Ephemeroptera; family Siphlonuridae; genus Siphlonurus; species Siphlonurus alternatus. Next base: position 26,987,005 of record OX463780.1, on the reverse strand, counting down.
ATAAATTAATTTCTGCCAAATTGGTGGGACTGAATTAAGGTTAAGAAGTTTTCTAGCTTAGACCCAAAACCAGAAAATAGCATTAATGTATTGGAATTAAGAAGTTCAACCTTCGTTCATAGTGTATCCATTCATTCAAGTCTCTCTGTTCTAAAAAGCTCCTTCAGATGGCAGTCCTGTATTAACTGTATGGGATTAAAAAGGCTTTGTGTTATAGAATTGAAGTTAAAATTCAAGGAGGCATGCTTTATTCTGTTGAGTGATACACAATGTTAATTTAGATTTAGTAAAATATTGTTTATTTCATATTTCTGATGTTTATTTACAATTCCTATACATACCTTACTAATTTTTTTAACAAATTATAAAGTTAATTGTATTCACAGTGAAGTAAATAATACACATGTAAGTTTTTTTACATGTATATTTATAACAAAATGTATAGTGTTCTAACATTAAAAAAAAACTATACATACCTTACTAATTTTTTTAACAAATTATTAAGTTAATTGTATTCACAGTGAAGTAAATAATACACATGTATTTTTATAACAAAATGTATAGTGTTCTAACATTAAAAAAAAAAATAATAATAAAGTTATTTATTTTCAGAACAGTGCACTTGGGTGCATTGAGGAAAGCATTGAGCTGATTTTGTTATCTGTATTTACTTTAAAAATCAATACAGCCTCCCAAGCTTACAAATTTTACTTAACATTCTCGAAAGAAATGATCAACACCAAACCAAGTTATATAATATCTTCTTGATTCCATCGATTCCAGGCATAAATTAATGATAAAGCACAATGTAAAAAAAAAAAAAAAAAAAAAAATACATTAAAGAAATACAGGTTTTAAGCTACCGCTCTGAATTATCAAAACATCATAATAACAAGACATCTAAAACAAGTCATATCATCATCAAGTTTTAAAAGAATATGAAACACATTAAGAAAAATGGTTCACTTTAAATAAAATGTAACACTAAAATTAATGCAAAAACATGGGTAGAAAACTGGTGCCAGTCAGTGTACTACACTAAAGTAACTACTGGAAGGTTATCAGTCCTTTGGCTTCTTCACTATGTGGTAGGTATTACGCTTGAAAATGTAGCTCAGTCCTGATGCAATTGTTGTTGCTGCCGTCACATAGCTGTATAGGAAAAATAAAATAGCTATATAGTTGCAGCATATTTTTAATTATTTTAAAACATATGTATTTAAACATAAATAAATACATGCTAAATATGTATATAGTTTTATTTATATATTTTTTTAATGAAAAACAGTTACAGCTTTTTTTTTATTGTTATTATTTATTTATTGGTAAGATTTTTTTAGTAAAGTAAATTCCATATCAATTCATATCCTGTACTGTATATTTGCTATAATAAAATTTTTACACGCAAATATACCTGAGAGCCTGCAGGGCATCAGGCGTAGGAAATTCCCAGACGGGGGCAGCCATGACGGAGGCAACCAGCAACAGCTGTAGCGCTGTGTTCACCTTGCTGATAAAGGTTGGCTGCAGCTGCGCAGTCGCCAGGCTTGCATCAAAATATCTGCTCAGCGTCCTCTGTGGCAATGAGACAACAATCCACCATCAGGTTTTATGTATTGAAGTACGTAACTTTTGCAAGAATAATTTGGCTTAACATTTGTCTGATGGTTTCCTACGAGACTTCCAATAGACTCTCTGACACTGCTAAATTTAGATTAGACACAGGTCATGACTATCTTGGATGCTATCAGAAGTTTAAAATCCAAGATAGTAATATTTGTAAATTATGTCAAAATGAACCCCAAGACAGAGGGCATCTTTTTAGATGCTCTGCAATGTCAACTGAACTTGACTCATTGCCTGGCAACATGAAGAGAGAAGAGAAAAAATCCTATCCCTATTGGCTTACTAGAAGTAGAATGGTTTAAAAGCCAAAACGTGGGCATAAGAAAAGAAGAAGAAGACTTGTCTGATATCATGCATGCCTACCTCTTTTATTTTATTTTATTTAATTTTTTTTTTTTTTTTACAAAGCTGATACTTACAGGTGAGGGCAAAGACATGTAGCGGATGTAGAAGCCAGCACCAACAAGTAGCAAATCTCGTGCAATGATCACGGCAGTCAATGCAGCTGCAGACACATGATAAAAGTAATTAGCAAAGTTATGTGATTAAAAATTACTAGGAAATCATAATTTGATAAGTTTATGCCATTGATGAACAAATAATAGTTTATGATTTCACAGTTAAATATTTGAAAAGTAAGGTTGGTTAACTTACGAGAAATATGGTCTGTTATTGTCAGTGTGATGAATAGAACCCCAATAAGGATCTTATCTGCCATAGGATCTAGAAAACTGCCCAGTTTTGAGGATTGATTTTTGAAGTTGCGAGCAATCCAACCATCAAGCTGAAAAATGAACAACCCATTACTGACCACTAGTGTTCGAGTTTATTCTGCAGCTCCTGCAAAAACCTCGCCCATTTAAAATCTGCTGTAGTCTGGAAATTTTAATTATTTAAAAGGTCATGGCAAGCATATATAGATGTATCCCTACTAGACAACAGAACTGAAATAAATTAAAAAATGCATACAACTGAATGTACATGTTATAATTTGCACACTGCACGTGACATCTAAGAACTCACCAGATCAGTGACTCCCGCAAAGGCAAAGAGACCGATGGCCATTGGGAAGTTGCCATCAAGAACGAGGTAGCCAAGGAAGGGAGAGGCGACAATACGACCAACACACAGAATGTTTGGTACCGTCCACACATTTTCACGCTGCAACAAAATTGGTCAGATTACTAACGCTCTAAAGAAGATTTTGAAATTTAACTTATAGCTTAAATGTATCCGCCTTTAACACTAATGAAAAAATAATGTGGAACTTTCACTAAGAGACATGCCAGTTTATGTGGCATATATATATGCAGCCCTACATAAAGTACATGTTCAAAGGTTAGATAAATTTTATTGTTGCAGGCTGAGAGGATAATAAAGAAAACAAAAACTTACAAAAGAAACAATTTACAATTCTAATAGACCACTTGCAAAACTATTACTGCGTTTACATGAAGGTGTTTAATACGGATCCGTTGACGACGCCTAATAAGAATAACATTATCCGTTGTCAACGAATACGCATTAAACACCGTCATGTAAACGTAGTGTATGTTTTAGTAAAACATAAACAAACTCATTCACCCAGGTATTGTTGGTTGTTGATTATGTGTATTTTTTTTTCAATACATTGGACCTTATGGGAAATTTACGATTTTTACATACAGATTTCAATACATTACATACGTATAATTTTAAAAATAAATATATCACCGAAGTCTGCAGTTCTTGGTCATTTATAATATTGAAAATTGCATTGGAAGACGGTTTCTTTATTTCAATATAGTAAATTTAGTATGATACCAAATCAGAAAATTGCATGGGGTAAGATACGTAACCAAGCAAGCTTCAGATTCTTTATTATTGCAACAGTTAAAATCAACAAACTGGAGTTTGCCTAGTTACGTATCTTACCCCATGCAATTGGCTGATTTGGTGTCATACTAAATTTACTATATCGAAATAAAGAAACCATCTTCCAATGCAATTTTCAATATTATAAATGGCCAAGAACTGCAGATTCCGGTGATATATATAAATATAAAATCATATGTATGTCACGTATTGAAATCTGTATGTGAAAAACGTGAATTTCCCATAAGGTCCAATGTATTGAAAAAAAATACACATAATCAACAACCAACAATACCTGGGTGAATGAGTTTGTTTATGTTTTACTAAAACATAGTTTTGCAAGTGGTCTATTAGAAACATCATTTTTCCGCTACAACCTGTCAGAGATATTTTAACAGGCTATATTAGAGACTATCAATCTGTAGTACCTCAATAACATCTTCCATCTTTTCTTTCATTTTCTCCTTAGTTTCTCGGATGTCTTTGAGAATTATCTGTCCTGTTTTCCTTAATCTCTGCTCACTCTCCATAAGTTGTTCCTTCTTTTTCTTAAAAGCATTTTTGATGATATGTTCTTGCTTCATTCCTGTGTGAATCCCCTGTTTGTTGTTAGAGTCATGGCAATAACAACATACATACGACACTCCTGCCATCCGAACCTCCAGCTGGGCACACTTTAAGGCGGTCTTGGCCTCTAAGCTCCGACGGATGAAGTGTGTCTTGCTTGTTAGCATGTGCATTGTATCAGAATGTATTCTTCTAGACATGATTGTTGACATTTGGTATCGAAATGGATCACAGCCAGGTTCTTTTTTTACTGTCAAAGGAAAGAACTTCTCAAATACTTTTTCATTTGAGCATAAAAATTTACCTACATATCTACAAGTTAGCCAAGTATAACTCATTTTGATTGCAGATCAAAATGCTACAGTAATATAAATACTTAATGCATTATATTGCAGACAAAAACATACTGTATCATATAATATGAGCTCTTGAAATTCTAGCTATGCATATATATATTATTATATATATTATATCCAGCTTAATTTTCTATGCTTAATTTTCTATGCTTAATTTTGAAGATCATCAATCTAGCACTTTAACCGTAAGTATATATATTCAAGATTCAAGTTCAAGTAAGTTCGTTACGGTATAGAGTTATAGACGTTATAGTATTATACATTTACCGGCAGACGCAAATGTTTTTGTAAAATTGCACGTAACACGTAACACCAGCCACCAGATGATCTGTTTATTCTTCTCATTCCCCTGCGCTCTGCCGGCCCTGCCCCTGATCCCCTCTCCTAGTTCGGCTAGTCTCCCACCCCCTTCCTCAAGGAGTTCCCCTCTTTTATCTTGCGCTACTTGCGCAAGGAGGATACATAGGGAGTGGGAAGAGAGGGGGCGTGGCAGAAGCCAGCTTGTGTTCGATCAGCTGTTTTTGTACGGTGATGCAAGATGTACACGGAGAGACAGTGTTGTCGGATCGATGCCTGGTCTCGAAATTAACCCGCGTTAGGATACGGCTTTCAGACAATTTGCTATTTTATGCCTTTATTTTGATCTTTATGATCTCTAAGTTCTACAAGCCTATTACTTGATTCATTTCTGATTTTTCAGTACTATTATTCTTTCATTTGTTACTAAATAAATTATATAAATTGATAAAATAAATTCCTCCCACACAACACGTCTTTTGAAGATTGGCGCGATTGCGAAGATGACCGGAAACGGGAAACGAAACTTCCGCTTCCGCAATATTCCCGCTAATATTACGTATAGTCCAATTTACATTATATTCCATCCGGAAGTAGCTGGAAGTGTAAGGTTTCTGGTCTTTAAATAATTCTATTCATATTTCAGAGTGATACAATTTCACACATAGGTCGGTATTTCTACTTCAAACCACTTTGTAAAGTTTCAAAACTGAATTACAAACAGATCGAAAAACACAAATTTTTGATACTTCCGGCTACTTCCGGATGTAATGTCAAATTAACTGTAGTGTAATCCCGTGAATGAGAATTGATAGTTAAGGTAGAGATAATACGGATCAGCTGGCCCAATGCTAAAAAAAATCCCATTCATAAAAATTATGAAAAAAATTAAAAATGTTCTCCTCTACATCCCCTATCAGTAGGTAAAATATCAGGTATACAAAAACGAGCTAGTTTTCGAGTTATTAATTTTTAAAGTTGACTAATTTATTATGGAGAAATGGAACTCCCATGTTAAATTGGTCAACTTTAAAAATTAATAACTCGAAAACTAGCTCGTTTTTGTATACCTGATATTTTACCTACTGATAGGGGATGTAGAGGAGAGAACACTTTAAATTTTTTTCATAATTTTTATGAATGGGATTTTTTTAGCATTGGGCCAGCTGATCCGTATTATCTCTACCTTAATACGAGATGCATATTTTAATGAATTATATTATTACGTAATCTACCTGGAGACCCAGGTTTGATGCCGATGTGTTGTAAGGATATTTTTTTTTTTTTGTTATTATTTCATAAATATTTTCTATCGGTATAATATATGCTATTCAAGATTCAAGTATTCAAACGAAAATTTATAAGTGTAAAAACAATTTTTAATTTATTTTTATTATTTTCTTTATCATGCGTGGATTAGTTATTAATTAAAAATAATTTTTATAATGAAATAATGGTTCAATGATATCACCGAGTGAAACGAAGCATTAAAAAATAATTAAAAAGTTCTCTGTCCCAACTGGGATTCGAACCCACGTCGCTGAGCGATATCAGATTTGAAGTCGGGCGCTTTTCCAATTGAGCTATACTCAAGGTTAGAGAGGGGAGAAGAGATTTCAGTATATGACTTGTAAGTTTTGTTTAAATCAAAATGGCGGTCTCCATATTTCACATGTCACTGCAATATGTTTTGAATTATTATAACAACAAACACAAACTGATTACAAAATGATTATAAAAAATATAAAAAAAATTGTGCGGTAACTCATAACTTCTGAATGTTTGTATTTATTCCATAAAATAATAAAGTTCGTGTAAGACCAATCTTGATGCAAGTAAATTTCGAGACCAGGGACACCATGGTGGCCACCAGATGGCAGCACTTGCAAAGAAAAGATTCGAGCTTCATAAAAATTTCTTTGGAGTGGTTGTTTCTGCAAATTGTTTGAACTTTGTTGAACACAGGTTTGAATCGCTGATTAGCATTGATGGACAGGTAAGATGGTCCTCCCTATCTATCCTCCTTGTACTTGCGCTAGCAGCTAGCAGACGACAAAACAGCTGTTTCGTGTCATAAACCGCGGAAAAATTTATCTCTCGGATTTCTTACGACAAATTCACAAATTGCTTCTAAACTATTTAATTGCTAAGATAGGCGTTTAGTGACGTTGTTGCGGATGAAGGCCACCTCCCTTGTAACACCTCAGTAAAGATTCGAGGCACGACCAACCGGGAATAAAGAGCCAAGGCCACCGCGGTGAAAGTGCTCTGCTTGTCCTGAAGCGGCGAACACGCGCGGGTCGTGGTGCTCGAGTCGCGACAGTTCATTACAACTTCTCCTGCACCGATAAAGTAAGATTTTCTAGTGATACTTAATACTTTGATTACTAAAAATGGGAGCTTACGGAGAGGTAATAGTAAACCTAATTTATAAATTATTGTTGATAATTTATTATTTGCTGTCTCCAGCATCATGTTATAATGTTATTAATTGTTAAAGAGAAAAGATAATTATATTATCAAGATATTATATATATATATATATGAATATATATATATTGTATTGTATTGCATTGCATATTGCATTGCATTGCATTGGCCGCATTACATTACATTATAATACATTACATTACATTATCATTACATTACATTACATTACATTACATTACATTACATTACATTACATTACATTACATTACATTACATTATATTATATTATATTATATTATATATTAATCACAACTTAATTTGATAGGTAATATTGTGGAAAACATTGCGTTATTTTTTAATCAAATATCAATAAATAATCAACAATTTTAAATAAGGAATGGGGTACTGACCAAAAAAAAAAGTTGCAAGTTTTTGTCAATATTTCAAAAGACACGAGAATTTCATGACGAACAAGCCCTATTACAGCATTCTACGACAATTTCCTGATTTTATATGAATTTTTAAAACCTCTGAAAAATGACGCCATAGCATTGAATCTTAAATGGGAAAATATACCAGTTAACATTACCAAATTTCATACGTACCTCATACTTAATATTGTAATGTAACCAAAACTTCATTTGCAAGGTTTTTAAGTGCTAGAATCACGATAATGAAGGTTTCAAATTCCTACCTCAATAACTTTTCATTTTAGCAATGATAATTATAAAATCTTATTATAATATACATGCATGTATAATCTGTATAGATACTCTTACTATTGTTTTGATAATATTTAATATTCAATCAATATTCTATTTTTAAAACATGTGTAATTTATGTATCAATTTTGTGTTAGCTTTGACTATTTGTTTAATATATTATAATCCAAACTCATAGTGTTTATTCCAACTTTTTTTTTTAAACAACATTGTTATTGTTAATTATGTAGTGAAATACTTCTGTCATCAAATCATCATGCATGTTTTTCCAGATGAAACAAATTTTTCATTCCTCTTCTCGAGCTTTAGCTCATTGAGGTATAATTTTTTTTTGTATAAATGAAATGTATTATGTTTATTTAAAATGAATAAAAAAAAAATGTTAGCTGATGCATTTTCCCATTTAAGATTCAATGCTATGACGTCATCAAAAAGTTTTAAAAATTCATATAAAATCAGCAAATTGTCGTAGAATGCTCTAATAGGGCTCGTTCTTCATAGAATTCACAGTACTTTTTATTAATATTGCTGACTCAAATACCGGTCAGACCCCATTGTCATTTTTTAATTTATAAGTTTTAAAATAACATCGAGATATACGTATTTTAAATTTGTGATAATAATGATTAATATTATCACTATCATGCATATGGTACTGTTCGTTGCATATCTGATAGCATTTGACATCTTGTAAAAAATGTGGCAATTAATTATGATGACGTAAAATTTGACGACATGATATACGTAATTTAACATAAAACTCAAATTTACTGATAAAATAAAGCTAAAGACTCTCAGTTCTTGGCGAGCATGTCTAGTTATTACTTGAAGTTCCGGGTACGTGGCACAATAATATATTGTGCCTGCAGTCCTGGTGCATGCAGCTATGAAAGTTTAAAGTGACTGCTGTACAGATGCGGCCCGCGGCGGGTGAGAAGGGAGCAGAATTGTTGTACGAGCCGAGTATCCTGGCTAAGCTGGACTTCAGCCGGTCGCCTGCTAGGTTCAATCCACCCATCAGCGCCGCAAACCCAGGCCCTGGACTGCTGGTGCGACCGCTCAGTACTGCAGATTACGATAAAGGTACCCTACCCTAAACACCAGATAAATTCAAAACAAAAGGAACTTTTATTTTGCGATATATTACCATTTTAATGGAATGACAATTAAATTATTTTTTATAATGTATTATTATGCTAAATTTATTTATAATTTTTATTGAAAAAATATATATTATTTTATTTATTTATTTCACCCAATACATTTAAACAAAACAAAGGTTAAAACTGGGTGAGGATAACGTACATTTAATACATTTGCGGTCGTTTCCATATTTCTTCTGCTTTTTGTCTGGTGAAATAAAATATTTTTAGTGCGTCTACTTGTTGTCAGCTCCTTCAATTCATATTAAGGCTCTCTGTATTTACGAATGATGGTCATATAAAATATATAACACCATGCTTTATGCATATATCGATATATAACATTATATGCTATAGTAAGGGTTAATTTGGAGACCGTGGGAGGCTCCGGAAATGTGGTGTAGAGGAAGTCTCTGTGCTGTCTACTCTGGCCAGCTTAAGTCGCTGGTCGACCTTGTGACAGGTCGGCCCAAGGCCAACCATCTCGCGCTATTTGTATATATAAAAAAAAAAAAAACAAGATCCAATGACGTGAAACGTGGAATATTTATTATAAAAGTGCTAATATCTTATTCTCATAGCCAAAACTCAACCCAACTGAAGTTGTACCCAGAACCGTGTATCTGCGTGATTTGTGAGATACTTATTAATGAATGATTTGAGGATTAATTCACAGATTCACACTCTATTATGTCTTAGTTTGAATTGCCAACGGGATCTGCAAAATTTTTGTATATTTTCTAAATGAAAAGACAATAAAAAATTATAAAATAATTTAATTATATGCATAATATATTTCTTTATTTTTTATTTTTTTATTTATTTGTTTGTTTGTTTGTTTGTTTGTTTTCCATTTTTTTCGTAGCTTAGGCCAGTGTGGAACGCAATTTATGTCACTCAATAAATTATAACATAGTTTAAAATTTAAAGCATTGTTATAGTAAAAAATGTATCACCTTCCTTCAAAAAATCTGGATAACACATATTATTATTATTACATATAATTTTATTATAAATTATAACTTTTAAATTAAACGTTTATGTATTATCTTCGTTTATTGATAATATCAGCTGCTGTGAATTTCAGAAATTTGTGCATTAAATTTGCTTTATTATGTAATAGGGTATATTATAATAAATATGTAATATAAAATTATAATAAAATAATAAAATTTATTTTCCATCGGTTAATTTGCTATACAGTTACAATAGAAACTTAATTCCTCACTATATATACAGCATTACACTGAATATACAGTTACCACAGTCACAATACACATTGAATATCCCCTCTCACTCTTCAGCAAGTGTTCACGACGCTGACATTTAAATTCACTTTCTATATCTACTACTACATGAAATCTCCTTGCCTTTTAAGAAAATTGCTGAGCACATGTCTTAATTTCTTCAATAAAGCATTTAAAATATTTTTTAATTTATTTATTTAATATGCGCGCGCGACGGTTATAAGTTATAATAAAATAATGTGTGCTTTTTATTTATTTATTTATTAATTTTAATTTTTACTACTAAAATTAGTAAAAGCAAAAGATTATCCATGCTATCCAGCATGCATGTCTTTTAATTTAAATTATTTCAATGTTAATAATATTCGTAATACAATATTATTAAATTATTTAAGTAACCCACATGTACATATGACGTGCGCTAACCAAGGATTTTGTACATACAAAATCCATGGCGCTAACACATCGAAGCCGTATACTGCGTATATCAAATTGATAAGATATATTGTATTTTTTTAGTTAGATAACGCGTAAATACAATTAAGGAGCTTATTGTGTCTTTAAAAGATATAAGATTACATGATGATTGACGTTAAAAAATATATATTATATTACATATAATATATATATATATATATTTTTTTTTGCATAAGATATTTACATTATTTATACAAGGAAATTTAATATATTTATAAGATCATGCGCCTGAAATAAAAAAAATATATATAACCATAATGTTATACAAGTTGCGTGTCAAATTTTGCAGCTGCTCTTTCATCATACTTCTTTAAAATTCTAAATCATATAATTTCAAGCTGAGTCTTTTAATATAATACCACTGAATCTTCCACAGGATTCCTGCAGCTACTGAGCCAGCTGACGAAGGTCGGTGACCTCAGCAGGGAGCAGTTTCTAGGTAAGACGCCACCCTGAACCATGCAAGGTTAGACACTGACACTCGACTTGCAGAGCGGTTCGCAGCCATGCGACGTTGCCCGGACACCTACTACGTGACGGTGATTGAGGACACGGAGAGCGGGCGCATCATCGGCGCGGCCACGCTCGTCGTCGAACAAAAGTTCATCCACAACTGTGCCGTGGTGAGTCCACAATACAACATGAGAGGGAAAAAATTAATTTAAACAAATATATGAGTAAAAATGTAAAAATATAATGCTATACCTATATGCGTGCAGCTATGACAGACATCTTTTTACTTTTCTTGGTTTTAGAACAGTTATGAACTGAACTGAATATAACATATTTTTTAACTTAAATTTTCTCTTTAATAATGTCAGCATCCTTTTTAATTCAAGAAACAGTAGAACTTTCTCTTGTAAATATTAAATAACATTTATTTAAATTCAAGCAATATGCGTTTATTGCACACACACACCCATATTTATAATCAAAGCTACATTTTTACAGCGCGGGAGACTGGAGGACGTGGTGGTTAATGACACTTACAGAGGCAAGCAGCTCGGCAAACTGTAAGATTTAAAATAATATAAAATCCAGTATTTCTGTATACTTGCGAAATTTTGAAAATAAAAAATATTATATATTAATAAAACAACAATACTCTAAAAGGATGAAATGTTTGCAGGATCGTTACCACAGTCAGCCTGCTTGCACGCGAGCTCGGCTGTTACAAGATCTCACTCGACTGCAAGGACCAGATGGTTAAGTATTACGCCGGCCTCGGCTACTGCCGAGAGGAGGGAAACGCAAACTACATGGTCATAAGATTTGACGGACCCGTCATCATGCCAAAGGGAAAAATATGAAGAAAAATAAAAAAAAAATATTATGTTGCACTTTTATGTTTTAACTGTTAAAAAATCAATATAATTTAATGTATAGACTTTTATATTAAAAATTATACATAATACAGTAATTTTTCATTAATAAATAACCCTGCTGCATGGTGTGTGATATATACAGTATAATATATTAATTGTATTATATTGTTATATTTATTTTATTGTTACAGTATATTGTTAACTCAATCGTGCTTGTGTGGATTTCAATATTTCATACATATGTTTTAGAGTGCAATATTCTCCACGTGCAATGTGAATTTGCAACCAAATTATTCCTTAAAATTCACTGCATATTTTTTTTCTACTGGTTTTTGCCTTCAAGCAACAATGGAGGCTTCAAGAGCTTATATTTTCGGTTTCAACCGTCCTATCCAGGGCTAATCCTCTATTGAACCGGGTAAAGTCACTCACGACCGTTAAAAAACAAATTGGATTGTTGAAATTTGTAAACAACACGCAAATAACCCCTTTTTAACCAATAGGAAGGCGTTTCAGCAAAAAGGGTTATTTCTAAGCCAATCAGAATTCAGAATTCGGTCTCCATAAGCCGGAAGGGAGTGACTATACTCCCTACAATAGAGGATTAGCCCTGGTCCTATCCAAACCTATGACCTACTATGCGTAAAAAAAAATAGATAAAAAAAAATCGAAATTGCTTTTTCGGCAACAAAGAAATTTTTTAGAGGAAAATAATTTCTTGATGCTTCATCAAAAGACCCCCAAATGGAGGGGGGTAGGAGATGGTTTCAAATTCATAGCTTTAATAGTTATGGAGAACAAATTCAAATTTTCTAACATGGTGGCTTATGGAGAAAATTTTCCCACCCCAGGGAACACTTGAAGCCTCTATAAGCATATACTCAAAAATTAATTAGTCGTAGCAACTGCATGAATCTGCATGGTCAGTTTCGTATCATTTTTCAGCTCGGGAACAAGGGAATAAAAATAAGGCATATTTTTAAGTTCAAAGAGCCTGGAGAGGTCCATTAAAGTAGAGACAGCGATTTCATTTTTTTGAATATTTTATTTTCTAAAAATAGTTTAACTCGCCCTCTATTGAGAAATGAAAACAAAAAATTCCATCTCAAATAGCTTGACCACAAAAAATTCCGAAAGTTGGCATGTTTCGGAGGCCTTTAGCATGCATCCTTATGGAACAGAAAACAGCTTTTTACTCCAACTTCGTCTGAACTATGGTACCAATTAAAAAATACGTACGTAATCTATGATGAATTCTTTAACGGATTTTCAAATAAAAAAAATAATAATAATAAATAAAAAAAAAAAAAAAACACGGAGCCGTTTTTCAGGGAAAAAATTTTTGAAAATCCTTATGGGAATTAACCCGCAAAAATATCAATTTCATTTTTTTTTTTTTTCGGACGCGCGGCTCCGTAATTATTTTTTTTATTCGAAAATCCATTAAAAGAATTCATCATAGATTACGTACGTGTTTTTTAATTGGTACCATAGTTCAGACGAAGTTGGAGTAAAAAGCTGATTTCTGTTCCATAAGGATGCATGTTAAAGGCCTTCGAATTCGAAACATCAACTTGGGATTTTTTTTGTGGTGAAGCTATTTGAAATGGAATTTTTTGGTTTTCATTTCTCAATAGAAGGCGAAGGCAGGTTAAAATATTTTTAAAAAATAAAATATTCCAAAAAATGAAATCGCTCACTCTACTTTAAATTAATATTAATATATAGTGCTCTTCTATTTTTGTTTGTTGCATTGCATACGGTAGTATTGCTTTTCTTGACCTCATATATATTAGAATAACGACATTATAGTAAGGAAAGTGATAAAAGTATTAAAATAAAAGTAACTTGTCAAACTCATGCATGCCCAAATTAATATATGCATCTTTCTCACTCATGCATGCATGCACGTCGGCGCTCTACTCGTATACGGAACGTTTATCACGCCGTGAAGTGAGGCAACTTGTTTAGCAAAAGAAAGAAACGGGTTGCATACGTAGCAGGGGTAAAATAATCTCCAAACAAATTATTTTTTTAAAGATTCTTTGTATTATATTATATAAAATAAAAAAAATATATATTTAAATGTGGATTTATACTTAAATAATAAATTTCAGAAACTATATTGTTCGATCTCTCTGATCTTCAATTCCATATTATAATTATAAAATAATTTTGAATAATTCATAATATTAATGGTCTCTCTATTATACGGGTCTTTCACCATACGTCACAAAAACATGACGTCACGTGAATGTAGGCAAAAAGCACCTATTTAACATGGTAGTAGCATACTAAAAACTATTTATTTTCTGCGATATGACAATTGTGGTACCTTTGACAATTATTTTATTTGATAGATTGAAATGTCAAGTAAATGGAAAAAAATACAATATTTGCCAATGATATCTGTGAAACATACAATAAATCAATAAAATGTAAATCGACTCCAAATTTCACGTCAATAATGACCATTTTACGACACTTGTGCACTGATATTGACCCTAACATTCTGAAAAAAAGTCAGCCAATCACTGACCATTGCTTTACCCGCGGACTTTTGAATACGAGGGGGAAACGGCACAACAAAGAATAATGATAAAGAAACTAGGTAAAATAAAAAAAATGTATATGTTCAAGTTATGTATATTCATTTCTTACGTATATATATATTATTGTTAAAAAAATTAAAAATATGTTAAATTAGGAGCAATAAATCAAGTGATTCCAGTTCCCCCTAAGTACCTACTGATGAATGTAAACAACAACAAAGCCAAGCAAACACCGTATAGCTGGTAGAGACACTGAGACATAGCCGAGTCGACTCTGTTATTTTTTCGGTTTCTAGCAATTTTGAGATTTTTGAGACATCTCCTAGATTTGTTTCGATATTGATCAAGTAGTACAAATAACATCATCACACGTGACGTCACAAAATTTCAGATTAAAAAAAAAAAAAAAAACGATATTCTTGCTGTTTTCCAAAATGTTTACACAGAGGGTCTCTGATATATGTTCACAGAATCACAGATTTTTGACATATTTATATTTTATATCATTCAAATATTCCCGCATAAGGTGAAAAGAGACACAGAGGCACAGAGCGAACTTGAGTAGGAGGCCAAAACCCAGCCGGCGCGATCGTCATCTGTTCAGATATTAGCCGTCCGGTTCGGAGAGACATTTTTAAAAAAACACATGTTATCAAATGACCCAACATGATGTCAGAAAAAGGACGTTTTCTTGTTAATTACAATGTAACTGATACTTTTCTGGCAATAAAAGTACTGTCAGATAAATATGAACTATCGTAAAACTTGTAAAAAGTAATGAACGTACGTGCTAAAGAGAATAAAATAGGAAATAAAAATATACTTTAATGGCGCGAACGTCATGTGCGCCAAAATTCAAAATTCATATGTCATATACCGTGATTGAAAGTCTGAAGATATATTGCATGGTTATATTATTAAAAGTTTGTGTCAATAATATCGAATTAAGACAGAAGGAAAAATATTTTTATTGCACAGCAATAAATCTCGGTTAAATAAGCTGAAGCATATATATTTCAAATTGTATGTTATGTTAATGGATATTATATACACTATATATAGATTCGATTTAATTTTTGATCTTTAGTAAAAATCAATTAATTGTAAAAAAAAAACAATTAATTATGTAATAATAGGTATATATATATATATAAATATAATATTGCAATCAGAGACGCGGATCCATGCAATATATTATATAAGGCCTTTTATGGCTCAACCCCTTGCACATTAATTGCACCTATATATAATATATATGCCTTTTAATTGCCCCAATTAATGGATCATATGGCATATATGCTAGAATTCCTATTCCAGGCCGGGTGCTATGAACTGATGGGTGGATGAAACTTTTAAAAATTAAGGTACCATCATAAAGGTTTTAAACATATATATAATACGAGTACGTACACATTGCAGCTTAAATTTTTGAAAGCGGCAACACAAACCAGCTCCGTTGGTCAATTAATTAATTAAAACAAGGCGTCCCATGCATGGGCAGTTATAATAAAACTTAATTGATATATTTGTTAATTATAATTTATACACAGTTCGCGATACTATAATTAAACCGGAAGTCCATGACATTTCTGTAAACCTATAAATATATATATAGTGCATGATAATACAAAAAATATATTTAAGCAAAAATATATGCCAATTAATGTATTATGTAGTTATAATAAAATCATTGTATATCGCTGACCTCAATAATTTTTACTCGGGTGTTACGAATTTATTACCGGATAAATCTAGTGTTCTTATAGCGTCAAGAGTTATATTGACTATATATAACTTTATATACTGCTGCATATGTTAACAGTTTCCCATTATATTGTTTGTAACTATCCCTCGGCTTAATAACCAATTGCCAATGACGTATCCTATATTAACCTCAACAAAAGTCTATCTGTGATATTTTAATTTTGACTGTATATTATAGGAGAGAATGGATTTATAACAAAAATTCAATTTGAATTTAATTAACTATATATATCATATTCTCATTAAATAACAAAAGGTAATCAATTACTAAATATACACCATGCAAGCACTATAATACCCTTTTAAATATATATATATATATATATATATATATATATTGTTTGTGTTCTTTTCGGCTTTCAATATAAATTACCAATATAAAGTGTTTATAAGAATTGTTTTATTAGATTGAAAATGTCAACTTCATGTAATAAGTTAAGCTTCAAAACCACACTTATCGATTTTAAACCATCTGCATGCAGAACAGGTATATACCAAAGTTATGTAGATAATATGTTGTTACATGTTGTGAAAGCGTTTAATACGTGACTGTTTTTCTTTTTTTTTTTTTTTTAAAGTTATTAATATGTTTTTTTGTTTGTTTTCAAATTTAATTTTGTAATAAAAACATCCACATAATTTTTTAAACCTAATTATTTTATTTACAAATATATTGCATCTCACTTAATGAAAGTAGAACACATAATTTAATTTATTCCACTTCATTCTTTTCCTAACAATTGAACCATATATAATTTACAACAAGTTCAAATATAAATTTAAGATATTTACAAATATAACAACTTTCCATATAAATGACTTACTTTAAGTTATTTTTTTTTTTTACAATTATTCACAGCATAAAATCACATTTTACCTGAATGTTTAAAAAAAAAAAAATGAATTTTTCCTCTCGAAGCTTAAAATAGAATGACTGCACTGAAATATTAAAACATTTTTCATTTCAGTCCCATGAGATATTACAAAAATTGCTGAACATTGTATTACATTAATATAATATATTAGGCACATTTTTGCAAATGACTTAACCCGTAGCGCAAAAAATTAATATAATGTTCTCGTAAATATATGTAAATGTTGATATTGTGGCTTTGTAGCACCATGACATGTATAAAACAATTCAATAAAACAGTTTATTCAGTCATTATGCATACACTTAGTAACTATCCACCATAATATCATGAAAATCACAATACTTTACATACACATTAAATATGAAACAAAATTATCCATCTTGGTTCATATTAAATTAAATAATTCAGTGACTAAAATATGACCAGTAAATGTTAAATAATAATAATTAAAAATGAAGGGTATGACTCCCACAAATTTACAAAAAAATTGTAAATTACACTTCATTAAAATGACAAGCTGGCACAAAAGAATTATACAAGAAGAATTGCTAGTACTGTAATAATGCAGAGTATATGTACAACCTTTTTAAACACTGTTAAATTCAGAATGGATTTAAGTTTTTAAAAAATTAAACAGTTACATTGCAACAATAATAATTTACCTGCTGAATGCAACAAAATTAAAAATAATCAATATAACATCAAGTGGAACTTGTTTTGTGATTGTTTCTAACATAAATTTACAGCAAAATAGCAAAACAAGTAATTTTAAAGTCTTTTTTATACCTCACTCTCCTTATTTCTTGTAAGAGAAAATTTTAAGTTTCTTTGCATTTTTTACTTTTATTTCATTTGACTTTTTTTTTGAATAATTATTGAGGAAAATATTAGCTATGGTAGGCATGAATTTCTTGGCAATATCACAAACATTGAGCCCGCAAGAACATACATCAAAGTCGCTAACAGACTGTTCAAATTTGTCCATTACAAGTTTCATAAAGAGTTTTTTTTGGCAGTTAATCCTTAAGAACTCTTCCTCAAATTGTGATCCAACCAAAGTCTGAAAGACTTTAAAGGCAACAACTACAAGGTGAACAGAAAGGTCAGTTGGAATTTTCAAACCACCTCGATCAAGTTCTATGAGGTACGAGTACTCTTTCGGCACATCAATGTTCATCGTACGGTCACATTGCAATGATCTTTTACAATTTGAACAGTTCAACTTTTCACAGGCAGAGATTGAGCAGTAGCCTGCAATATATATAAGAGCTGGAATACTCTCTTCAGTTACATTAATACTATCACATATTTTGATTGACGTAGCAAAGGAGGCATATACATCTTCACAAATTTCATTTGTTATATTTAGATCTTTATTGATTGAATGAGCAAATGATTTGATATCAAATTCACCTTTGGAGGCAGATTTTATTCTCAGTAGTGATAAAAATCTAATTTTTTTCTCCGACTCCAGCATTTGACGGAAAGAAATATTATAATTCCTTCCGCTCATGCACCGCCAAGTTCCGAACCTTTTTTCAATGGTATCATCTTGAAAGGCACCTAACAACACGTAGTTGATACCAAGTTCTTTGAACTCAGTGAGACAATGCTTTGCTAGCTCAATCAATGTTACGGTACTATGCCGCAATGCTGACATTGTCTCAGTTGTCAACTTCCCTAGCCTAGGTTCTTTTTTCAGGTCATTTTTAAACTTATCTGGGGTAGGCAATTGGTCCCAGACATCAAGCCACTTCACAAATTTTCCTAAATACTGCAACTGATAACCATCTTCAGACTGAACAGGGCACTGCAATTCATCCCTCTTTTGAATGCCTTTATAAGGTGTCTTGACATTGACAATTTTCCACCAGTTTAAAATTATTTCCATGAAATGAGCTGTGCCTAAAATATCATTGGACACAAAACCAAGTTTATCCATTGTATTTTTTAGTGCAACAATATTCTTTTCATCAAACAATTTTACCACTGGATTTACATTCTGTCTCTCCATGGAGCTTGGATACAAACTTTTCCTACTAAGACCAGGGGCTTGTTTTGCAACACTGTTTATTTCTAAATTATAAAGGGATTTTAGGTGCTGGAGACTGGCAATAACATGTTCAGTAGCATCTTCTTCTAACTCACTCATAGCAGGAATAAAAAAGGTTTGATTACTGCTCTTTTGATTTAACCAATTATTACGAATGTTCTTAAAGAGATGAACAGGGTCAAAGAGCATGTATAGCAGGTTTTCAGGGTCAGCAGGGTTTGGAATACAGGGAACCAAAGGACCTTTGCACAGTGTTTCAAACACATTCCTATTAATTTTGTGATTGTCACCAATCAACGCCAACACATGATATCCACTCTGTTTCAATGCGTGAAGCACCGCAATGGTCATTTTATGAAGTTGGTCACCTTTCAAATCTCTCACAGGAAACATAGCAACTACCTCTTTATTGGTTGAAAACACAGAGCTAATCATAAAAGTTTGAACAGTACGTGCAACATTAGCTTCATTGCTTGCCGCACCAAATAACTTTCCTCCCCTGAACTCGATCGTTGGTTTGGCATAGATTTCATCTAGCATTAAGACAACAACTTTATCTCTTTCAGACAATAATTTACATCTTTCATTCAAATAGTTCTGATGAGCTTCCTCCAAACCTCCTTCTAATGATGTTAGGCAAGATGAAATACGTTTCAAATGTTCAGGATGGGGTAAAGTCATAAGGTCAAAGTCTCTAAGCATGCGATACGCAGCAGGAAATGTAAAAAATAAACTGCAAGCCCATAACATTGTTTGAGTTGAGTATTTTGGTGATTTAGAAATTGTATTTTTAATTTGTTCAGAAATGAAGGACAGTTTTTTTTTTAACTTAGCTAAATGTTTGTTCTCCAAATTACTATCATTTTCTTTATTTTCAACATTTGCCTGCAATGATGTATTCAGTGCACTAACAAGTTGAAATATCTCAGATAATCTATCTTCTATGGACTGCTGTTTCAATTTAAATTCTTTTAAAGTATCTAAAAGATTACTAAGCTGTGTCCACGATTCACATGCCTTGGAACATTTTGCCAACTGAGATGTTAATTTATCAGACAAAAGGGTGCTTCCTTCATGAATTTGGTAAGACAAATCATCAAAAATTTTAAGACTAACAGTGACTTGAGGATTGTTATTACTATCATCAATTTTTAAGAAAATTACAGATTTTTCTTGTGAAAAAAATTGCCACTGACCTAATTCATATTTCTTGGTAAGAACTTTAAGTTTTTGTGAATTGTTTCTGATAGCTTCTAAAGAGGTAATTTTATCTAAATTTTTCTCTTCATCAATTTTTGACATTTTCCTTGCGTCAACCTCAGACTGCCTTTCTTCTGGTAACTTCCTTTTTGGAGGGGGAATGTTTGTACGATATTTGGGTTGACCTTTAAAAATACATGGGTATGCATCAGCAGTTCTTCCTGGTCTTTTCCTAGGTTCACCTTTTGCTGTTGTTTGTAAGAGAAATTGGCTTGGAAAATGTTCGACACATACAAATACTTCTTTAGTTGGATCAGCAGTCCAACCTTGCCTTGATATCTGCCTGATCCATTCATTGCGAAGCTCTGGCTTGTCTGGTCCAGGAATCTTGAAAACAGTGACAGGCCCTTTAGTCTTGATTTCAGAGTCGTAGTTTCCTTGGCAATCGGGGATGCAGCACCGGTCAGGCATCTGTGAAATATTAAGTATGGTTAGAATTTACGTAATTTATTTTGGAGGCACATTTTTTTAATGAAAACCATAAACAAATAGTTACAATAGTAAGGATTGAACATATATTATGAAAGAATGAACAAATAATTGAAAAAAAAATACAATGAACAAAAAACAAAAAATAAAAATTTAATAATTTAAAAAGCAAATAAATTGATGGAAAAAAAAATAAAAAATTATAAAATAATTGAATAACAAAATATAAATTCTTCAAAAAGTAGTATTAAAAGATAAAAAAAAAAAAAAAAAAAAAAAAAAACGGAGACGAGCAATACACTGTTTGCATACTGGTTGTCGATGGTTAGATGTGGGTGGACGTGTGTTTACCAACAACTCCCTTCATGTAGTATTCCCCCAGTGGCGGAACTACAGAATATGGGCCTGGGGGCCAAAGACGAAAAATTCTTGGAAAATTAGCTGTGGCATTTTTTTTGTAAATAAATACATATTTAAGGAAATTAGATTCGTGCACATTGAATTTTTTGGACAGAAATAATTGTACACTCCTAGCTAATATAATTAAAAATTTACTGTCGGTGAGGCAGTCGTGAAAAGGAAGCGGGTGGCTACAACAGTAAGCAATGGGATGTCCGCCATCTTTATCGGGGAACTTCCATACAGTTTACAATGTATATGGTTGCACTCGGAGGCCATGTTACATGGAGATTTGCCTCAGCAGCTCTAATGCTATTGGTCTAGGAATCCTGAGGTTATAAATACAAAATCCTTGGAGAGGACAGACTCAGGTGCGGAGGGGGGGCGGTGGAGCTAAGACCGAAGTACTCCAAATTTTTGTTTTCAACATTGGCCGTATGCAGCACCCCCTCCCCTCCACCTTCCTCTGAATTTTTTTCTGGATCGGTGCCTTAGAGAGGTGTTAAGAAAGTCAGGCACACACCATTGAACACTGAAAACCCAAAGTGGTGGTGAGATATATTTTATATATTCTACCTTGTACTGTTTGTCCTTAGTCTTTATTGGTCATACAGGAATCAAGAGTTGAAAGCAGGCATGGCACAGAAGGGAAGGTTTGAATTCAAAATGTTGGGTCCATCTTCTTAACTTAAAGCCCAGTTTAAGTGTGAAGAAATGCAGCTGGAAGAGCAGAATAATTATTATTATAAAGAATGCTAAAAAACAGTGAAATTAAAGCATAAAATGTATTTTATGCTTAATTTATTTATTTATACACATGTTTTATATACATATACACACACATATACACACATATTTTTTTAATTTTTAGTATAGGGCTTCCCCATGGAGACCTAAACTAAGAAAACAATTTAAAATAATTGGATCGTCCGATTGTTTTGAAATATTTTCCATATTTTTTTGGTGCCAAGAAGTGTCTCTCAAAAAACATTCAGAATCATTATGAGGTTGCTAAGGTTTACATGTTAATCAAATGGGACTACAACAATCAATTGTTCGTGTTATCTTACCCTTAATCAGTGGTGAAAGTAAGCCGGTGCGCACCAGTGCGGCGCACTGGTAAGACACTGATCGAAATTTACCAAAAAAATCAATAATTTTTAATGAAAAAAAAATATTTGCAAGTGTGAACAGATAACATTATAAAACATTATAATCATGCTCAATGCATGATAGTTATTGCATTTTTTTTCTCTCACGAAGTTTTAACTTGCACTTTCTTTTAAAATTTGTGCTAAAAAAATAATTGAAATCTACTCTATTTACCTTAATTTATTTTTTCATTACGTAAAAAATAAAAACGAATTAATAATTTGAGGTGGGGAAATTGTTGCGTTGTAAATAAATATGCATTTAGAGTGCTGCAGTAAACATTATTATAAAAGACTATGTTTAAAAAGTTAATAATAATATTTTTTTCATAAATGCATTTTTTATGGTGAGTCTTGGAGCAGATTTATTTATTATATTATTTTCTTAGATTTTTTAAATCAAAGAAATATTTTTATAATTTTTTTTAAATATATGTAGGTTTATTATTTACTATTCTTTCTTCAATTTTTA
This sequence comes from Siphlonurus alternatus, assembly GCA_949825025.1. Taxonomy (NCBI): domain Eukaryota; kingdom Metazoa; phylum Arthropoda; class Insecta; order Ephemeroptera; family Siphlonuridae; genus Siphlonurus; species Siphlonurus alternatus. Next base: position 26,964,007 of record OX463780.1, on the reverse strand, counting down.
TATGAAGTGATCATGATGTTTTATTACATGATCATGGAAGTGGTAAAATCGTTAGCACTTTTTTAAAATTGTAACCTTTCATCTTTTTGGAATATTTTATTTAAATTAATTTTCGAGGCATTTAAAACAATAATTTATTTATTTAAAAAAATGTAAAACATTTATTGAAAAAATAAAACATTCTAAATTGTGAAACAGTTAATTAAAATATTTTTACTGAATTAACACTGCTGCTAGATATGCATAGGCAACGAACAACGAATTGCTTGTTTGTGAATTTCTTTTCTATAAAAATTTATATTTAAATTTTCACTAGGCAGCACAGGAAATATTTTTGAATATTTTTTTCATCAATTTAGTGTGACACTATATTTTTTTTTACTCTGTTAAAAAGTTTGAAAAAGTGTTAACTTAATTTGTGGGTTAATTCTCATAAGGATTTCCAATATTTTTTTCCAGAAAAATGGCTCCATAAAAAATATTTTATTTGTAAATCGAAAATCTATTAAAGAAATTCATCATAGATTACTTATTGTTAGATATTTTTTAATTGGTTCCATAGTTCAGATGAAGTGTGAGTAAACAGTAAAATGCTGCATTCTGTGCCATAAATTTGCATGTTAAAAAATTAAGCCTCCGAAACACCAACTTTGGGAATTTTTTGCTTTTAATTTCTAGATAGAGGGCAGAAAATATTTTTAGAAAACAAATTCTTAAAAAAAAAAAAAAAATAGTTAACCCCTCACTCTAGTTAAAAAAATCTCTTAGGGGTGGATCCTTGTAAAAAAAAAAAAAAAAGGTATTATAAATCAATTTTAGTGCAACTTTTCAATGAAAAAAAATAAGCCACGCCCCTTTTTCCCAAAAAATCGCGCCTCCGGCGGGGTTCGGGCCCTTCAGGCCTCTATCTGAAGCGCACTGGTAAGAAATTGAAACTACTTTCACCACTGCCCTTAATGATAGGTTAATTTGGGTGCAATAAATTTGAGCCAAACCAGGCAAAAAGGACTTTTGGGGGGGGGGGGGGGAATAAGTAAATGTAAATGAACAGGGGAGACTAAATAAAACATCGCATAATTATTATGCTGGCATAATTATTTTACAATGAATGTATGAATGCATTTTTTCATTATTTTTTAATAAAGAGCAAAAACAAAACAAAAAGTCAGAATAAAAAATCGTCACCTCATGAATAGAAGAAAACATTGCTTCCCCACCCAATTTTTTACGTATTAACATAATGTTACATTGTAAGTTCGACAAGAGATACATTGCTTTTTGCAGTAGAATGTTCTATAAACTTACTCATGGAAACCATCTATAAAATTAAATGTTCATAATGGTTTTAAAATTTATGTTGTCACGGGTAACAACCAGCACAAAGCATGATAGTAAAATACGTATTGCTATTTCAGTTATTTATTTGTTATTTTATTGTACAAAATCATTATTTACCAGTAAAAATTATATTTAATTCACATTTTTAATGATGGGAAGAAATTTTATATTTTTGAAGATATAGAATTACATGTACACATGGTACATAATAAAATTATCATAAAAAGTATTTAGTTGTGTTAAAAAGCCTTTATAACTTCTTAATGCATATTAGTGACTTAAAAATATTGAGACACCGGGGAAAAAAATCATATACTTCTTTCTTACCGAACTTTTAGTTATACAATTTTGACAAAAAGACCAGACTACGGAGCCGGCCCCATTATAGGAAAAAACGAGCATTGATGTGTATAGTATATTAAAAGATATTTGAGTGAGACGGCTATATATGAACGAACTGAACACGAGTGGGGACATGCATTTTTACCTAAGCGTTTTGGAATTGAGATTCATATATCTATTATATATTATTCAAAACGATGATTATTCTTTGAATGAGCTAGTTTATGAATGTATTGCAAATGAAATATTCCAGTATTTTCAAAAATGTGAATTTCTCGCCCTGAATTGAAACTGAAATTTTTCCCAACCTCAAAGTGATGGGTATTTTATCCAAGGGTATTTTGTCCAAGGGTATTTCGTCTAAGGGTATTTTGTCTGAGGGTATTTTGTCTGAGGGTATTTTATCTGTGGGTATTTTGTCCGAGGGTATTTTGTCCAAGGGTTAATTGTCTAAGGGTATTTTGTCCAAGGGTTAATTGTCTAAGGGTATTTTGTCCAAGGGTTAATTGTCCAAGGGTATTTTGTCCTAGGGTATTTTGTCTGGGTATTATATCCGAGGGTATTTTATCCGTGATTCGACCAGACAGTTCAATGATGTCACAGGCGACACGGGCGCTGTCTCCAGGTCACGTAACCTCTTTACATCTTTATTTTAGCCATGATGCAGTACGAATAAAAATCTCATAAAATTCATAGGTGTATTTTTCGACCTCCTCTTTCGAAAGAGCTACTAAAAAAATTTTGGTGCAAATTGTCCATTCTTCTGCTCCGTACAACAACAATTTTTTTATAAGCAAGTTTATAACAAAGTATTGCTGGCTGGTAATGTTTGTTCCATGAGTGCAAGGCAAACTTTGATTATATATTAAAGCGTTACGCATGCCTGGTATATTAACTGCACTTGCTGGGTTAAAATCGAGACAACTCTGGAGCTTTATTTTTCTCCATTGGTGCTAGTTACTTGAACTTTTTAACATGGCAAAATACACTAGCAATTTGACAACGTCGCAAAAACACAGTTCACCAGTGCCACAACACCATTGCGGTGCCAATACTTTGAACTAAAGCATGGTATAGGGCCTACCAATTGGATGTGACACGCTTTAATATAATCTATGTCCGCTTTGCATGAGTGAAACACATTGGACAGTTGTTGATTAACATGTCAACTTTTGAAAAAATGTCCGTTAATTATGAAAGTTGTTGTTTCTACTTGCGCCAACAATGCCATTACGTTCTATGCTCTGGTGGCCAAAGCAGACATTACATCGTCCCATGTTTAACAATGAAAAATGCTTCATGCGACAGACATTATAAACAATGGTTTATTAAAACTATTGCGAGTTAAAGACGGCTATAACCAGAAATAAATTAAAATCCCAACTTTTTGTACTGTAAACTGCATTGTTCCAAATGAATTCTGCTCAAATAAGTTTATGTTGGCTCGCGTCAAGGTTGTACTTACTTTACATTGACCAAGGATGAGGCCTGGCTTGCCAGGCAGGTCGAGGTGTTGGACATCGTTGGGAGTTGAGCTTTGAGTCCTATGATCTGACCAGTGACTGAACGGCAGGGATGTTGCTGCTGACACGCTCCGATATGATGCATAATTCAGCATCTCACTCCAAGCTAGTTCTGGTTTTCTCCCGATGCTCCTAGGTTCACAATAAGGCTGAAAGAGCAAAATAACTGTAATGCATGCCAGAATAACAAAATATGTGTTTATCTATGTAATAATCTAAAGTTTATCTTAAGTATATGCATATATCAAATATTAGAGAATTTGACAAATATCAAAGATGTGAATTCGTGCAATATGCATACATATATTTATCATACTGGCATGCATAAAGCATGCACAATTGCATACCAGTAATAATGATACAGTGCACATTGTCTAAAGCCGCATTCGCATACTCACAAATTGCTACACGACATTCATGCTGTAGAATGCTGCAGCACACTTAGCTCTGTAAGAAAATCGAAGAGATTTTGATGATGCTACGGCACATGCCACAGCTTTTTTCGAGTATGTGAACGCGTCTTTATATGCATATAATACACATACAGTAATTACAGTATGCATATATACATGCGTACTTGCGTATTGTACCGGTTTGTAAGATAACGTAAGCATATTATGCATACTGTACAGTACAGTATAAATATGCATAGAATTGCATATTATGCAAATGATAATTGACAAATTTAAAGTATCATAACATATATATGATGTATGATATATATGCATAATATATGTAGTACATACTACGTGGGGGGCATTCACAAAGCACTTTAACCCTAAATTTAGCCCCAAGTTTTATCCCTGGTACGAATCATGGTGCTAAACCAGGGGCTAACCATGTCTAGCTCCTAGTTTAGCACCATATATGTTCAGTTCCAGGGATAAAACTTGGGGCTATAGTTGGGTTTAAAGTGCTTTGTGAATGTCCCTCTACCCTCTACGTAGTTCGTCATAATTAGGAGCATTTGGAAAAAGTAGGAATTAAGTCAATTTCAATTTAATTATATACAAGAACTTCAGATCTGTGGGAAAAAAAAATTAAGAAGAAGAAGAAGCATGCATAAATAAATCAAAACGCTGTGAAATCAGTATGTAAACACAGACAAAAGTGATGTAAATCATGTAGGAACTGTAGGAAGAAGTGACCAAAAGAATGCATAAATAAAGCATCTACAGACTAAGCATAATAAAGTATTGAGAACATACCTTGTGATAACATAAACTCTCAGCAATGTTTCAAGGACCAAGTTCAATTTTCCATAGACACCTAATTGACGTAATATATACTAAGTCACAATTTATTGTCGATCTTTTATTGAATTCACAAATTTTTATTAATTGTAGAAGAAATATGGCTGCCAGCATTGGCGAAAACGTGACGTCACAAATGTAAAAGTAGTGACATCTGTTGGTGATCTTTTCACTTATGTTGCGTTTAAAAAGTAAATTATCTAAAAATTAATAACTCTGAATTATATATTTATTTTAATTATTTGTTGAAACAACTCACGATGCAGGCAGCTAAATATCATCAAAAAAATTTTAAACCATTTTTCTTCGCTTATACCATCATGGTTATCGAACTAGTTGGAAATATATACAGACACCTTCCCCCATAAGAATGCGTGCTAAAGACGACCGTGGCGCGAAAAAACCGGACGGCTATTGAAAAGTGGGCGCGGTCGTGTTTTGGCCTCCTACTCAAGTTCGCTCTGCTCCTTGTGCCAGTCGTCAGTTAAGTTTTGAGTTGGGCTTTGGTTTGGACCTGCTAAAAGGCAAAAAAATAATAAGAAGAAGGTACAATCATCAGCATAAGTTGCAAAAAACGATTCCCAAGATTTAAAATTTCAACGAGAAAGAAAATTAATGTGCTAGTTTGACTCGGTTTGACCGAAATGACCGAATCCAGTCGCTCATTTCAAGTGTATGCCTTATTTTATTTGGGTTTCCGCAGGCAGTCTACTTAGATTTAGATTTTAACGCTCTGCGGCAAATGTGGCTAAACCACGGTGGCTCGCAATATAGTGCTCAACGCACTCTTAAATCCCCCGTAACTCTCCGCCCCCACCACCTCGGACGGCAGGGAGTTCCACTCCCTCACTGTTCACTGTTCGGTTTATGAAGGAATACTTTCCCACATCGCTTCCACTACCCCTGAACTCCAGCTTCCACTGATGATCCCCCCTCCCAATGTATCTACCTTTCCTAGTTCTATCGCTAAACTCGCTCCAACCTGCCATCTCCCTGTTAACTTTAAACAAATTTCCTAATCGGTTGTACCTTCTCCTTTCCTCGAGTGGCTCCCACTCCAAAGTCTGAATCATTTTCGACACGCTTTCATAATCTTTCCACACCTTTTTGTCATCTGCAACTAATCTCCATTTTCTCATTCTACCCATAACTCTTCTAGCAGCCCTCCGCTGAACCTTTTCCAACTCCTTCTTTCCAATCTGCCTATATGGGTCCCACACACTACATGCGTACTCCAGTATTGGTCTCACTAAGGTCTTATAGGCCTTGTCTCTGACAAATACAGTCGCCCCCTTCAGATTTCTCATAACAAACTCCAAATTTCTCCTTCCCTTTGACGTTACATACCTAATATGTTCATTCCAATTCAGCTCTCTCTGAAGAACCACCCCAAGGTATTTATATTTATCGTCCTCCCTAAGTACCTCGCCTCTCATTAGGTATACTGCATCTTCTTTTACTCTTTTCCTACTAAAATTAACTACCGAACATTTGCCAACATTAAGACTCATACCATTTTTGTCCACCCACCTACCTACAGTGTCTAGATCTTCCTGCAGCTTCCTCTTATCTTCCTCATTTACTATTTTCCTATACAAAACACTATCATCAGCAAACAGCCTCATTAAAGAATCTACTCCCTCCGGCAAATCTTCAATAAAAATCAAAAACAAGATTGGTCCGAGGACGCTCCCCTGCGGAACTCCTGAGGTCACCGTAATCTCATCCGAAAAAGTTGATCCAATCTTCACTCTTTGGACCCTATCCCTTAAGAAATCCTGTATCAAGTCAACCAAACATTCATCAAGCATACACTTTCTCCTTAATTTATCTATCACGATGCTGTGCGGAACCTTATCAAAAGCCTTCTCAAAGTCCAGGAACACCGCATGCATTTCCCCTTTACTGTCTAAGCAATCTGCTAGTTGCTGCACAAAACCCAACAGCTGGGTATCACAAGAATAATGTTTTCTAAATCCGTGTTGCCTTTTGCTAAAGAACTTTTGGTTCTCTAGCTCTCTCATCATAAACCGAACAATTACTTTTTCCATAACTTTGGAAACCACCGAGGTCAAGCTGACCGGTCGATAATTTTTTGCTTCACATTTAGCACCTCCCTTATAAATGGGAGTTACCCATGCTTCCCTCCATCCATGCGGTATGATGCCTGCATTTAAAATAGCCTTGAACAAAAACATTTGATATCTACAATGCATACTTATATTAAGCTTTAAAAAAGCTGCTGATACACCATCTGGGCCAGCTGCCTTTCCTGTAGTCAGAGACTTTAGCGCCCTTTGTACATCTTTGAACCTAATTTTAAATTTCTTCTTATCACCCAAATTAGCATTACCGTTAGAATTCTCATTTAGTCTCTCAGCAGCTACGTCGCTAACCTCCCCTGCCCCCGAGTCCTCTTGAAAAACTGCTGATATTGCCTGGCACATGCATCTGTCATCATGATACAACTATGACTTTCTATCATGATACAATAAGACTTTCTATAGCCATTTTCTGTGGAGGTGGCTACAGTCTAGCAGTATCAGAGACTTAAATCCTAAAATATCGGCTCTCTGTTGTTTCTGTAGGGGAATTTCATGACAAGTTGTTTAATAACCCAGTAAACAAAGGGTGCCAAAAATGTGTTGGACCGGCACTTTTTTAGAGCGTTAATTAAGGTAGAGATAATACGGATCAGCTGGCCCAATGCTAAAAAAATCCCATTCATAAAAATTATGAAAAAAATTTAAAATGTTCTCCTCTACATCCCCTATCAGTAGGTAAAATATCAGGTATACAAAAACGAGCTAGTTTTCGAGTTATTAATTTTTAAAGTTGACTAATTTAACATAGAGAAATGGAACTTCCATGTTAAATTGGTCAACTTTAAAAATTAATAACTCAAAAACTAGCTCGTTTTTGTATACCTGATATTTTACCTACTGATAGGGGATGTAGAGGAGAACATTTTAAATTTTTTTCATAATTTTTATGAATGGGATTTTTTTAGCATTGGGCCAGCTGATCCGTATTATCTCTACCTTAAAACTTGCAGTTCAAAGTCGACCAATCATTTGACAGCATGACGTCATGCCGTTCTAATTAATCCATCAATGGCTGCTCTATGGTCAACCAATCGCAGAAAGAATCGCTTGGCAGCATGGCGCCACACACGAGCCGCGGTGGCCCGAGGTAGTTGTCTTTATCTCGCTAGTATTTGGAATTGAGCAGTGCTAGGGTAAAAACAATTGCACTGAAGCAAACTAGAATAGTTATACCACGTTTTGGCAGTGAAAAATGTTAACTTTTTATTTTCTTTCGTACCTAACTCGTGGTTCACTAAATTTTTCCCCCATCTTCGCAATGTATTATTTCGTTTTTACATGCTTTGACCGTACACGAAGTTGCAGCGCCACTCGCCCAGATGGCGAGGATCAGTGTAAGGACAAGTCACCTATTGACACATTACTGGCCCAACATTCTGAGCACTGCAGGACCGAAAGTGTTGTTTTCACAGTTTGCATAATATTGTGAAAATCGCATGGTGGGGATTCAACTGTGTGTCATGGGTTCAACTTTTCCCCAGCACCCATTCTTAATTAATATGGTTGGTTAGTTAATTAAGCAACGGCGGAACTTGTTTTTCAACATTATTTACATCAGTGCTTCTTGGGGCTCCTAATACCCAGTCGGCATGCCACACAATTAAGTACCGTTTCTAAGTGGGGCACGTATGTTTTTCGCACAACATTCCGCGGTCTTCATTACCCCAGCGGAGTATAGACACTATAGACAGCCATATGCACTGCCTTTCTCCTACCAACTCCATCATTTATACTGTATAGCAGTCAGTAACACCCATCTCAAAAATTCATGAAAAGTCTGCCGTGTTCTGGATTTGAACTAGCTAAGGACCTCTCGGACAAGAGTCAGCCAATCTAACCACTACACCAAGGAGCTGTGTCTTCTTAATTAATATGGCAACCTCCCTTTATGTCCCATTCACTATAATGTACTTAATTAAAGTGGCAACCTTCCCTCTTCCCAAAGGCAATTAAAGAATCCCCTCCAATTTTTTTTCCTGGCTATGAAATGAAATGAAATAATCTTTATTTAGCTTTCGCTATTCAGTACAAATATAGTTTATATATTATTTTAATTAAACAATATAAAACAGGTGGTTCATAAAATTTATGATATATAGTTCATAGAATTTTATGCCTACAGTACAATATTTTTAGGATACAAAAAACCATCTTAATAATTATATATTTTATAGTTACCAATTATAGCTATAAAAAAAATAAAATATATTATTGACTTATTACATATAATTATAATCTTATACATTTATCTGGTATACACAAATTTTTCCATGCCACTGATTGAACAATATGCTACTTTTCTTGATAATTAATACTGTATTACGTACTCAATTAAGTAATAAAAACTTTTACGTCTGTTTCAGACTGGGACTCTGATGATTCATCGCACGACAGATCATTCATCGACGACTGATGAGGATGAATCTTGGACTCCAGGCAATTAGTTAGTTGCCACCAGCAAGTATCTCAGGTACAGTGCATTGTTGCATGTTTGAGAAAAGCGAGATTATAGTTGAAAATAGCTCTTCATCTAAATATCTAACACAAGGCCATGGCCACCTCCTTTCATATTCTAGTAACCTCGTCATCCAGTTACCTTACTCCTCTTATTCTAACCATTGTCGGGGACCCGAGGGTGTAAGGGCTTTGGGCTTTCCTGGCCACCCTCCATCCCTGTCTATAGACTGTACTCTTTAGTAAACAGATTGGACATACGGGAAAGTAATTAAAAAAAAGCTAAATATTAACTACGTTTAACATTGCTGTACGTTAGCAATCTGGCAAGAACTGGGCTTTGCATTAAGAGTAAGATAACGCCACCAATGTTAAAAAAAATCTCTCACACGAAAATTCTGAAAAAAAAAAAAAAAATTAAAATATTCTCCTCTACACCCCCTATCAGCGCTATCAGTAGCTAAAATATCAGGTATACAAATACGATCTAGTTTTTGAGTTATGAATTTTTGAAGTTGACTATTTTAACATGGAGAAATGGAAATTCCTTGTTAAATTAGTGAACTTAAAAAATTCATAACTCAAAAACTAGATCGTATTTGTGTAGCTGATATTTTAGCTACTGATAGGGGACGTAGAGGATAACATTTTATATTTTTTTTTCTTTTCATAATTTTCGTATGAGGGATTTTTTTTAACATTGGTGGCGTTATCCTACCCTTAATGTAATATTTTACTTCAAAAGTCAGTAAATTTTAACTACTTTTGAGTATACAAAATTTAGCAAACTCAAAAATTAAGTTTTTACACAGCTACTTTTTTGGTGCGCTACAAAGCGGCTTTTGTTTGTAAAATTTTACAAAGTATTGGCTAATTTTTTTGTCTGTGTATATCATATATTAACACATCACACTAAAAAAAGGTGTTTTAAGACTACTACAGTATAATTATTATAATAATAACAGAAATGTAGAGATTTTTAAATTTATTTCTTAGCTTAAAATTGTTACATTTTAATATAAATTTAATATATTAGCATAGACTCTAGGAAAATAATAATAACTTTTGTTTAAATTACAAAATTAATTATTGTAAATTTTGGTTTCTTGCCTTTTGGTGAAAAATGATTTTTATGTGGCATGAATGTATTTATAATGTCAAAAATATAATGAATACAATTACGTAATCCAAAGCTTGTTATTTGTAGGGTGGAAAATGAAAACATTTTAGGGTTGATTTACAGCAGTAGTAAATCAAATAAGAACCACGCACACATTATACTTAACTACAACTAGAAATTGGAATCAATGGAATCTAGTTAATTTGCTTACTACAAATGCTAGGGCATATAAGATTTACTCTTTTTTATTTCCTGTGTAATTTCCATACATTAAAATTAGAATTGGGGAAATTTCATCCAATAATAATTGCATTTTAAATAAAATATGTATACCCTTTCAAACAAAAGTTATTTTTTTAATATTAATTAAATGCAATTTCCACTACATTCATATTAAAAATAACAACTGAAAAACTTCTCTCTAACATTTTTTTTTTAAGCTGGATTATTATATTATTGTAGTATTAAGCCCTTAAATACTGTATAGACAATAATAGGAGAGAGTGAGTATTATTTGTTTGATGAACATTTTAAAGGAATATATATCCCCTCCTTTCTTTGAACTTAAAATGAAAGCTTATACAGCAGATAATAGTGTAGATTGAATCTTGTCTAGATATTTATCCCTTTGTTTCCCCCCGACTTCTGCTGAAGACTGCAGCACATTGACAGATTTTGTGTGACTTTGTTTAGTAGAATCCTTCGTCTTCGTCATGTCCCTCCTCTGGCATGCTAAGAGAATCTGCCAGCAAATGTTTGGGCACTTCCGAGCCTCGCACATGGATAGTGTAGCAAGCGTTTTCAGATTTGATGAGACTTTGACGTAGAACATAAAGTTTACGGCTCAACTCCTTATATCCCTGAGCGTTAGTACCAAGGAATCCCTTGTGGATCTCGCGCATAAAGCCACATGTCTGGTAGCATGTTTCAATCTGTCCCATGCCAACAGAGGTGATGCAACGTCGCATCAGTTCACCTGTCAGGTCAGCTACTCCCAGGACATACTCGGTGGGGGGCACTGGAGCAGCAACCTTTTCAGGAGGGTCCTCAGGACCAGGGACTGGGGTGTCCAGAGTCTTGCCGGGCTCAATAACAGCGGGCACAGGCTGCATCTCAAATGTTAATTCTTCCTGAATGGACTTCCAGTCTTGGAGGACTTCACTTTTTAAGTAATTGTAAAATGTCTTGGCTTCAATATACTCTTGCAGTCCTGAAATTTTATTTTTATATTAATTCCAGTGTAAAAAACAAACAAACAAGTGTTATGTTAAGCACAGTTCATTGACGTAATTAACATAATTCATTAGCATTGAATAATATACATAGTACAGTATTATACAATTAATATTGATGTTTATTAATATAATATAATATGCATATTAAAAATTATAATAAATAATAAATCAAGCATCATACCTGGGCTGTAAGCTCGAAGAAACTGGAAAGGGTCTTCCCCTTTCAGTTCAACTGCAATTGCTCGGAACAAAGTAGTCTCCAATTGTTTGAAACGAGTTTCCGCTTGCTTCAGAATTTCATCTTTCTTAGCATCCCTGCAATAGGAAAGAAATAATATGCAGTTATATACATAACTCGTTCTAATTTTTTTGTGTGTCAAAAATTGCTACAATTAACATACCCGCTGATTGTATGCAGAAGAAATATGATGCGCTTGCTCTCAATAGTAACATCCCGGCTCAGTTTCACCAGGCGTTCTTGCTTGTCGTGCTTCGTGTCTAGCTCAATTGCGAACTCGCGAAAGCTCTTGATTACTGGAGAGTTTTCGTCGACGAGAGACTCAACTTTAGCATCCTGTTTTGGCTTGTGAGGTCTCCCATGAGTCCCATGTCCGTGCCCATGATGTCGTCCACGTCGGTGTCCTCCACCTTCAAATAACGAAAAGAACAAGCCCAGGTATTATATTTGGATAAACTATTGAAAACCCATTATTGAATTATTTCATATTTAACAATTAATGTGCTAGAAAGTTTAAAAACAAAAAGACAGACGGCATTCACGCCATGCATGCATCGAAGCCATTGATCAATGCCAGTCAACCTGGAGTTTAGGCGTCGTTTCGTCGGCAGTTTTCACGTCATAGAACAGTAAAAATATAAATGTACTTACTATATCCAGACTGTGACATGTTCAGTTTTTTATAAATTCTTGTTAAAGATGATTATATGACTTTATAATACTGTTTTGAATGTCAAATATTACTGTCGTTCCTCCAGAGTTAAAAGAAATTTTCGCCACGAGATCTTATAATAACAAAGCTTTCGTACTAATTATTTTTTATTTAATTTCGTATTTATTTATTTCTGTAAATAACTTTACGTAAGCTTGGTAAGCTGTCTCTCAGAGCCAAGGAGAATACATAGGGAGTGGGAAGAGAGGGGGCGTGGCAGAAGCCAGCTTGTGTTCGATCAGCTGTTTTTGTACGGTGATGCAAGATGTACACGGAGAGACAGTGTTGTCGGATCGATGCCTGGTCTCGAAATTAACCCGCGTTAGGATACGGCTTTCAGACAATTTGCTATTTTATGCCTTTATTTTGATCTTTATGATCTCTAAGTTCTACAAGCCTATTACTTGATTTATTTCTGATTTTTCAGTACTATTATTCTTTCATTTGTTACTAAATAAATTATATAAATTGATAAAATAAATTCCTCCCACACAACACGTCTTTTGAAGATTGGCGCGATTGCGAAGATGACCGGAAACGGGAAACGAAACTTCCGCTTCCGCAATATTCCCGCTAATATTACGTATAGTCCAATTTACATTATATTCCATCCGGAAGTAGCTGGAAGTGTATGGTTTCTGGTCTTTCTATTCATATTTCAGAGTGTTACAATTTCACACATAGGTCGGTATTTCTACTTCAAACCACTTTGTAAAGTTTCAAAACTGAATTACAAACAGAAAAACACAAATTTGATACATCCGGCTACTTCCGGATGTAATGTCAAATTAACTGTAGTGTAATCCCGTGAATGAGAATTGATAGTTCATACGAGATGCATATTAATGAATTATATTATTACGTAATCTACCTGGAGACCCAGGTTTGATGCCGATGTGTTGCAAGGATATTGTTTTTTTAGTTATTATTTCATAAATATTTTCTATCGGTATAAAATGCTATTCAAGATTTGTAACTTCCCTACTTTTTATGTCTTAATTATAATGCTTTACTTCAGTTTTAATCTTCTCAATTTGCTTTTAAATTTTTGGTGCACCCAATAAATATTGGGAGGTACCAACCATATTAAATAAACAGCTGTCCTGTTCCCGCCAAATCTATGCATATATTGTGAACGTAAACAAAATATTTTCTTTAATTTATTATTACAACAAAAGTAAAAATTCCCCAACTAAACCTATTAGCACTGTTCATAGTAAATTTTATTTATTTTCTTTTAAATGATATATGAGCTCATTATTACGTATATTTGTTGTGCAATCTTATATTTACTAAACTTCCCTCCTATGCATACCAGTGCATATTAAATAACAGTTCATCGTTAATTTTTCGTTTCATGTAAAACAGTTAATATATTTTTATAAATAATTATTTCAAGTGTGCATAGAAGTATACTGTTAATCATAAAAGTTGTTTTTCTTGTAAATATAAATAATGTAAAATCGTATATTGCCGGCTCGCAAAACGAGCCGTAATTCATACAATTTGCTTACCTAATTATGTAAAAAAGCTGCATAATAGTATTGTCTAATTTGTCATATGCAATTTATTATGTTTTCTATTATTTAACGTCAATATTGATTTATTGAAAGTGTGAAGAATTTTCCACAAAACTAGGGAAGTGACATAACAGCAATAATACTCAAAAGGTGGCAACACTAAAATTCCAGGTAAACAATAGACACAGCTGACCGAGGGCACCGAGGTTATAAAAGCTTGTGCCCAAAAATGTCAAGTCAGTCCTTGCGGTTGATTCACTGCGGCGCCACGCTGCTGGTCCCGCGACGGCTCACATTCCTTTGTTCGGTGAATTTCATAGTTCTGTCTACAGGTGGCGTTTGTTGCTTATCCACCCGCTGGTAATCAACAAATTCACCTGGTAGAATCGGGTGCTGTCTGTTTAGATCTTCATTGTGTTTCTGCTACGTGATTTACTTCAAGATTATTCAACGTCCTTTCAATTAAGTATTAATTATATCACATTTGTCTTCTATCATAATTATTAAATTAAGCTACAGTATAAAATCATAATAATATTAATATTGTCAATAGTGTATTTTTCTCAGTTTATTTGTTTTACATGCAATAAAATAGAGTCAGTGTTTGTTGAATAAATTATAATCTTTTAATTTATAATATACACCCATTCCTATATAACAATAATATAAAGATAATAAGAAGAAGTGCGCTTAGTTGAATTTAAGCTAGTGGTAAAGTAATTGCCAGATTGGGAACCCACCCACGCTCTCCTCCTCTCGCCCCCTAGACAACTTGAGGCCCATCTATCAGTTCCGACGAGGGGAGGAAGTTAGGGTCCGTTTCACCCTTGGGGGCCGTGTCCGGGATTAGGGTAACCTTGTCGTGCTCGCACGCAGGTCTGCTCGCCCGAGCGTGTCATTTACACTCGAAAGAGTGTACAGTAGCGTTACGCCGAAACTTCATGTACGATTATCTTCTCAATACCAAGTTAAGTGAACACAATAAGTGAAAGCAGTGTTAAGTGGAAATTGTTTTGATGTGGGGGTAGTTTTTGTCGGTGCTATCATATACTGGCATTATTCCTCCTCCCACTTTCGACCCAGCGTCGACAAGACGAGTTTCACAAAACCTTCAGCGATGACGACAAAGAGTGGTGCTTCAACCTTCCCGGGGGAGCAAGAAGTACCCAGGGGGCAAGACTTGGAGGGTCAAGCCCCACAACGGCACGCGGAGCAACCTCTGAGGCCACCGAGTAGGGTGTGTCATCACGATTCATCGGACATGAGTCGGGGCTTGTGGATAAGCCAAGAGGGTCAGTCAGTCTCCGTGGAGCACGGACTTTTCTCACAACCGCGTGCGGGCGGGGGTGGGAGAACGAGCCGTTGGCCGCCCCGTGAGGAGGCCGGTAGGGGTCGCAATGTCGGACCTGACGCGATTCCTACGCACTTTGGTGACCTATCAGCAAGGACGCCATATGTGCTTTACCCAGCTGAATTTGGAGACAGTTCGCATTACACGACGAACAACCTACACTTCGAGCATACTGAAATGCATCGCGCAATGATACATCGAGAGAGAGGAAACCAAGCAACCACCTCAACTATCGACATTCTGCAAAACAACCCTGCTGCTTACCAACCCCTACAAAGTCAACGAGTTTACGACAGATTTGCTAATTTAAATTTGCAATCCGTGAATGAAGAACAACGTGACAGTGAAAATTATAATTATCGTCAAGAATATTTCAAGACACGAAATGCTATTGAGGGAACTGTGGAAACCGAGTTCACTCTAGCATATAGACATGAAGATACTCAACCAGTTCTCACACAAGGCTATGCCAGCCAAGAGCGGCACAACCTAACCCGACACCCTGAACACCCACCTAACCACCCCCATAGTCAACTATACAAGACTACTACAAAAGCGTCACCGACTGATAACAATCAAAATAATTATTATTCGCCTGTTTCTTCACAACAAGCAAATCGATTTAACTCTCCAACCGAAAACAATCACCACCCCCCACCCCTGAACTTAGAGTATCGTAACAGTAATACCTTAACACCCTTCCAACCCCTGTCTCATCAACCCTTCCGGTCTCCTTCAGCAGTACGTTGTGATAATTTAATTGAGCGACCATATGATTTTACCTCAGCTGCATTGGAAGTCGAGACCAGGGGGTTAAATCAAACAGTGCTGCAAGTACAGTCTCAGTCAAAAATAATGCCACCTCTTCAAACAAGTGGAACATATCAGTTCGGTGCAAATTTTAATCAATTTAACCAACGAGGAAAAGGACGCCCGCTGGCTCAGCCAGCGTCAGGCGCCATTCCTCCCCCACCTTTCAACAACCAAATGCAGGGATCAGGCTACCAGCCGCGTATTTCCGCATGTGTTGTTCAACCCCCTACTTACCAAACCTACCCCCAAACATTCCCTGCGCCCACATCACGGCAGGTGCCACAGCAAATGCCAAGTCTCCGCTTACCGTTGCCTACATATAGTGGCCGCAGAGATAAACTCACCCCAACCGAATTTATCAGTGCATTCGAACTATACGCTCGTTCTAGCACCTATGTTCCTCAAGCCATACTTATCTCTGAGATGCCATCAGCATTAAAGGGTGATGCTAATTGTTGGTGGAATTTGCATGGCGGATTCTACAACTGGGACATTTTTATAGGTGAATTTATGCGTGAATTTGCCGAGCCAAATTACCAGGAGCTACTGTGGAAACAACTCGACGAAAGAATTCAACTCCCTGGAGAGACGCTCCCAGAATTTATCACAGTAATCGCAGCATTTTTCAGACGTCTTAATATACCAGTAACAGAGTCTGAGAAAGTATATCGAGTGTTAACCCAAATGTTACCCGAGTATTATTACTATACTCACGGACGAACTTACCATAGTTTGTACGAGCTCGCCAGAGATGCACGCGACATCCAAGATTTAATTTTGCAACAACGAATGTCTCACACCCTCCCTTTTACCAGCTACTCGGCGGAGCCATACAGTACAAGTACTGAGGTAGCAGGAACCCCATCCCCAGCGTCACGCACCTCAACGCCCACCTTTCTCGATGACACCCGTCAACCTACTGCAAAGCGGGAGACAGGGGGTCGAGATTCAAATAATCAACGACCTCAAATTACCCCCCAGCAGGAGCCAAAAAACGTGTAGAGACCCTCACGCAATCAAAACGTCAGCGTGAGGGTGAAGAACGCTGTGCGACAAAAAGACGCAACAGAAAAAGGAAAAGATTTTGGAAGAGACAAAGGAAAAGGTTAAGGGAAGCAAACTCAACATCATGCCCTGCCATACCTAACCTTACAATACCTATTAAAACCTCGCCAGTGCAGCACAACAACCCACTGCAACGTGGCTCTTCAAAATCTGAACCCGACTATAATTTACTAGCAACCATGTCACCCCAAAATCGACCACGACAAAAAGATAATTCTTCAGTAGTGATGGGGAGAAACCAAACAACAGCTCCTCTTTTCACCAAGAAGAAAAAGGGAAGACTTAAAAACAAGTCAACTCCCCCCAATGAGCTTCTGTTCATGAACTGCGCTGTCCTAGTTCAGTGATAAGCAAAGCTCCCCCCCATCATCATCACCCACAGTTACCTAAACAAATAAATTATGCCATATCATGCCCCGACCCCATTCATGTACCAGTAAGCCTAAGCATCACATGCCAAGATGGCTTCAATGTTCCCCTAGTCTTCAGGTCAGCCTAAGCATCAAATGCCATGATGGCTGCAACGTTCAATGAGCTACGGGCTACGGATATTACTTCAGCTTGCAGTCCAAGATGTTCCCAATCAACACTTACAGAAAGGGCAGAAGCATGGTAAATCAAGCTTGGATCTAATTTGTTTAATATGATAATTGTTCATTGTGTTTATTTTTCAGTTGTCATAAAAAGTAGAGTGTTACTTTTTGTTGTAAATTTCAAAATAGTATTTCCAAATTTACAAAGGGGGTAATGTAACTTCCCTACTTTTTATGTCTTAATTATAATGCTTTACTTCAGTTTTAATCTTCTCAATTTGCTTTTAAATTTTTGGTGCACCCAATAAATATTGGGAGGTACCAACCATATTAAATAAACAGCTGTCCTGTTCCCGCCAAATCTATGCATATATTGTGAACGTAAACAAAATATTTTCTTTAATTTATTATTACAACAAAAGTAAAAATTCCCCAACTAAACCTATTAGCACTGTTCATAGTAAATTTTATTTATTTTCTTTTAAATGATATATGAGCTCATTATTACGTATATTTGTTGTGCAATCTTATATTTACTAAACTTCCCTCCTATGCATACCAGTGCATATTAAATAACAGTTCATCGTTAATTTTTCGTTTCATGTAAAACAGTTAATATATTTTTATAAATAATTATTTCAAGTGTGCATAGAAGTATACTGTTAATCATAAAAGTTGTTTTTCTTGTAAATATAAATAATGTAAAATCGTATATTGCCGGCTCGCAAAACGAGCCGTAATTCATACAATTTGCTTACCTAATTATGTAAAAAAGCTGCATAATAGTATTGTCTAATTTGTCATATGCAATTTATTATGTTTTCTATTATTTAACGTCAATATTGATTTATTGAAAGTGTGAAGAATTTTCCACAAAACTAGGGAAGTGACATAACAGCAATAATACTCAAAAGGTGGCAACACTAAAATTCCAGGTAAACAATAGACACAGCTGACCGAGGGCACCGAGGTTATAAAAGCTTGTGCCCAAAAATGTCAAGTCAGTCCTTGCGGTTGATTCACTGCGGCGCCACGCTGCTGGTCCCGCGACGGCTCACATTCCTTTGTTCGGTGAATTTCATAGTTCTGTCTACAGGTGGCGTTTGTTGCTTATCCACCCGCTGGTAATCAACAAATTCACCTGGTAGAATCGGGTGCTGTCTGTTTAGATCTTCATTGTGTTTCTGCTACGTGATTTACTTCAAGATTATTCAACGTCCTTTCAATTAAGTATTAATTATATCACATTTGTCTTCTATCATAATTATTAAATTAAGCTACAGTATAAAATCATAATAATATTAATATTGTCAATAGTGTATTTTTCTCAGTTTATTTGTTTTACATGCAATAAAATAGAGTCAGTGTTTGTTGAATAAATTATAATCTTTTAATTTATAATATACACCCATTCCTATATAACAATAATATAAAGATAATAAGAAGAAGTGCGCTTAGTTGAATTTAAGCTAGTGGTAAAGTAATTGCCAGATTGGGAACCCACCCACGCTCTCCTCCTCTCGCCCCCTAGACAACTTGAGGCCCATCTATCAGTTCCGACGAGGGGAGGAAGTTAGGGTCCGTTTCAGATTCAAGTATTCAAACGAAAATTTATAAGTGTAAAAACAATTTTTAATTTATTTTTATTATTTTTTTTTATCATGCGTGGATTAGTTATTAATTAAAAATAATTTTTATAATGAAATAATGGTTCAATGATATCACCGAGTGAAACGAAGCATTAAAAAATAATTAAAAAGTTCTCTGTCCCAACTGGGATTCGAACCCACGTCGCTGAGCGATATCAGATTTGAAGTCGGGCGCTTTTCCAATTGAGCTATACTCAAGGTTAGAGAGGGGAGAAGAGATTTCAGTATATGACTTGTAAGTTTTGTTTAAATCAAAATGGCGGTCTCCATATTTCACATGTCACTGCAATATGTTTTGAATTATTATAACAACAAACACAAACTGATTACAAAATGATTATAAAAAATATGAAAAAAATTGTGCGGTAACTCATAACTTCTGAATGTTTGTATTTATTCCATAAAATAATAAAGTTCGTGTAAGACCAATCTTGATGCAAGTAAATTTCGAGACCAGGGACACCATGGTGACCACCAGATGGCAGCACTTGCAAAGAAAAGATTCGAGCTTCATAAAAATTTCTTTGGAGTGGTTGTTTCTGCAAATTGTTTGAACTTTGTTGAACACAGGTTTGAATCGCTGATTAGCATTGATGGACAGGTAAGATGGTCCTCCCTATCTATCCTCCTTGCTCAGAGCGAACTTGAGTAGGCCTACTCAAGTTCGCTCTGCAAGGAGAATACATCCTCCTTGGACTGGCACCAAAAATTTAAAAATGGTGCGAAATACGCTGCTTCTTTTTCTTGTTTTTTTTTTTCGCACATCAGCTGATGGTGACGTTTCTGCAAAGAAAGCCGACAAAACAAAGTAAATTAATTTATTTTATTGTATTTTGAGCTCCAAATAATAACAAAGCCAAGTTAATGCTTACTAAATAACGTATTTGTGTATCATTTACTGAATTCAAAATAATGGGTCTCTGCAAATGCCCCAAAAAGCGAGTTACAAATCAATTTTGCTTCGACCATCGAGTCAACGTTTGTGAACATTGCATGGTTACAAATCACCCAAAGGTATGTGTACGTCTTCAATTCCCCCAGTAAAGTACTTATATTATACGTACATTCATCTAAAACAACTTTTTATTTTTATAGTGCATCGTTCAGTCGTATCTTCAGTGGCTACAAGACAGTGATTACAACCCAATTTGCGATCTTTGCTCGCGGGAGTTGGCACAAGAGGATTGTGTGCGCCTGATTTGCTATCGTGAGTCGTCGTTAATATGATTTGATTCACATAAAAAGGTAACGTGTGTATGACATACTAATATTAACGTTAATCCTCATTTTTCAGATGTTTATCACTGGGCTTGTTTGGATCAATTTGCCAGACAACTGCCACCTACAACGGCACCTGCAGGATATTGTTGCCCATCTTGTAAAAAGGGTTTATTTCCTGCAACCAATTTAGTTTCACCTGTCGCAGATGTTCTACGAGAGGTTTTAGCAGGTGTTAATTGGGCTCGGGCTGGACTTGGACTTCCTTTGGTAAGCATACAGTACATATGCATGGAGGTGGCTACAGTCCCTGTAACAGGGACCGCAATTCTAGAACTTAGGCTCCCTGTATTGAAACTGCGCATGCGCGACTGAATGCATTTCCGGTACGTCATTTGTTGCATTGCAGGGACCGTAATTTTTGAAACTAGGATCCCTGTAGTCAATTTTAATAATAGGCCAAGTATAATAAAAGTTACAGGGAGCCAAGTGTTCGATCAATGCGGTCCCTGTAGTGAACTTGTAAAACGTGTTGTCATGAAATAGATGCAGGGACTGTAATATCCCGAAGTTGCGGTCCCTGTAATCAAATTTTCTTAAAGAAACGCGGCAATACATATACACACAGGGAGCGTAACATTCAAGTATTGCGGTCCCTGCAGTGAAAATTTCGTACTCTTATCTGGCCAAGTGTTATACAGGGACTCTAACAACCAAAAGTTACGGTCCCTGCAGCAATTATTTCTTTATGGACGCGGCAATAGAAACTACAGGGAGCGTAAAATTCAAGTATTGCGGTCCCTGCAGTGAAAATTTCGTACTCTTATCTGGCCAAGTGTTATACAGGGACTCTAACAACCAAAAGTTATGGTCCCTGCAGCAATTATTTCTTTATGGACGCGGCAAAAGAAACTACAGGGAGCGTAACACTCAAGTATTGCGGTCCCTGTAGTAAAAATTTCGTACTCTTATCTGGCCAAGTGTTATACAGGGACTCTAACAACCAAAAGTTGCGGTCCCTGAAGCAATTATTTCTTTATGGACGCGGCAATAGAAACTACAGGGAGCGTAAAATTCAATTAAGTATTGCGGTCCCTGCAGTGAAAATTTCGTACTCTTATCTGGCCAAGTGCTATACAGGGACTTTAACAACCAAAAGTTACGGTCCCTGCAGCAATTATTTCTTTATGGACGGGGCAATAGAAACTACAGGGAGCGTAACATTCAAGTATTGCGGTCCCTGCAGTGAAAATTTCGTACTCTTAATTATCTGGCCAAGTGTCATATATATCATTCAAGTATTGCGGTCCCTGCAGTGAAATTTTCACTGCAGGGACCGCAATACTTGAATGTTACGCTCCCTGTAGTTTCTATTGCCCCGTCCATAAAGAAATAATTGCTGCAGGGACCGTAACTTTTGGTTGTTAAAGTCCCTGTATAGCACTTGGCCAGATAAGAGTACGAAATTTTTACTACAGGGACCGCAATACTTGAATGTTACGCTCCCTGTAGTTTCTATTGCCGCGTCCATAAAGAAATAATTGCTGCAGGGACCGCAACTTTAGGTTGTTAGAGTCCCTGCAATGTATGGCATGTATAGCACTTTTCTAGATAAGAGTACAAACTTTTTACTGCAGGGACCGCAATACTTAATTGAATTTTACGCTCCCTGTAGTTTCTATTGCCGCGTCCATAAAGAAATAATTGCTGCAGGGACCGCAACTTTTGGTTGTTAAAGTCCCTGTATAGCACTTGGCCAGATAAGAGTACGAAATTTTTACTACAGGGACCGCAATACTTGAGTGTTACGCTCCCTGTAGTTTCTATCGCCGCGTCCATGAAGAAATAATTGCTGCAGGGACCGTAACTTTTGGTTGTTAGAGTCCCTGTATAACACTTGGCCAGATAAGAGTACGAAATTTTCACTGCAGGGACCGCAATACTTGAATTTTACGCTCCCTGTAGTTTCTATTGCCGCGTCCATAAAGAAATAATTGCTGCAGGGACCGTAACTTTTGGTTGTTAGAGTCCCTGTATAACACTTGGCCAGATAAGAGTACGAAATTTTCACTGCAGGGACCGCAATACTTGAATGTTACGCTCCCTGTAGTTTCTATTGCCGCGTCCATAAAGAAATAATTGCTGCAGGGACCGTAACTTTTGGTTGTTAGAGTCCCTGTATAACACTTGGCCAGATAATTAAGAGTACGAAATTTTCACTGCAGGGACCGCAATACTTGAATGTTACGCTCTCTGTAGTTTCTATTGCCGCGTCCATAAAGAAATAATTGCTGCAGGGACCGTAACTTTTGGTTGTTAGAGTCCCTGTATAACACTTGGCCAGATAAGAGTACGAAATTTTCACTGCAGGGACCGCAATACTTGAATGTTACGCTCCCTGTAGTTTCTATTGCCGCGTCCATAAAGAAATAATTGCTGCAGGGACCCTAACTTTTGATGGAGTGCATGTTAGAGTCCCTGTATAACACTTTGCTAGAAAATTACAAAATTTTCACTGCAGGGACCGCAATACTTGAATGTTAACGCTCCCTGTAGTTTCTATTGCCGCGTCCATAAAGAAATAATTGCTGCAGGGACCGTAACTTTTGGTTGTTAGAGTCCCTGTATAACACTTGGCCAGATAAGAGTACGGAATTTTTACTACAGGGACCGCAATACTTGAGTGTTACGCTCCCTGTAGTTTCTATTGCCGCGTCCATAAAGAAATAATTGCTGCAGGGACCGTAACTTATGGTTGTTAGAGTCCCTGTATAACACTTGGCCAGATAAGAGTACGAAATTTTCACTGCAGGGACCGCAATACTTGAATGTTACGCTCCCTGTGTGTATATGTATTGCCGCGTTTCTTTAAGAAAATTTGATTACAGGGACCGCAACTTCGGGATATTACAGTCCCTGCATCTATTTCATGACAACACGTTTTACAAGTTCACTACAGGGACCGCATTGATCGAACACTTGGCTCCCTGTAACTTTTATTAAACTTGGCCTATTATTAAAATTGACTACAGGGATCCTAGTTTCAAAAATTACGGTCCCTGCAATGCAACAAATGACGTACCGGAAATGCATTCAGTCGCGCATGCGCAGTTTCAATACAGGGAGCCTATGTTCTAGAATTGCGGTCCCTGTTACAGGGACTGTAGCCACCTCCACATATGCATACTCTACAGTACTTTGCTAGGCACCACAGATCAGACTGGTTTATATCCAAGCCCAACTGGAATTTAATATTTAAGCCTTAGCTACAACAACAACAAATTAGATCACTTTTAAACCTGGATTTGAAAAGACAAGTATAGTTCACAGTGGCGTAGCCAGGATTTGTCCAAGGGGGGGGGGGGGGGGGGGTTCGATCCTCAGGAGAAAGATTGAGAACACCCCACCGGAGGGTTTGGGGGGGTAGCCCCTCAATAGAGGCTTCAAGTCAGCTGATTTTTCGGTAATCCCACCCGCTATACCAAACCTATGTAAAAAAAACGTGATTTCGTTTTTTCACCAAGAATAAGATTTTTCAGGGATAATTCCTTTACGGAACTTTGGTCCAAACTGAAAAATAAAGTAGATAATTAAAGATTTAGATTTTTTACTTGATTTATAACCGAGAAAAGTTAAAAAAACACTTTGCTTCATTTTCAAGTGCAAGATGGACCTTAGCGACAAACAGTTGCGCAGCGAAAGCGCATCACTTGAAGCCTCCATAGCCCGCCGCAGGCGCGATTTTTTTTAAGGACACGCCCTTTTTTTAGGGAAAAATCATGAAGAAATACTACAGTATTATATTAGAAAATAAAATATATGGCCTTGATGCAATTTTTTTAACATTTTATATTTTTTTCAATTTCTTTTCAAAACGTGCGTACTAAATAAAGCTTTGAGTAAATCATTTTAATTAAATCAAGTAATTCATGTAACAAGTTCATGTAACCACTTTTATATTATTTTTATAGAATGTACGTGTCATTTAATTAATTGAATTTGATTTTTAAAATTTATTTAATAATCCAAGTTCACATCATTAAGATATTGTAAAAAAAAAATAAATAAATAAAAAAAAAGTGAATTGCTTCTCGTATTTTTGTTAAATTTTGTCTGCACCGTGTGGAGCAACCAATTAATTAAATGAAAGTGCAGCACACGTGAGAGCGTTTTAATTTATACAACAGTAGTTATATATATGCATGCAGTTTGTAAGGGAAATAAAACATTTATTTATAAGTCGCACATTTTCATGTTAAAATTAGAAACTAACTTATAATTTGGTCATTTTAAAGAAAAGACTATTTGATATCCCCTAAATTTCAATTTTTTATTTAACTTTTTATTTTCAAATTTCTATAATTTTTCCTTTTTGCTTCTTATATCCAGTCATTACTGGATCTTCATGGGGGGGGGGGGTAAACCCCGAACCTCCCCCCCCCCCCCTTGGCTATGCCACTATTAGTTCACTGTCCAAATTCAGGTTCAAAAGTGGTCTGAAACATTTTTTTTTCTTGATGTAGCTGAGGTTTAAAAATTAAATTCCAGTTGGGCTTGGATATAAACTCGTTTGATCTGCGGCACCTATAGAGTGTAATAATACAATATGCATACTGTGTAATTGTGTATAGTATTATACAGTACAATGTAATACAGTATTATTATATGTATTGATATGGTACAACAGTAATTTTTTATTTTAATTCCTTTGGTAATGTAATTCTCAAATTTTCAAGTACACAGGAAAGTACCTAAGCTTGAGGATATCGTGATTATGTACAGTATATTTTACCCACAGTACAGAGAAGATAGTAGAGAAAGTCGTATGTCAGAATCGAAGTCGAAAACTGGTCGCGTCAACGGCATGTTTGTCCGCCGCAATGTTAAAATCATAGAAAAGGGGCACGACCAAATGGGGCATCCTGCAATGTTATGGTATAGGAGAATCAACTATAATCTGCTCTAACTCGGAAATTATTAAAGCTAGCACAGTGAAACTTTCGCTAAAATATTAGAAGGGGCATTCACAAAGCCTTAAGGCCACATTTAAGGCTCAATAATTTAAGACCAGAAATTTTGGGTCTAAAAAACACGTCTAAAATCAAGCTTTAAATTATCGAGCCTTAAATGTGGCCTTAAGACTTTGTGAATGCCCCTTTAGAAAAAAAAATCTAGTATTTTTTACAAAAAAAAGTAAGCTCTTAACCCAATATTCAAAAAGTGTCAAAAATTGACTTCAGCTCCCCCGTAGCGCAGGTATAGGAGTTTGGCCACTATCTTTCCTGTACTGTGATTTACCAATAGAGGCTTCAAGTTGCTGCGCCTTGCGATGCTCATTTGTGTCGCTAAAGTTCATCTTGCACTTGAAAATGAAGCAAAATGTTTTTTAACTTTTCTGGGTTATAAATTACTTAAAAAAATCTAAATTTTGCATTATTCACTGTATTTTTCAGTTTGAACCAAGTTCTGCAAAGCAATTTTCCATAAAAATCTTATTCTTGGTGAAAAAACAAATTCACAATTTTTTTTTACATAGGTTTGGATAGGACGGTGGGAACACCGAAAAATCAGCTGACTTGAAGCCTCTATGGTCTTGG
Source organism: Siphlonurus alternatus (assembly GCA_949825025.1). NCBI lineage: Eukaryota > Metazoa > Arthropoda > Insecta > Ephemeroptera > Siphlonuridae > Siphlonurus > Siphlonurus alternatus. The sequence continues at coordinate 26,937,941 of OX463780.1, read as the reverse complement.
GGTATTTTTCAGCTCCCACATTGCTATGTAGTGCATACTATACCAGTACTGTACAGTACACTTCTTTAGTAGCTTCCATGCAATAAACAACAGCATGAAGTGTAATTTATTTCTTTTTACAGCTTAGTGAAGACCGAGAGCAGAAGCCTGTTGGTGAAAAACGTGCTCTGGTGGCCGACGCTGTGACTGATTCCACATCCAATCACGTTGCGGAGTCTGTGGCGACGCCCTCTTCTGCACGGAGCAGTACGCCAAAACGAGCTACTCAGTCTGTGCCTAATACCAACAATCAGCATGCAGTTGTTCATATGGAGACAGAGTCAGGAGCAGCCTTCAGTCGCTCTGATAGCCTCAGTGAGCATAACAAAATTACATTTATAATTTATATTATTATTTTAAATTAAATTTATTGGATAAATACTGTAAATAGATTTGTGCCATCACCTAGTGAAATTTGATGTATAGAAAGAAGCAATTTTGGTTTTAAGGAACTAGTTTTCATTTAAGTAACTGGAAGGATAAAAAAAAACATTGATGTTGGGTCATCGTAACACAAGCACCAGATCAAAATGCAAATATATTATCGAAGCCATTACTGAATATTATTTAAATTTTATTGGGAACTGTTCCTTTCGGAGTCTTCCTAGAATTTTCACTGTGATCTGAGCCTTCTTTTATCTACAAATAAATTTGCTTACAAGTTACAAGCAAGCATTTAATTTATTGACATTGAACTAATCTATGATACTATATCCACATTTTGCATGTGGATTTTTAGATTGTTGGTGTCATTTCTTTTACTCTCTATAATATGTAATTTTTCTTTTTTGTTTTATTTAACTGATTAAATAGTAGAAAATTTATGAGTCTTTATTTTTACAGCCCAGCCACCAAGAAAGGTGTTCGAGGCTATTGATGAAAGAAAAGACATGTCGTTTGATCATGATGAGAACAAGTACAAGAGAAGATCAGCAATGGAGTGGTTGAGACGTTGGTGGAAGTAAGTTTTCTGATAACAAACCTTAATTGTTTTAAACAAACATTAAGAAAATTTATAAATTCTGATATAGCCAAAAATGAAGTTGGAAACAAAATTTTAGATTACTGTTCCTTTTTTTAAAAAAAATAAGCTGTAGCAAGGAAAACCCCAGATTACAATAAGTAGGAAATTATTAAATTATTATTCTTGATGATCTTCTTCTTCTTCTTTTTTTTTTTTTTTATTATTATTACTGAAGCCAACATAAGCAAGTTCTCACTGTCTAATTATATTATAGATAGCAAGTCAAATTCCGCTTATAAATACTGAACAATTATATAAACACTCTGTTCTTCAACATTTGAAATTTGCTTAGTATGTACCACTTTTTTTTTTCTTCTTCTTTTTCCCCCTTGTCTTGTCTTGAATTTCTTGCTGTCTCGGCAGGTCAACTGCACGTCCAGCTGCTGGTCGTGGCAGAGCTCCTGGGCGTCTGTACAGGAGGTACCTGATGCTGGCAGTACTGTTCGTGGTGGCACTGCTCACACTGATTGTTGTCTTCTCCTGGCTTGGCCGAATGGCCACTGAAAATGACCCAAACCTCGACATGAACCAGAACCCCATGCTACACGTCAAGCGGTCCTGAGGCTACGCTCATGCAGGAAAATGGTAACCGTAAAACAGGTGTGGATAAAAAAAATTGTTTTAGTGAAATGAAGAGGAATATATAGCATGATGTTAAATAATTAAGTAAAAAATAAATCCTTTAAAAACAATATAATGAATATATATACAGTATCTAGAAAAATTTCAATCTTATAAAAAATACTGATTAGGAGAATTTTAATTAATTTTTTCTTACCATTAGTTTTTGCAATTGTTATTTGCATTTTAAGGCAATTTGTAGTTGAATAATCCTTCAACTTGCTCTTCAGATACGTACATACACATGTACATGACTAAAAATATATATACAGCCCATGTATGGCTTTATTGATGCAAATTTAATACAGTCTTTCATTTAAATTTCAAAAGAGATTCCGTATCTTATTCCAACGTAATTGTACATAAGATGTTTCTTAAATGAAGTTACTGAAGTCCCTGACTTACATCATTGTGGATGTTGAATGGTGAAACAGCAATACAGGTAAAATCAGATCGATTTTTGTTTTTATCGGCTGCTCAATATTGATTTAATAATTGAAATTTATTGTTTTATAATCTTAATATGGTTTGATTGTGTCGTTTTCTTTTCTTTCTTTCTTTCTGTTTCTTTTTTTTTTTTTTTCTTTTTTTTTTTTTTTTTTTTACAAACAAAATTTGCACTGCATAATTATAAATACAGTAGTAAATAGCTAATATTAAATTGTTATTTTTTTTTGTTTCTTTGTACCTCTTTTTGAAATGAAAAAATGTTTACAATTTTGAAATAATCTTGATAATGTACATAATTATTCTTATTGTGCCATTGTTCTTAGATCTTTTAAGCCCTCCAGAATTCTTCTGAAGTGTTAAATTTGTCTTGCTCTTCTTCTCTTTTTTGTCATATACAGTATGTGCATAATATGCAAATATATTGTGTACCGTTATATTTTACCGTCACATTCTCACATTCCTTCACTTTTTTAACGTCAAGTTAAGTTAGCTAGCCTATATTTCAATTAAATTTCCTTTTAGTTTCTCATTGGTTTCAAGGGATTATATATTTTAAATATTGTCCAACTAAAATAAGTGATGTACTGTATACATAGTGCAAAGTCATGCTGATCTTGTCATGCAACATTTTTTTAATAATAATCATTTAAGTTCTTCACCCATTTCTACCACACATTGTTAGAAAATTGAACACTCTTTTAAAATGTTGTTTCTATTTAATTAATCTTTAGAAATATTTTATTGTAAATACAATGTTTTACCAAAGTTTATTGTGTGTCAGTACACACTTCTTTTAACAACTCCTTATATTTATTATTAAATATAGGAAAGTTGTGAAGAAATAAGGCATTTATGATAATTATATTCCTTTTTATTGATCCTTTAAGTGAAAATATAATAAAGAATTGGCACAAAACATCTAACTACCTTACTTTCTACTCACAACCATTTAATAACCTTTAATAACCTTAAAAAACTTAACTATCTAATTAACACAAATTACTGTACGGAATCTTATAAGAAACAATTTTTAAGTGGCTAAGATTTATGACATGGCCCAAATTATATCTTAATACCTGCAAATTTAAGTAAAACCTAAATTATGAACTGAGGGTTGTACTATATATTTAAACTTGATAGGAATACCACACCATACCCATTGTATAGTTATGGTAAAAATAAGTCTGTGACACAGTGGGCACTTGAAGTACAAGAGAGTAGTCGCTGATAGTTAACTTGCAGTGTTAATCTCCACAAAGGTGGCAATGTACAGTCGGCACCAAATCTAATGCGAAAATCTCGGGGAGGCAACCCTATGCTTGTAACAGCCATGACCATCAGGATGATGAGCCACCTGTCGCTCATGATGATGATCTTTGATGTTTATGAGTTACTTTACCGCTTTTCCTGCACTTTTTGTGGGACAATGAAAAAAATAAAAGTAATTAAATCATAAACAACATCAAAGGTCACCGCGATGCCAACCCTCATTATCAAGATGGTCCCAGGCCTTACAAACACAGAATTGTCTTCCCGAGGTTTCGCATTAGATTTGGCGTTAGGTGTACACTCACACATGTGAAGTGTCCCAGTCTTTTTTACCGTAACTGTTCTTTATATTTCTAATTATGCATCTAACGAGTGAATTTCTGGTTTCCAATCTGGTGGACTAAGTAGAGGTTTCCACTCTGGCATCTGAACAAATCTGTGAACAAGCCAGTCTCGCATTCTAGTTGGAGTGATTTTGAACAGAGTGTGATAGATTGTGTATCGCAGAGGAGATACAATGTAGGAGGCGTATGGAGTTGTTGCAAATAATGCATGGTTGAACTTCCTGTACAGTTTCTTATCCTGTAGCACTATTGGCCCACGCTGACCAAATAAAGAGCTGAGGTATGTGTGGTAGCGGGTGAAGTATTCTCCATAAAGTTCCCTGTCCGAGTCATTCATTGCCTCGTCCATCTCCTTGGCAAATTGGCCCTGGCATGCTAGGATGTTGCTCTGGGCAGAAAAGGAACCTGGAAGCAATGACTCATTAATTTTCTTGTCAAGAAAAATATTTACTTTTTTTCTATTATTTGATTGCAAACTTGTTAGAAACGCCAGGAAGAAATTCACTATTTATTTTTGAGTATTAAAACAACAGCTTGTTTTCTTCATAGACAGTTTTCTTAATTCTAATTCCACCATTTTGCTTTGCTATTTCATCCTACATATATTCTCGCACCTGGTATCAAAGTCACGACGTGCATGCCAAACTTTGCAAGCTCAAGGCGCAGTCCGTCGCTCCAAGCTCTCAGTGCTGTCTTTGTTGCTCCGTAAACTGCAAGGCCAGGCAAAGTCTCTAGGGCACAGTGGCTGCTCACCGTTATCACACGGCCTGTGGAGAATACAGCAAATTAGGTTATGTACTGATACTTTCAGGACATACTTCTTGTACAATGTATTTTAAGAAAAATCATCGGCAATCAATGTGCATAATTATATCAAGAATCTTTGTCAATTTTCTCTATCACCTGGCTGAAAATGTGTGAATGAATGTATGTTTCAAAATACTCTAAATAATATTATTTTGTTAAACAAAAAACTCCTTAAATTATTGGTTTTAAAAAGAGCTATTCTCATTTCAAAATTTTGCCTCTTTTCATTCCCAAACCTATGAATGTTTTATTTTTTCACCTTGGTGCGCTCTGAGTGGTGTGATGAAGGCCTTTGTGAGCCTCATGGTGCCCAGTAGGTTCACCTCCACCTGGTACCTCATCAGTCGTTCCGTCAGCCAATCAAACTCGCCGAACACCATCACACCAGCATTGTTAACCAATGCAGTGAATTCTGTGTAAGAAAAATTTAGTTGTTTACTTTAAGATAATTATATAGGTAGATAAATTCTATACAATTGGGTGATAGAATATTTTGTGATTTGTGGCAAGAAAAGAAGCCTTTACAGTACTATTTCAACACGATTCAATTAAGAATGAGTTATTGAGAAACTATAATATTCTGGTATAATTTCTGCCAATGCATTTAACAAACTGTCAAATTTCATCCACAAACAAACACATTGCTAGTTAGAAACCACTGACCGAGGTTCTTATTGTGCACCAGCTCTTCTACGGTCTCTCTTGCTTTCTTCACACTATCCTCCTTGGTGATGTCCAGAGGAATGATATGCATGCGGTTGGAGCCTCGCTGGCTCAGACGAAAGGCCCCCTCTGAGTCTGGACGTAGGCAGCCAGCAAACACGGTCAATCCAAGCTTGTCGTGGCAGTGGACAGCAAGAGAGTAGCCAAGGCCAGAATCACAGCCAGAGATGAACACGGCTAAATGACGCAGTTTCGTTCTGGAAGTCAACATTTGAAAAGTCTTATATTTAATATTCTTATAATATTTGACGTGTTTAGTATACTTTAATACTTTATACTAATAATAATGATACAGTAATAATATTAATGTGATAATTAACTTTGTGATTCAAATTAATCTTCTATCCATTTGCTAGGCCTTTCAACATAACAGCAGATACTTGAGGTCTGATACTTGCTCACCCCACAGCACGGATATATATCAGCTTTGCTGATCCGTGCTAGTCCGTTTTGAAAAAAACATAATACTTTTGAGTTAGTGCGCTTTAAGACATCTGATCATTTCTGTTCATTGGTTTTGACGCTATATCAACAATAAGTTATGAGGAGGTTTGAGGTGAGCAAGTTATGTAAGCGAAAAAATCTTGGGACATAATATATATATATATATTATATATATATATGGTGGCAATTAGGCCTTGCGAAGCATACATGTTAATCAAGTGGCATATTTATGGAGGTAATTAAGATAACGCGAAACATCGATTGTTGTAGTCCCATTTGATTAACATGTAAACGTTAGCAACCTCATAATAATTCTGAATTTTTTTTAGAGACAGTTCTAAGCACCAAAAAATTGAGGACAAAATTTCAAAGCAATCGGACGATCCAATTTTTTTAAATAATTTTTTAAATTTTCAGTATAGGGCTTTACCATGGAGACCTAAACTAATAAATTAATTTAAAAAAATTGAAGCGTCCGATTGTTTTGAAAATTTTTCCACATTATTTTGGTGCTAAGGACTGTCTCTAAAAAAAAAAAAAAAAAAAAAAAAAATCAGAATTATTATGAGGTTCCTAAGGTTTACATGTTAATCAAATGGGACTACAACAATCAATGTTTCGTGTTATCTTACCCTTAAGTTTTTTTTCATGGCCATATATATTATAATATTTATTTTACTACACAATATCAAACGAGACCAAGGGTAGCTTGATATTTGCAATTAAAATTAGTGATATTAAACAAATAAAAAAATAACAACTTTTTTCACACAATATTCTTGTGTTAAAAAATTTTAACTTGTGGGGGGAGGGGGCGAATGAAAATATTTAACAGTTTTGTAATTATAATATAATGCTTCTCAAACGACACTATATATAGAATAGAACAAAATTATAGTTTTAGTTACATTACACGGTTACAATATATAATTATATACATATATATATATATATTATTTAGACCCACACACACCAGTTTAATTATTATTAGATATAAAAGAATATAAATCGCTTATTCATTTTTAGTTTTTAGTTATATACTTATAAATATAATACCTAATATTATACTTACTTGAGATGCCTGTACTCGCTTCGTTTGATCTGTAACCATCTAATACACAAAACTCCAGCAATTGCTGCTCCCGAGGCGGCTGCAACAATGATCTGTCCCGAGGTATCGCGCCCGCCACTGAAGGGAACCCATTCCAGGTAGCACCGGCAAATTCCGAACACGGTAGAAGTCTGTGACAGAGTAGATCCCATACTCTGGACCGTGCTCTGGAAAAACTCAAACATTCTGGAAGCTGAAAATCACGATGAGCTTCTTAACTTGTTAAATATATTCACTAATTTTACATGCTAAACAATTCTCATCTAGATCTATCGTCGTCACTTTACAATATGCGTTTTGCATAAAATGCAAATTGCAAGTCGTCCAACTGCGTAAACACACGGTATAATGCTGATTAACAAAGAGCCACAGAGACGGCAACATCGGCGACAAGGAGTCAAGGTCGGCGTGAAGGGCTTTAGGTAGTTTTGTATGGATGAGATTCTTGTTTTGTTCCTCTTTGTGACGGAGTCGAAGAACGGAGTCAAATTGTCGCGCGAGGCGCGCGAGTGTTTCCACTATTTGTTCGGCGGGTCCTATACATCATAGGATGAATCACAATTATTATTATTAAATTCAAGACGTGGACTATAAATAAAACATGAATTACTCACTATTATCGTCAGTTAATTAATTATGCTGGTCTTATATATCATGAGCACAAAACGCATAATATTATATTATATAAAAAATACTAAATTCGACTGATTCGTCTTGACCCCGCGCTAATTTTATAAGAGCTAGCGCACACATCACAGAGGTGCTGGTGCTGCTGATTCTATTTATGACGTTCACCGTGGTTACACGACGTATATCTTTTATTTTTTCTCAGCAAATAGTCGAGGTTTGACCTTTGACGACTAGCTATTTTATACTTGAAAACATTTATGTACAAAATAGATTAAAAGTATAACAAGAAAAAATTTATAATTTATATATATATAATATATATACTATACATAATATATCATGCAGTATATTATATATATAATTAGCTAGCTTACATTGAATAATTATATATTAATCAATTATATAATTAAAAATTAATATCGAATTGTTATGTATAAATTACAAATAAAATTAGTAAAAAAAATACATATTAAAAACATGGACATTCGATCAGGATATGAAATTAATATTCTATAACTATATATTACTATCGATCAGAGCTATATATTTATTGTAATTATATAATAATAATTAATATAATACAAAATCAATTTAATCAATTTTTTTAAGGGTAAGGTAACGCCACCAATGTTAAAAAAAATCCCTCTCACAAAAATTCTGAAAAAAATTTAAAATGTTCTCCTCTATACCCCCTATCAGTACCTAAAATATCAGGTATACAAATACGATCTAGTTTTTGAGTTATGAATTTTTAAAGTTGGCCAATTTAACATGGGAGTTTCATTTCTCCATGTTAAATTGGTCAACTTTAAAAATTCATAACTCAAAAACTAGATCGTATTTGTATACCTGATATTTTAGCTACTGATAGGGGGTGTAGAGGAGAACATTTTAAATTTTTTTCAGAATTTTTGTGAGAGGGATTTTTTTTAACATTGGTGGCGTTACCTTACCCTTAATCATTTACGCGCATACTATAATATAGACAGTTAAGATAATAAAATTATTGATGTCTATAGCACGTGCGTAAATGCTGAATTAAGGTGGAGATAACGCCGATCAGCTGTTCGACGTAGTCCCCATTCATTAACATGTAAACCTTAGCAAATTCACAAAAATTCGGAAAATTTTTGAGAGGCAGATTAGTGCCTAAAAGGGTGAAATCTTTTAGCCATAGAAAAAAAATTCAAAACAATTTAACGAGACGATTTTTTTTTTTTTTTTTTTTTAATTTTCAGCATAGGACTTTCCCATGGAGAGACAAACTAAAAACTTAATTAAAAAAAAAAAAAAAACGGCTCGTTAAATTGTTTTGAAACTTTTTCTATGGCTTTTGCCTCTCAAAAAATTTAAGAATTTTTGTGAATTTGCTAAGGTTTACATGTTAATCAAAGGGACGTCAAACAGCGATCGACGTTATCTCTACCTTAGTATAATATATTATACATATTATGTTGTGTATACAGTATATTACATGTAGAGGCATATATATATTTATATAAAACAATAAAAAATCTAGATAATTTGTGATATATTTTTTTATATAAATACATTATTTCATTACATATTTATTTTCCTTCAATATACAAATGATACACGTACTTCATAATATATTGCACACGCGCGTGTATTATTGCGATATTTATGTCCTTGATATAAATACCTATAGAGAATTATCAATTCATGGCGTTATAATGTTTGTCATTTGTCATTCATATATACAATATTTCCAATCATTATCTGCTTGCACAGTAAATATCGCACCTCGTCGCTAATATAATAGAAAATTACAGCACTCATCGAGCTATTGTATATGGAAAGGTGATCCGCGAGTATGTTGCGACGCCGCGGATCGCTTGAACTACCGACCCGTGCGGTCTGTCCTGATCGACACCGCCGTTCTCTGAGCTGGGGGCTGCAGCAGGCGCGCCAGGTCGCATTCTGTTCCGCAGGGGTCAGTCCGCTTCCCTCAACCCAACAAGAGGGCAGGGGTCTGTTGAAGCGACTGTGTTTGCTATGCTGCCCACCAAGGAAAGCAGCAAACAAGGAAGTGGTGAGTACCTTTTTTGGCAAGGTTTAAATTTCATTATTTCAATAAATTATATAAACTTTAAATTATAAAATATTAAATTATTATAATTATATATATATATATATATATATATATATATATTATAGTTAAATTTTGTTTCACTTCATTGCCATAGCTCCTTTTTCGTTCAATTCAATTCGTTATGAGAAGAATCGACGACATAAACTCGTGCTTTAACGACACGTCGTAACTGTCGTAACACGTCGTCATGATCCTACATTTTTCCCAACCCTCAGCAGACGACATCGTCAACCTCACGTCAGAACGGCTTACGTCTCGCGCTCGTGGCGGGCTTGAGCTACATCGCGGTGGGCGTGGCCAACAGCTCGCTTGTTGTGTCCGTTCCTGGCCCTGTGCCCGGCACCGCGTACTCGCACGTGGCATACCCGCCCTGTGCCTCGCCCTTCACGGGGCCGCCCCAGCCACCGCACCACATCGCAGCGACACACCGAGGCGAGAGCCCCAACGGGCCGAGCCAACTAACTGCCGTCACTGTGCTTAAATAAATCGATCTTTATATATTATACGCTGAAACTCTATAATAATTATAATATTTTAGTAATATAATAATATAATATATACCATAAATATTTTTGTTATTTACAATTAAATAAAATATATTTTACATTTTGTAATAATAATAAAAGTAATAATAATTATTATAATTAATGTATTGCAATACTAAAATATTGTAAACGCACGTACTATATATGTACCTCACGGTTCTTTATGTGTCATGTAATAAATAAATACAAATTATAATATAAGCAAGGTAAATCGAATAAATATTATATCTTTGCCAATATATATCGTATTGAATAAAACAATGTATTTAATTCACTTTTAATTGTTCAAAACATATAATAAATATACATATATTTATATATATATATATAATATATTGAAGGGGCAACTAAAATATGTAATTAATGTAAAATATTATAATTATATTCATTAATAAATAAGATGAAATCCTTGCATTAATATAATTACTTTTTGTGAGCTTTTTTTCTCACTATAATACATGAATAATGTCTATTTCCTCCATGCTATAATATAATATATTTTATTATAATAAAATTATATTAATCATATATATATATATATATATATATATATATATATATATATATATATATATATATATAACTATAGTACGCGCGTGTAATATATTTTATATAATTTAATTATACTTATATTATAATATACAGCGAACAGCTTTAAAAACTCTTTGTCCTTTATTTTTTAATATATATTTTTTATTATTTTATATCCAAAAAAATGAACACATTGCAGTATAATAATAAATTATAATTAATTTATATATAATATATATTAAGTCTTGCACAAAACACAAAACAATATGACGTCACGATTGTACGTGTGTAGGCAAAACAGCGGCATAGCAAATACGTGTTAAAGTTGCATGGTCTCGAAATTAATTTCTCCTGACTATATATTCACATCATCTTTCGTCGAATATTCTTTCATAAATGTTGACAAGAAGAACCCAATGCTATTGAAAAAAATTATTTGGCGGCCAAAATTATTATTGAAAAAGAGATTCGAGTTTGTGAATTACGTTAAGGGTAAGGTAACGCCACCAATGTTAAAAAAAATCCCTCTCACAAAAATTCTGAAAAAAAATTAAAATGTTCTCCTCTACACCCCCTATCAGTAGCTAAAATATCAGGTATACAAATACGATCTAGTTTTTGTGTTATGAATTTTTAAAGTTGACCATGCAATTTAACATGGGAGTTTCATCATTACCCTTAACACGCACAGCATAGGATTTTAGGGTTTTCTGCCTACATCCCGAAGATCTTCGGACGGCTTCGAGCATCTCCGTGCTACCCAAACCCATCCAAAACGTAAACAAGAAATTCCCATATAGATTTTCGTCAGTCGATCGAATATGAATTAAATAATAAACGTACGGTATGTGTTTTTATGGCGAATTGGCGCAGATCTTGACAAGAAAATTACCCCAATATTAAGACACGGAGGCTCTTAATTGCATCACTTTTGTAATGTAAACTTTATGTATAGTCGAGACTGCATGACTTAAATGATAATATATATGGTTCCGGCTGTCCCGGATACTGATGACTTCAAAATTTGCCCCGCATTATTGTGATTGCTGCGCCGTTGTCGTTTGCGCAACCCCCTCCGACCCCCTCGTCTCTCCTCCATGCAGTCTGCAGTCCATTATGTTGGTTACGCCCCCTCGTTGCCATGACGACTAATATGTAAACAAACCCGCATTCCTCAAGTTTTCTAGCTTTTAACCATATCGGATCGGTCTGTGGTCAGAATGTTATGTTTTATGCTGATGTAAGGATTATAAAGAGCTTACATTAGGTAAAATGTATCAACAATCTTTGGGAGCACGTATAAAAGATGGTGAATACACTCGTACGATATATACTATGGTAAGTAAAAGAAGTATGTATATAACTACAGGATGCATGTATTTATATCAGGGATCGGATGCAGATGCAAGATAATAATAATAAAATTAACGTGGCAAATGTGGCTACGCCACGGTGGCTCGCGAAGGGTTTGCTTGTCTCAAAACCCTCTTAATTAAACAACTCATAACTCTCCGCTTCAACAACTTCTGCCTTCAGCAAATTCCACTCTCTTACAGTCCTGTTAATGAAGGAATATTTTCCCACATCACTTCTACTGCCGACATAATCCAACTTCCAACTGTGATCACTCCTTCCAATGTAAACACTTAATACGAGAGCTCAACTCCCTCTCCAACCCTCACTATTTCTTGTTATTTTATACATAACACCAAGTCTACAATTTCTCCTTCTCTCCTCCAGCAACTCCCACCCCAACTTATCAATCATCGCAGTTACACTCTCAAACTCTTTTCTGACCTCCTTTCCATCTCCCACCAACTTCCATCTTCCCATACGCCCCATAACTCTTCTCGCTGCTGTTCTCTGCACCTTCTCCAACTCCTTCACCCCCAACATTCCTGTATGGATCCCAAACACGACTGCATCCATACTCAAGCATCGGTCTCACCATGGCTCTATAAGCGCTATCTCTCACGAACATGCTAGCTCCCTTCAGATTTCTCATAACAAACTCCAAGAACTTTCTACTCTTAGAAGTAACATACTTAATATGTTCATTCCACATCAATTTTCTGTGCAACACCACATCCAAATACTTGTACTTCTCAACTTCTTTCAAAACTTCACCCCGCAATATATACTGCAACACCCTCCTTGTCCTTTTCCTGCCAAACACAACCACACAACACTTCGCCACATTCAACTTCATCCCATTATCATCAACTCACCCTTGCAAAATATCAAGATCCTGCTGAAGTTCAACAACGTCATCCTCACTTTCCACCTTCCTGTACACAACACTGTCATCTGCAAACAGTCTCACCTTCGACTTCACTCCTCTTGGCAAATCCTCTGTATAAATCAGAAATAATAAAGGACCCAATACACTGCCCTGGGGAACCCCTGACGATACTCTAACATGGTCTGAAAATGCAGCTCCAACCCTAACTCTCTGCACCCTATCCCTTAGAAAATCCTCAATCAGCGACACCAACGCCTCATCTCCAACGAAGTGCCGAACCTTATTTACCAACTCCCGCTATGAGGCACCTTATCAAAAGCTTTTTCAAAATCCAGAAAAATCGCATGCATCTCTCCCCCAGCATCCAACACATTAGACAACTCCTGCACTAACCCAGCTATAATAACTGTGTTTCACAAGAAAAATGCTTACGAAAACCATGCTGCTGTCCTCCAAAGAAACTTGATTCCTCCAACTCCTGCATGACAAATTTCACTACAACCTTCTCCAACACCTTTGACACCACTGAGGTCAAACTAACTGGCCTATAATTCTTGGCATCACATTTCGAACCCCCCTTATGTATTGGAATAACCCAAGCCTCCCGCCAACCATCAGGTATCTTACCTGCTGCTAAGATGACCCTAAATAAATGAACCAGATACCTGCAATGTAAACCAACATTTAATTTAAAAAATGAGCATGATATATCATCCGGACCTGACGCTTTGCCCTTCACCAAAGACATCAAAGCTCTCCTCACATCCTTAAATCTCACCCTAAACTTCCTACCTCGATTTGTACTAGCCCGTCTCTCACCCTCAACTCCCTGCTCCACCCCTGCCAGATGCACACGGATGCGCAAAAATGGGCTTGCATCCGCATCCGTGCATCCCAGATGCACGGGGGAAAATGAATGCATCCGGATGCGCATCCCAGATGCATGAAAAATAAATTTGCATCCATTTAACACTTTTTTTTCTCTTTTTGATCAGGTTTTTTGCTAACGGCCTCTAAACCAATCTTATAACACGAGGCATATTTTGTACATTTATTTGCCACTTGTCGTTTAAAATTGCAAGAAACAAAGTGAACCAAAAGGATCGGATGCGGATGCAAGATGCACATGGATGCATGCGCAAAAATGGGCTTGCATCCGCATCCGTGCATCGCCCAGATGCATGGGAAAAAAATTAATGCATCCGGATGCGCATCCCAGATGCATGAAAAATAAATTTGCATCTGGATGCGCATCCCAGATGCATGAAAAATAAATTTGCAACCGGATGCGCATCCACGGATGCACGAAAAATAAATTTGCATCCGGATGCGCATCCATGGATGCACAAAAAAAACGCGTGCATCCGGTCCCTGATTTATATTATATAAAATATATAAATACAAATATTTGTATATTCTTCTGTTTTCTTTTTTAGATTAAAGAACAACGCTATGCTGAAGCAATTCAAGCACTGAATCATGTTTTAGTTACAAACTCTAACGTGAGTATATAATATATAAACGCAGGTTAAATTAATCAAATACAATTACCTAGGCTGGACGTGGGAGAACTTAAATTTCAGTATCAGTATGTATGTGAACACATCATCCCTCATCCGGAATAATGAGCTATATATTTGATGCCCATCTTGTGCATTTAATAATGAGCTATCTGCTATATAATATACATGTGCAGTTGAGGTAGTGTAATTAAATATATATTAGTTATAAAAGAAAGCTCATTGTTGTGCTCGATCACCTCTGAAATGGCAGAGATAGCTCATTATTGCACTCGAGATTGTGGTAACAGAGATCATTATTATTGGGGGCATACATGACCAAAATGTGTCAATTGCCCCAAAATACCAACCAGAGATCATTATTCCGGACAATCACGGGACGATATATATAGTATCAAAGAATAGAATTATTATAGTATTGTACACCTCAGGAAACACAACCATATTACCTATGCTCGTACTATCTCATTACCGTTTAAACAGTACATGTCATGCAGTCTAGTATAAACATTTTCTTCCTTCTTTCCCCTCTTCTTTCTTAAGTAAAATAACCCGGAAGAGCGTTTACCGTAAGCAATAAGCCAGGGTGGATTCAGAACAATGGGAGTGATCACCCCTTTGCCCTGAACTGGATGAACTGAAATAGAGTATCAACCGCAAAAAAATTTTATCGCAAAAATGGATAGAGGGTGTAAAGTTCTGCCACTCTCATTTTTTCAGATTTTTTATAGTCCTGGAAGTATTGCTAAAAAGTTTTGACGAGGTTGAATTTGAACCCACGCTCCTTTTAGGTCCTATCCTTTTATTAGGAGAGGCATCTAGAAGCATCACTTTCTCTGTACTTTTAATAATTCTTTTAAAAAAATTGTTCCCAGACTCTAAAAAATCGGAAAAATATAAGGGTAGCATAACTTTGCACCCTTTATCCATTTCTGCAATAAAAAATTTTAAGGTCCATACCCCATTCCCTTATATTTCCACAGTCCCGAGCTGGCTTGTCACTGCTGGCCTACTGTCACTATTCGACTCAAGACTTTGCTAGTGCTGCACACTGCTACGATCAACTGTCGCAGCTACAACCAGATGACGCTCAGTACCGCATGTACCATGCCCAAGCACTCTATCAGGCCTGCATGTACGAGGAGGCCATGAGAGTTACAGCGCAGGTTGATACTCCAGAGCTGCAGGGGCAGGTGAGCAGACAGCACAGACAGGTCCTGCATTTTTAATAGGGTCCAGTTAAGGACTCTTGGTGCCAATTCCAAAATCATAAGTAATCATAGAAAAAAAATGAAACTGAACTCTTTATATAACGACAAAAATGGCTAATTTAAAAAAGTCAAAACATTAGCCCCAGCTGTTTTTGTGCGATGGTCAACTCTTTGATACAGTAAATTTTTTTGAGAGGCACCATTTATTTATTTGTTTTTAATTACAATATATAATATGTTCTTGATAAATTTCATGATTTGAACGTAGTATGACTGTACCTCTTCATAAAATAAATCTTGTGGAGATATTTTATTCATTGCCTGATCTGATTGCTCTGTATAAAAATTTAATACATCACATGAATGATATTTATTACAGTTGAAATTTGAGAGTGAGATCTTCACATTTACAGTAACTTATTGGTTTTCGTTGTGTATGTAATGTCTCTATTAGTCATTGCATGTGGTATGTGGTTTTTAATAAAGAACTTCACTGGCTGAGTCGAGCCAAAGGAAACCAATGCATTTTTGACAAAAACCAAGTTGAATATGAACTTTGTATGTTAAATAGTCAATTCCATCCGAAGACACAAATAAAGTCTAAGAAAATTTGTGAATTAAAAAAATGGAAAATGTCCACCACATCAGCAGCTGATTGTGAAGATCAATGTTGCAGGTGACAAAGCTGCGGGCTGCCATCAAATACGGAGAGGAGGACCTGGCGGGGGCCAAGAGCCTCGTGGACAGTTGCCCTTCAGATGACCCTGACACAGAGGTCAACCTTGGATGTTTGCTCTACAAGGTGACATTGCCTTAAAAGTAAAACAGCAAAAAGAAAAAAAAAAAAAAAAAAAAAATCAAGAAAATTTTCAAATTAGTTCATTAAAAAAAAAAAACTGACATAAGAAATACAAATATTTGTACTTAGTTTTAACAGTTTTAAAGCTCCCTTCATCATTCCTACTGTTGCAGTTTGCAGTCATATACAATAATTCATAATCATTTTATTGCTCTTTGATTGTACAACAGTATAATCACGTCATAAACAATAATCACAAACATTTCGAAAGCACGTCAATAAAAAAAAAAAATAATAATAATAATAATCAATCCTGCATACAAACAAATCAAAGCAGTATAAACAATTATATTATGGTAACACTCCCTGCAATTGAATCCAAATAATCACTCCAAAACATAAATGATTATAATAACAAGACAATTCTCCATTATAATGAACACTTAATTGTATCTCAATATTAAAAAATAATAAAATTAGAAATATTAACCTTTTAAGTAACATTTATATATGCAAATATTATAAAAAAAATGATCTTAAACATATTAAAATGATATACAAAAATAGTTTTGTTAGCATCTAGTTCTCTTATCTTAAATTGGTAAAGTTAACTTAATATGCTAATCTCAATCCTATTTCATAATTATAAAAATAGTGCCAACAATTTCATTAAATTCTACTATATAAGTTAAGATTGGTAAACTATATAGTCACTACCATAATGATATACAGTATATTAAAGAAATGTGAAATTGAAGATATGAAAAGAGGGAGTTCTTTACAAAATTATTTATACTGTATAAATTATTGTCCCTCCAAAGGCCCGGCACTCGTAGAGTTTTGCCTGAGGCGAGAAGACTTCAACACTGTGCTAATATGCTCAAAGTTCTGAACTACTCTGAATTCAACTAGCATCTTTTGTACAATGACAATTAATATATTATAAGTAAATTTTGCTCTTTATAAACTAATTAATTAATGTATATTCTACAGGAAGGACGGTTTGAGGATGCTCTTCAAAAATTCACAGTAGCACTTCAAATCATTGGTTTTGATCCACACCTGTCATATAATGCAGCTCTATGTCACTTCCGTCTCAAAGAATATACACCGGCTCAGAAATATATTGGTAAGTTATTCCAAAACATGTAATTAAGACCAGCAAAACAATATTCAAAAAATTGAAAATGTTGAATATATATATATATACTGTACATAAAAGTAGACAAGACAAAATACAATAAATTATGTTGATGCTATGATGACTGACAAATAATAATTGAACATTGAAACCTCTAATTGTTATAATTAATCTTTTGAGACTTAAATTATTTCAAATAATAGTCTGGAAACATAATGTTAATTTATTCTCATATTAATAAGGAATCCCTATAGTTCTGCTATATTATGTGTTCTATTTACAGCCAACATTATCGAGCGAGGGATCAGAGACCACCCTGAGCTGAGCGTTGGTATGGCCACCGAGGGAATTGAGGTACGGAGCGTTGGTAACACCCTGACACTGCATGAGACCGCCCTTGTTGAGGCCTTCAACCTTAAGGCTGCCATCGAGTATCAGCTCAAGAATTGTGAGTATAAAGAGAGAGAGAGAGAGAGAAAGGGGGGTTGCTTTTATGTAATTAATTAATTTTGTTTAAATAATGATGGTCCGTTCAGTACAGTACTGAACCAACAGGTTTTTAACTAATAAAATATATATTGCTTAATTATGCGTAAAATATATGTAGATTGATTGGTTGATATTTGGGGGCAATTGACATATTTTGGTATGCCCTAGCTTTGTATATCTGTAGATAATATACAATTCAAATTTAAATTGTGCTCTTTTTTTTTTTTTTTTTTCTTACAATGTGTTCCAAATTTCCAAATGATGTGCTTAAATATTAAATTAATTAATGTTAAAAAACATCAAGGGTTATTTCTAATAAATTTTCATCAATTATGAAAATTAAGTCTATATTTAATTCCATTTTCCCCTTGAACAGTGGAATCTGCCCAGGAGGCTTTGACTGACATGCCACCTCGCTCGGAAGAAGAGCTTGACGCCGTGACTCTGCACAACCAGGCGCTGATGAACATGGACGCCAAGCCCACGGAGGGCTTTGAGAAACTGCAGTTTCTGCTCCAGCAGAATCCATTTCCTCCTGAGACGTTTGGTAACCTGCTGCTTCTGTACAGCAAGTACGAGTACTTTGACCTAGCTGCTGACGTGCTTGCAGAGAACGCCCACCTCACATACAAGTATCTCTCTCCGGTGAGTGCAAGATCAAGAAGCAAGTTGTTACTATTATCTAAGTATGTAATTTGACGAGTAAAATTTTGTAATATTGATGACTGCAGACAGTTTTAGTGGCACTACGTACATAATTTTGGAAACCAAGAGATTATAAAAGGGGAAAAGTGTCACTCTTAATAAAGCCATCAGCTTCTCTTTTTTTAAAAAAAAAAAAAAAAAAAAAATAGATGGTTAGAAAACATAATCACAAAGCTGCCTAGCAGTATGATTCTCTCACTATATCAGTTGAAGGTATCATCCCCCCCTCCCCCTCCACCACCAAATAAATAAATAAATAGCCCCTCTAAAACTTAGGCCTGGCTTAAGGTTAGACCTCATCTATGCAATTGGGTGTCTGTTTTTTTTTTATTTTTTTTTTATTTATTTATTTTTTATTTTATTTTATTTTTTTTTTTTTTTAGCTTTTAAAGTAGAGTGAGCGAGTTCATTTTTTTTTAATATTTTATTTTTTAAAAATAGTTTAAGCTGCCCTCTATTGAGAAATGAAAACCAAAAAATTCCATCTCAAATAGTTTCACCACAAAAAATTCCCAAAGTTGGTGTTTCGGAGGCCTTTAACGTGCAGCCTTATGGAACATAAAACTGCGTTTTACTCCAACTTTTTCTGAACTATGGTACCATTTAAAAAATACTTACGGAATCTATGACAAATTCTTTAATGAATTTTCAAATAAAAAAAAAAAAATTTACGGGGTCGTTTTCTTGGAAAAAAATCATGAAAATCCTTATGGGAATTAACCCGCAAAAACTTAAAGATTTTTTTCCGAAAAAACGGCTCCGTAAAAAAATTTTTTTATTTAAAAATCCATTAAAGAATTCATCATAGATTACGTAGGTATTTTTTAAATGGTAGCATAGTTCAGAAAATGTTGGAGTAAAACGCGGTTTTATGTTCCATAAGGCTGCACGTCAAAGGCCTCCGAAACACCAACTTTGGGAATTTTTTGTGGTGAAACTATTTGAGATGAAATTTTTTGGTTTTTATTTCTCAATAGAGAGCAGCTTAAACTATTTTTAGAAAATATAATATTAAAAAAAATGCAATCGCTCACTCTACTTTAAGCAACCAGCCATGAATTAGTCATTCATCAGTCTGATAATACAACGTCTAACATGCTCTCCTTCTGTAGTTCCTGTTTGACTTCTTGGACGCACTGATAATGCAGCAGACCTCCCCTGACGAGGCATATGCGAAGTTCGATGAGCTGGCCTCAAAGCACACGGAGACACTTCGTAAGCTGACGAAGCAGGTGCAGGAGGCAAGGCAGAGTCATGACGATGAGCTCGTAAAGAAGGCTGTCACTGAGTACGAGGATGTACTTGACAGGTAATGATGAAATGTTTTGAATGCTCCAAGTCTTGAAATAATTTCTGTGTTATAAAGTTCAGGAGACTTACTTTTTCCTTCAACATATAATGTCATATAATGAGCAATGGAAGACAAAGTTCCCTTACGTAAAGGGAACACTAAACTTGTTCTGAAAACTCTCGAGAGAATAAATAATGTTAAATACAAAAACCCATACTGGTACTTGGTCAATAATAATTTCTACTCTCTCATTATTTATTATTGTTTTCTTATCATCAAATTTTTTGTGATTGATCATAATTTTATAAATGGGCTGTGTATTTTTCATACCTTCATTTGGGTTATTACATTGTTACTTTTTTTCACCCCCTTCATTTTCATCCAAGATACTGTCTGTGTTTGTATTTATTTATTTATTTATTTATTTATTTATTTATTTATTTATTTATTTATTTTTTATTATTTTTTTTCCTTGCCTCCACAAATATTGTACAGTATTACTTAACCCAATATATACTGTAAATATTACTACTGTATTATTATTGTCCTTGCCTCTCCTAAAATTGCAAATCTGTAACTCTTTGTCTCTTGGAGCTGCAGCACACCAGGCAAGAGAAAAGTTCGTGCTATCCTGAAGGGTACCTGAAGCGTAAATAATTAAATTTCTATAAGCACTAATTTTTATTTCAGATATATTCCTGTGCTGATGGCTCAAGCAAAAATTTATTGGGACATGGAAAATTATCCACAAGTAGAGAAAATATTTAGAAAATCTGTGGAATTTTGTAATGAAAATGACACGTGGAAGTTAAATGTTGCTCATGTATTGTTCATGCAAGAAAACAAATTTAAGGAAGCAACTGGCTTTTATGAACCAATTGTGAAGAAACATTTCGATAAGGTAAACAGGTTTTGCAGCTATATATATATATATATATATATATATATATATATATATATATATATATATATATATATATATATATATATATATATATATATATATATATTTCTTCCAAGTAAATAACATTCAAAATTATTATATACCTAAACCTCTATATAATGATCAAGGTATAAAGGTATATAAATTATAACAACAAATATATCAAAACTATCAACATTGTATAAAACATAATGCAAATTAAGAAATTAAGGTGTAATACCAAATATGTACACTCCGTTCAAACAAAAATGTCCGCCCTGGTCATATTAAAATAGCCGGATCGGACATTTTTATTTGAATGGAGTGTACAAATTATAAAGCTCACTGCGTGAAATTAACAAACAATTTACCCTTCCCTCTGGCACAGATCCTGAATGTGAGTGCGATCGTGTTGGCCAACCTGTGTGTGTCATACATCATGACGTCTCAAAACGAGGAGGCTGAGGAAATGATGAGGAAAATCGAGAAGGAAGAGGAGCAGCTCTCGTACGAGGATCCTGACAAGAAGGTCTTCCACCTGTGCATCGTCAACCTTGTCATTGGGTGAGGCAGCATTGAGTTTCATCACGTTGGAGAAGTTTTATTTGTTTTTTGCTTTGTTTATTTACCACCTAAAAATTGTTTTTTATTTATGTTACATAATTATGTATATATTTAATGTGGCTGGGTATACTTTGTTTTTGTATTTTTATTTTTTTTATTTCACCTGGAAGTTAATAAAAAAAAAAAAAAAAAAGAAAGAAAGAAAGAAAGAAAAGAAATGCTAGAAGCTGAAACTTTAAATTTGATTATTCGTATTTTGTTTAATTATTTGAAAAAAATCGAACTATGCGATATTTATTTTTTTAAAAGTAGATAGAAACATATATATGATAGAAAAAGATTTGTTGGGAAGGGAGATAGTTCGAGCTTTTAGCCGTCAGTGACCCAGCAAAAAGAGAAAAATTAATTAAAACAACGCTATGCGTGTATATTAGGTTTGACTCGCCGCTCGTTTTAGAGAGAGAGAGAGGGATTTTTTGGCTTGATCAGCTAGTTTTTGCTAACAAAATCGTCACACAAATAATACATTTGGTGCGCCACTCTCTAGCCATGGACAGCTGTTTCGGCCTACTGGGCCTCATCAGCATGGCGAGGAGAGAGAGGCAGCAGCTCCCAGCCAGGTCTACATGAGAGCAAGACTATCGAGCTACTGCCAAAGTAGCAGAGTTCGCGCGGCCTTTTATACCGGCCTCTCTCTCCTCGCCATGCTGATGAGGCCCAGTAGGCCGAAACAGCTGTCCATGGCTAGAGAGTGGCGCACCAAATGTATTATTTGTGTGACGATTTTGTTAGCAAAAACTAGCTGATCAAGCCAAAAAATCCCTCTCTCTCTCTCTAAAACGAGCGGCGAGTCAAACCTAATATACACGCATAGCGTTGTTTTAATTAATTTTTCTCTTTTTGCTGGGTCACTGACGGCTAAAAGCTCGAACTATCTCCCTTCCCAACAAATCTTTTTCTATCATATATATGTTTCTATCTACTTTTAAAAAAATAAATATCGCATAGTTCGATTTTTTTCAAATAATTAAATAATATCGCTAGTTCGATTTTCTCTTCCTTTTCCTTCTCCTGTGTTGTCCATCTTACCCTCTATCAAATCCCACTATCTCTACCTTTTATTTCAAATCCCTGGCTTGTCAATGGTTTTTGCTGCGATAGCGTTGCATATTTAAACTTTTGGCGCCCACAAAGTAGCAGCCAATGAAGAGTCGCGCTATAATTGCGAGACTCGGATCGCCGGTATAAAAGGCCGCGCGAACTCTGCTACTTTGGCAGTAGCTCGATAGTCTTGCTCTCATGTAGACCTGGCTGGGAGCTGCTGCCTCTCTCTCCTCGCCATGCTGATGAGGCCCAGTAGGCCGAAACAGCTGTCCATGGCTAGAGAGTGGCGCACCAAATGTATTATTTGTGTGACGATTTTGTTAGCAAAAACTAGCTGATCAAGCCAAAAAATCCCTCTCTCTCTCTCTAAAACGAGCGGCGAGTCAAACCTAATATACACGCATAGCGTTGTTTTAATTAATTTTTCTCTTTTTGCTGGGTCACTGACGGCTAAAAGCTCGAACTATCTCCCTTCCCAACAAATCTTTTTCTATCATATATATGTTTCTATCTACTTTTAAAGAAATAAATTATTCGTATTTTGGTGAGATTTTTAATTTCTAATAATTGTTTTTCTTAAATTTTGAGATAAATTCAACGCAAAGTTATAGAAAAAATAAAGACTTCCAATATTGCTTTCTTATACAATATATTGTATTTGTACATAATACTGAACATTTTTTTTTTTTTTTCAGTACACTATACTGTGCTAAAGGAAATTATGAATTTGGGATATCCAGAATAATTAAAAGCCTGGAACCATTCAACAAAAAATTGGGAATTGATACGTGGTACGTTACCATTTAATTTACTTCTTTACAACTCAATAATTAATTGTTTTATTGTACTGTAGGTTTTATGCAAAAAGATGCTTCTTATCTCTTCTTGAAAATCTTGCAAAACAAATCATTGTTGCAAAAGATTCATTTCTGGATGAATGTCTTCAATTTTTAGAGCAATGTGAAGGTAAAATGTCATTTTTTAACTCTAGTTGAAAGTATACTGTTGAAAAAATTGGAAGTATATCATTATTTATTTTTATTTGTTTAATTAGTGGTATTCCGTCTGGTATAAAAAAGGGCTGACCTCCTTTGCATTTAATATTTATTTTAGATTTCGTTAGCAAGCAATAAGTAATAGCCTAAACGTAATTTTATACCTCTATATATCGTACAGGTAAGGTAGGAACTTAGAAAATTATCTTCACAGCTGTAGTGCTTTTCTCAAGTTCCTTTTATTTATCTGTGTGTATTTAATTATATTTAATTATAATGGAGTAATAACCTTAATTTTTTTTATTGCAAAAATGGATAGAGGGTGCAAAGTTATGCTACCCTGATTTTTTCAGATTTTTTAGAGCCCGCGAACTATTTTTAAAAAATTATTGAAAGTTCTTTTTGTGACGTCACGAGACGCCGCTCCTTAAGAAAAAGATAGGACTTGCCGCCTCGTGACGTCACAAAAAGTACTTTCAATAATTTTTTAAAAATACTTCCAGGGCTCTAAAAAAACTTAAAAAAAAAAATCAGGGTAGCATAACTTTGCACCCTCTATCCATTTCTGCAATAAAAAAAATTGATGTTGATACTCCATTGCTTGCTTACTTGATTACTGTTCGCTACTGCAGGTAAATATTGGGCTCAGTCAAGGATCTTGTACTACAGATAGGCTATAATATATATATTATATATATATATATATATATATATATATATATATATATATATATATATATATCAGGCCTATACCAATAGCATTATAGCTGTTGAAGCAAAAAGCCTTTGTATCATGGCTGCCGAGCGCAACATTCTGTATTGTTTTGGCTTCGCAGGCCATGGTAAGATGGCAGATATCCTATTGTTCTACCAACCACTTGCTTCTCATGACCTTGCCTCACTGACGACAGTGCTGACCCCACCTATATCCATAGTGTACAAGATCCTTGGGCTCAGTATAGCTAGACTAAACAAAACTTAATGCTCATTTCATCCCACCCCCTCCTTTCTTATATATACTGGGTCTGTTTGGCTTAATCTTAAAAGTTAATAATTGTTCTCTTCATGCACCTACAGCATATGGGGAAGGGGTGAAGACCACGGTGGATACGCCATTAGAGGAAGCAGCGGTGCACCAGGGCAAGAATTGTGTTGCATATGAGGCCCGTCTGCTCAAAGCCCTGCTGCTTAGACTGCAGATGGAGTGAATTAAGACCTTGATCGCATCTCTTTTGTTTTTGTATTAAAACACATGCAGTAAAAATTCTAGTCACAATTAATTAAAATAAACTGTATATTTTAAAATAATTAAATGTGTATGTAATTTATATATTATAAATTATTGGAACACTTAATTTTTAATCAATTAAAGATCGAGGGTTGAATGAATATATTTTATCATATTTATTAAATTGTATTTTTTTTTTTTTTTTTTTTACAAGGATATACACCCCTAAGAGCTTTCATTATAGATATTTTAATTACATGCGCATATTGCACGAGATATATATGCAATATGTAGAATGATATATATGTCATTTAATTAAATTTTAATTTCACTAGCTTAATTATTGACTAATATATTATAGCTATATATATATATATATATATATATGATATATATGTATATATGATATATATATCAGATCTGCATGGTGTGCACATGTATATAATTTTTGCAATCAATCTCCTTTTTATTAGTAAAAATTTATATAGGTCTGTTCCTATAAATACACAATCAGAATGAATCGATTATTTGTGATGAAACACCTTATGTACGTGTGTTATATATATTATATATATGATAATTGATATGCGTGTACAGAAGGTTCATCATCTCTTATATAATCGATTCTTTCTGATTGCATGCCTGTGTATTTACGAACAGACCTCATGTAAAAAAGTAGAAAAAAAATTATTAATCTATTAATTTGAAAATGCAAATAAATTAAATAGTAATTTTATACAATTAATAAATTTATATAAAAATTAAGACCTATATATAGCTATAATATATTAATTTTAAAGGACCACAGCTAGTTAATTTTATTTTTTTTAAATGTGTTGTTCATAAAATAGACATATATAGTACAGTACGTAATACCAGGGCAATACATAAGAAAATTCTGTAGACCCCCCAAGAGTTTGAAAAACTCGTACCGGGGAACGTTAATTTCATCCAGGGCAGTCTCCTATCACGTACGTAGCAGACTGCCCTATTAGCTAGCTGTTTCATCCGATTGCATAAATTTAAATATAAACTCTTATTATAGTTAATAATATAATTGGATCTAGTTATATTATAGCATATATATTACGCATTACTTAATGCTAAATTCTTGAGTATATTGTAAGTTAAAAAAAAAAAAAAAAAAAACAGCCAAAATACGAATGATTAAAAAAAAGAAAGAAAATTGCATTTTTAATTTCATTTCATTTCAATTTTTTTGTATGGGTGTTACGTTTCCCGCTCACGGTGCCGCCATTTTTACGGATACCGCTCTTCAACTTGCGCGGAAAAATCATGTATCATGTGGAAACGGCCGTTAGAGGACTTCGACATAAGAAACTAACATTTGAACAATTCCTACATGAGAACAACCCACATGTTTGTAGTGTAACGGAAACTAAACTTGACCCTGGTTTTACACCTAGATATAAAAATTATAAAATCATTCATCATGCATTTACAGTTGGAAAAGGTGGAGTAGCCATATTCATCCGTAAGGATATTAGATTCAAAGAAATAGAATTCACCAATACACTTAACACCCCGGAACTTGTAGCAGCTAAAATAAAATTTGCTGGCTCTGAAATAACTATTGTTGCAACTTATGCATCTCCTACAATAGACTTCTCAACACACGAGTACGCTCAAATTATAAATAATACTGAAGGCCATCTCATAATTAATGGAGATCTTAATGCTAGACATGTATCTTGGGGATGTTATGATACAAACACTCGTGGAAGAGAAATTTATAACCTTATAGATGAAGAAAATTTAATTCTCCTAAACGACGGCTCAGCTACTCGTATACCACAACCTAATCAGCATGCTAATGCTTTAGACCTCACTATTGTTTCACCATCACTAGCAGTTACATCAACGTGGGAAGTTCATGATGACTGTATAGGAAGCGATCACCTTCCCACAATAACTAAAATTGAATTTAATTGGACCCCTATAACAAACAATACTTCTATAAATAAAAGGAATTTTAGCAAAGCTAACTGGGATATCTATATAAATGAAGTTACAAGCAATATTGATAGTTACGTTCAAGATGAAAGTGTTGATATAACCTATGAAAGCTTTCATAAAATAATCCAAGATGCAGCGGAAACCAGTATCCCCAGAAAAACCCCATTCGACCCAAATAAACAAATTCACCCAGCAAGATTGTGGTGGGACGAAAACTGCACCGTAGACACAAACCAAAGAAAACTTGCATCAAGGGATGGAAGAAATTTTCTTACACGTGAAAAGTTTATCGAGATCAAAAGAACGTCTGCGATAGCTACAAAAACTACTAAAAACGCGAAACGACTAGGTTGGAGGAAATTTTGTACTACGTTTAACAGAGATACGCCAATTAGGGACATTTGGGCAGCAGTTAAAGCATATCGTATAGGAATCACAAAAAACTCTGAACCTGAAGAATTTAATACTTTGGATATAGAACAGTTCATAGACATGTTATGTCCAACCTCGGCACCATCCGAAGACGAAGCAGAATTCTTCAACTTTGAAGATGAAATAATAGATGACCTACACTCTAATTTTAATCTAGATGAACTCAATATTGCCCTTAAAAGCACCAACGACTCCGCCCCTGGACTCGACGAAATAAATTACACTATGCTGAAGCTCCTCCCTGACAAAGCGAAAGAAATTCTTCTTCTAATCTACAATAAAGTATGGACTACTGGAATTATCCCCAAACTATGGTTGATTATCTTAATTAATCCCAAACTCAAGCCAGGAAAACTACGAGGACTACTAAATTCTTATAGACCACTCGCACAGTCATCTTGTGTAGTTAAAGTATTCGAGAAACTGGTGGATCGTCGTCTATGCTGGTTCCTAGAAAATAATGAAGCTATCTCACCGTACATAACAGGATGTAGGAAAGGAAAAAGCTGCCTAGACAACTTGGCCACCCTAATAACAGACGTACAAATCGCTTTAGGAGCTAATAAGAGTACAGTCTGCACATTCTTTGACATATCTTCCGCATTTGATAACGTTCATATACCCACCCTCGTTAATAGAGCTAGCGAGCTAGGTATCCCAACTAGTATATGCAAATTCCTGAAAAACTTTCTCACCGTCAGAACATACCAAGTCAAGACATGCAACCGAACATCTACTAAACGCACCACTTATAGAGGCCTCCAACAAGGCTCTGTTTTAAGTCCAAAACTTTTCATTATCTACACTGCAAAATTAATAGCAGAACTCCCATATTCAATCAGAGCATCCCTTTTCGTCGACGATTTGGCCCTCTACACTAAGAGAGATACAGAAAAGGAAGCCATCAAAGCCATGCAAGAGGCTATTAAAATATTAATCTATTGGTTACATACATCACACCTTGAAGTCAACCCAAATAAATCCACAGCCATGCTTTTTACTAGGAAAAGAGACAAAACTGTTGGTCTTGAATCACTTAATATCAAGTACAATAATGTAAACATACCGTTCGTCAAAACAAAAAAATTTCTTGGCATTATCCTAGATCACAAACTAACATGGCAACCACACATAAATAATCTCACATTATCATGCTATAAAGCTCTCGATATTCTAAAGGCTACATGTAGAGTATGGTGGGGCTCTGACCCTAACACAGCAAGTCTCATATATAAGTCCCTAGTTAGATCTAGAATCGAGTACGGGTGTTTCCTATTTGGTTCCGCATCCCAAAAATTAATACAAAAAATAGAATGCATACAAAACTCAGCATTAAGACTCATCCTCGGAGCCTTCAAATCATCCCCAATACAAGCAATGCATGCCGAAGCCCATATAATGCCTATTACAATAAGAATCCAGCAAGTTAGCGACCTTTTTTGTCTTAAGCTTCATAAATACAAAAACCATCCGTTGCTAAAAAGCCTCAAACAACTCAAGCACCAAATCGACAGCGAAAATACTTACTGGATCAACAAAAAAGAACCTAATCTCAATATAAGTCTAAATACAATATCCAATATTGAGACTGAAATCATGTCTCATAAAATTATGCCATGCTTCGCAATCAGCTACGAAGCCCTTACCAGCATCATAACGCCTAAATATATTAACATTTCACAGCAAGATAGGCAAGTGTGTAATCTTGCAAATGAAATCTGCAAAGAATATATCAACGAAAACTACAATAACTATTATCACATCTATACGGATGGCTCCAAGAAACTAGACAACGTAGGCTCATCGTTCATAACTAGAAAAGACAGAGTCATTAAAAACTATAAGTTACCTCCCAACAGTACCATTTACACCGCGGAAGCTTTTGCCATAAGTCGAGCCCTTTCTCATGTAATAAATAATGACATCAGTCCAGCAGTAATATTTACGGATTCTAAGAGTGTATTACAAACACTTGAAAATAATACATTCAACACTAAGCTTAACTGGCTCATCTATGTTATCAAAAACAAAATTTATCACATTAAAGAAAACAATAATACCATCGAGCTCGTCTGGATTCCAGCCCACTGTGGTATTTTAGGTAATGAAATTGTCGACGAAATGTCTAAACTAGCATCTACTTCAGGGGATCTTATACGACTCAAATTACCATCAACGGACCTTGAGAATATAATCAAAATGAAAGCTAAAAAACAATGGGAAAGACAATATATCAACTCAATTAGACCTGAACCTTCATGGTATCAACAAATACAAAATGTTCTACCTCCCAAACCAATTTACAGTGGCTGTATCAAAACAAGAAGATTCTATACAATATTAACAAGACTCAGAATAGGTCATAATTTAAGCCCCACTCATTTGTGCAGAATAAATATAATAGATAATGCAAGTTGTAATTGTGGACATCCTAATGGTAATCCACAACACATGATATTCGATTGCGCTATCGCAGATACCCATAGAGCGCCTCTAATAATAATGTTAAACAACCTTAATGAGAACCCCCCATATGAACTAAATCAATTATTAGCTAAAAATATTGCCGAAATTAATTGTGCTTTAGTAAATTTTGTACTAAGTTCAAATATGCCAATATAGTATCCCAAAATACCCCACATGTTCATAATTCACATAAGCCATTTGTGTATGTACCTATACCTATGTAAATAATATATGGCCCTCCCAACCTGGGTAGCCGCTATGGGTCGAGCTGGCAGAAGAGGTAATGGATCCTTTCCATCACAGTTCATCTATACATGTAAATCCTATATACCTGCACCTACTCAAACATAAAACAAACATAAAATAACCTCTGTTTCCCTCACATAGTCCAACATTACGAAGTGCTTGGGTGCATGGCTGTTTTTGGCCAGGCACGGACTGGGCCCAAACGGCCCACCGAGCGAAAAAGAATGACAGCCCACATAGGCGGGGGCTAACACCCCAAAGGGGGGTCTGGGGGGCAGAGCCCCCCAGTAGCCCGCCGCAGGCGCAATTTTTTTAGGTTTTCACTAAATTTTTTACTAAATTTCACTAAATTTTTCAAAAATTACACTAAATAGCTTCAATTAAATTTTAATATTAGCTGCAATTAATATTTACTACATTATAATATCAAGTGTTAAATCTTAATTAATCAAGTTTAGTGATACCTATACTTATATAAATTTCCTATATTTTTTGAAAAAGGAGAGAAGTATATTATAGAACTCGATCCTTCTTTAATTAACTTCGATTGCTTAAACATTTTTTTTTCTAAAGCAGTAGTGCTAAATTTACTGCATTTAGCATTTGCTTAAATTTTAAATTTTGTGTTAAATTGTTGCATAAATTATAATTATTCGTGATTTTTAAAAGCCAACAAATAGTTTGGCCGCACTTAATTACATTAAATTAATGTAAAAATCTTTCCTGGACTCGGAATGGGGAGGAATACCAGAATGGGGAGGGAAATAATTAATAATTATAATAATAAAAAAATAGCATGCATTAT
The DNA here is from genome assembly GCA_949825025.1 of Siphlonurus alternatus. Taxonomy (NCBI): domain Eukaryota; kingdom Metazoa; phylum Arthropoda; class Insecta; order Ephemeroptera; family Siphlonuridae; genus Siphlonurus; species Siphlonurus alternatus. Next base: position 26,907,153 of record OX463780.1, on the reverse strand, counting down.
ACCTTCGAGAGCTCGAGAATCTTGTAAATACAGGTTAATTATTCACTGGAGAAATATACTATAAGGATTTTGGATTCCAAATAAATAAAATGCTAATTAATTTATAAATTTATTAGGAGTTTGAGAAAGGACTTTTCAAGCAAACTGATAATTAAGAGAATGTTTAATTTATTTATTTCTCCATTACTTTATTTAAGTTCAAGTTTTTTATATTTACAAATTGCTTATTTTGTATACTAACTTTTCGCAAGGTAAATGCAAAGTATATTTTACTGCGAATTTTTTATTTATATATACTGATATGAAGTATTTGATTGTAAACAACAGTTAATTTTAATGTTATTTTTTAAACTTTGTTTCATGCAAGATCCACGTACAATTTCCTTGCTGCTATAAATGTTTTTATTCATCTTTCAATTGAAAATTGCTTACTTAATTGTTAGTGATCAAGGTGGGTAAATAAGGTCTACCTTTACCCACCTTGTTAGTGATAAATGTGATAATGATTAAAAATACGCCAAATTAAATACGCCAGCAGCTATATAGTTAAAAAATAAACCTATAAGCAGGAAAAAAAATGTTGTTTTATTCAGATTAATATTTTGTATAAATTGTGATGCATGCAGAGCCTGCATCAGGATCACCTTTTTTGTTTTAGTTTTGGTAAGTCTGAGGTCGAGTACTCGCAGCTAGCTATCGCGGGTATGCTATTCTTAATTTGTTATAAAAAGTTCCTCTTTTTTTGCGGTAAATTAAATAAATTTAGATCATAGATCAGTATTTTAAAAAAATTAAAAAAAAAATGTATAAAATATGAATCATAAATCTTAATCACATGGATAATTTCTTTCTCTTAGGCATGAAGCTTTCATAAAATATATATATAAGACCAGAGCCCTAAAAAAGCTCTGATTATAATATGATATTATGTATACAGTACACCACTGGTGTTTGATGAATAAATATTATTATTATAATATGATATAAGACGGAATATTAATTTAGACACGTAATTTAAAAGATCGCGAAAATAATTGACAGCTGGGCTAGACTACTGCAGTACATAATATATTATAATATATATATATATATATATATATATATATATATATATATATATATATATATATATATATATATATATATATATACAGAGTGAACCACAATTCGCGTGCCAACTTTTTTCGTAAATTTGGTATTGCAAAAATTTTCGTACAAACTTCAAATTTGGTACACTTGTAGCTGAGGGTTGTAAAAATTATTTCAGGGTGTTAAAATTTTTATTGGACATCAATAACACCCCTTTCAGGGGTGGTTTTTAGAAAAATTATTTTCGCCTTATGGAAATTCAATGTTAAATACAACTTTTTTTGAAATCATTGTAATTTTGCACAGAAAGTTTCTAGCAGAAGGTAATCGACCCTCCTGAACTCAGAAATAATTTTAGATTTTTTCCCCGACGCACCCCTAAGGGTGGAGACCTACCCCTAAAATCCATTTTCCTTAAAAATTGTGCTAAAATAATGAAATAAATTTTCAAGGGGTAATCGACCCTCCTGAACTCGGAAATAACTTTAGATTTTTTCCCCGACGCACCCTTGAGGGTGGAGACCTACCCCTAAAATCCATTTTCCTTAAAAATTGTGCTAAAATTATGAAATTAATTTTCAAGGAGTAATCGACCCTCCTGAACTTGGAAATAATTTTAAATTCTTTTCCCGATGCAACTCTGAAGGTAAACTGCTACCCACCATATCCTTCATTCTTAATAATCGAGTAGAAATTGTGAATTAAATTTTTTTCGGGAGTTATCGAAATTTTCACAGAAAACAATATCCCATGCAGACTCACCCCTTCACTTGCAGCATGACTGTGGTTTCACTCAATGTGCCCACCGTTAATTGGCGTGATGGCACATGCTGGTCCACTCAACGAGGCTATGTGTGTAGGTGCATGGCCTCTAACATCTGAGGTGTGACCAATTCCATGCAACGTCTGATCTCCACTTTCAGTTCGTCAATGGTCTCAAATCTCTTCTTGTAAACATTTCGCTTCAGAAAGAGATTTGAGACCATTGACGAGCTCAAAGTGACAGACGTTATGTGTAATGTGGAATTGGTCACACCTCAGTTGTTAAAGGCACACATAGCCTCGTGTTGCAGACCAACATTTGCCTTCATGCCATGCAATTAACGGTGGACACATCTATCGTCATGCTGCAAGTGAAGAGGTGAGTCTGTGATTTCTTTTTATTAAAGATTCCGATAAATCCCGAAAAAAAATAATTCACAATTCCTACTCGGTTATTAAGAATAAAGGTTATGGTGGGTAGCAGTACGTTGACCCTCAGGGTTGCGTTGGGGAAAAAATCTAAAATTATTTCCGGGTTCAGGAGGGTCGATTACCCCTTGAAAATTAATTTCATAATTTTAGCACAATTTTTAAGGAAAATGGATTTTAGGGGTAGGTCTCTACCCTCAGGGGTGCGTCGGGGAATAAATCTAAAATTATTTCCGAGTTTAGGAGGGTCGATTACCCCTTGAAAATTAATTTCATAATTTTAGCACAATTTTTAAGGAAAATGGATTTTAGGGGTAGGTCTCCACCCTCAAGGGTGCGTCGGGGAAAAAATCTAAAGTTATTTCCGAGTTCAGGAGGTTCGATTACCCCTTGAAAATTAATTTCATAATTTTAGCACAATTTTTAAGGAAAATGGATTTTAGGGGTAGGTCTCCACCCTTAGGGGTGCGTCGGGGAAAAAATCTAAAATTATTTCTGAGTTCAGGAGGGTCGATTACCTTATGCTAGAAACTTTCTGCGCAAAATTACAATGATTTCAAAAAAATTTGTATTTAACATTGAATTTCCATAAGGCGAAAATAATTTTTCTAAAAACCACCCCTGAAAGGGGTGTTATTGATGTCCAATAAAAATTTTAACACCCTGAACTAATTTTTACAACTCTCAGCTACAAGTGTACCAAATTTGAAGTTTGTACGAAAATTTTTGCAATACCAAATTTACGAAAAAAGTTGGCACGCGAATTGTGGTTCACTCTGTATATTAGGTCTGTTCGTAAAAATACAATCAGAAAGAATCGATTATTTGTGATGAACCTTATGTTATATGTACAGAAGGTTCATCTCATATAATCGATTCTTTCTGATTGTATGTATTTACGAACATCAGACCTATTGTCTTCTTCATCCCACAAATAAAGCTGATGCATGCATTCCTTAATCAATTTACATGTTAGACGCGAGTGCTCTTTATAATTTCCGTTGGCATTTTCTTTTCCCTGTTCCCTCTTTTTTTCTCTGTCTTTTTCTTTTCTCTCTTTTACCCTTTTTTTTTCTTTCTGACCGGCGGCCCACATTTGCCCCGACGGCCCACTTTTGCCGCGGCCCACCGACCCATGCTCGGTGGATCGGTAGGCCAGTCCGTGCCTGTTTTTGGCCTATTCTCAGAAACGGATCAAGAAGAAGAAGAAGTGGAAACGGCCGAAACGGTGAAAACCGGATTGACTTTGTTTGCATATTTACTGTGTTTTGCTGTAAAAATCAAGTATTTATAAGTTTATTATTGCTATAATTGTCTTTACTAATACTTATTAACTATGGATAAAAGTGCTAGAGGACTTAATTTCTCTTCCATGTCTCCATTTTCATCAAAATCTCCACGGACTCCTATCACCAATCCTAGGAGGTCCCTAGCCGGTCTTCAATCTTCTGCAAACAGAAACTCTTCGTAAGTTGTCTCGTGGTTGTCTCCAATATTATATTATAACGCTGCATGTTTTCAATAATTATATTTTATTAATATCATGTTTTTTCTTGCTTATTATAACAATTAAGCTTGCGACATGAGTTTTTTAGAGGACTAACAGTAAGCATATATACTGTACTTAACTGTCATTTGTTACAGGAGATACAGCATTTCTGGACGCTCAACCCAGTCTGTTCAAATTATCTACAAAACTCCGTATCATGTGGTAGAAAGCTATGGAACTGCTCTACCAGTTATGGTGACTGAAGCTCTTGCTTTTGCAGATCGTAAGTTCTGTCATTCTGTGGTAAAATTCAATCGTTTAAAGTACGTATCATATACACTACAATTAATTATGATATATGAATGTACATGCATAATATATGTATATTCTGCATGCATATAGTATATATGATACAGTACTGTATACCTATATATCATATATATATATACTGTATATATATCCATGCTTTACTTTGTATCATACCTATTTCAGGCTCTTCTACAGTGAGCGTGCGTTTAAGTGCCACTGGTTGGGCTTGGTTTGTGTGTGGCCGCCGTCTCTTGGTATGGCAATACCGCCAGGAAGGCCAAGGAAGATGGGCCCCGGGCAGCCAGTGCCGAGAACTCACTCTCCCGCCCAGTGATTTAGCACACCGAGCGCAACTCGTGGCTGTGTTTTTACCAGAGAGGGCTCATGTGCCATCATGCATTGCTGTATCTCCCGAGGGTGCAGTACGATACTGGTCTAGTATTGCCCATGAAGGATCATGGATTGAAGAAAGTGCAGATCTTCAGGTACAAATCAATACCAATGTGTTATAAAAGTTAAAATTTGTATTTTTTTTTTTTAATTTTAAAAGGGGAAGAGTGAATTATTCAATAGTGAATTAATATTTAGAGGCCTTTGTCAACAAATTTATTACAAACTCAAGGTCCTATTTATTAGTACAGTATTTTCTCCTTTATTATTTATTGACTATATTTTGTGTCCAGGGCCAGGAATGTGATTCTCTGAGTGACATGACGTCAGTGGGTTGTGTGTTGGCCACAACAACCTCCACCATCTGCCTGGTAGCTCCCAAGACCAGCGGTGGTAGACACTCCATCCTGTGTCACACACTGCGCTCTCCTCAGAGCTGGCTTGGAGGCATTGGACGTCGCGTCTCGTCAATCATCTTTGGCTCCATGCCATCAGCACAGACTTTGGAAACTGTAAGTTGGATGAAAAAATATGCATCACATACATTTTTTCTTCATTATAATACACTATGTGTCACATTTAACTTGTTTCTTATCTTGTTTATAATGTCTTAAAGGGGATAAAAAATAATTTTGCATATTGTTTATAAAATTTCATGCAGAGTATTTCTTTTAGCCATCTACATATATGTACAGAAAATGAAAAAAGAAATATGCATCTTCAAATTATCTGAGGAATTGTTTTGTACTCATTGAATTCTTCAATGTTCCTTTGGCTTTGCCTAGAATCAAACTCACAACCTTCTGATTACAAATCAGAGGCGTATACAACTGTGGCAAGTGCCCGGTGTTATAGCAATGATAAAAGAAATTACTATTTAACACACGTAGGACAAGAGTTTTTGAAGTGATTTCTGGTGATGATTGCTGCAGCGTCTGGTGAAAGTGGTGCCACTTGGTGGTGTGGCCGGAGCAGACTGCCGTCTTCTGGTGCTGGCTGGACACTCTCTGCAGAAGTGGGTGCTAAACACTCGTGAACCTGAGAGAATGGTCTTCGAGTTCGACATGGACCGTCTGGTCAGGGACAACTTCCTCAATGCTGTCTGGGTACGTGACCTTTCACTGTAACTTTGTCTTGGGGCAGTGTTTATAAATTTCCTTCTTGTTTAAAAAAAGAAATAAATTAGCTCAAAGGTGTTTTAAATTACTATTAAAAAGGGGCATTCACAAAGTCTGAAGGCCACATTTAAGGCTCGATAATTTAAAGCTTGATTTTAGACGTGTTTTTTAGACCCAAAATTTCTGGTCTTAAATTATTGAGCTATAATTGTGGCCTTCAGGCTTTGTGAATGCCCCTTAAAAGCTTCAAATTTATGGCTATCAATAATTTAAGAAGCTGGTTTTCATTTTTTTAAAGTTTAACAGTTAGGTTGGCAGGCTTAAAACAGTGATGCATCTCTCCAATAATGAATACTAATGAATTACTAAGTACTGTTCACTGATGTCACTCTCGTTGTCAGGATGTGAACCTGAACGCTGCCCAGGAGCTCACCATCTGGTTGCTGGACATGCAGCCAGTAGAGGGAGGAGTCATGCTTCTCACAGCTGCAGCAAACACACACATTTCATCACAGATCCACTATGCTGCAGGTAATCAGCAGCATAATTTTAAAACAAGTTCTTTTAAATTATAATTTAGTGCTATTTTGCCATCCGATTACTGCACTGTATGTATACAAGTACGTATCAACATTTGATCCCTGATTGGACAAATGTTCTGAGTGGGCAATCAGCGGCAGTTAGCTGCGAAGAATAGTAACGTATGAATACAAGTATCTAACACAGGAGAGAAACGAAGACTCTCTAGCTCAGTTGGGTAGAGCACCTCACTTGACCAGGGATCACGAAGGACCCAGGGTTTGAAGCCCGGTGGAGACTTCTCTTTTCTTTCAAATGCTGATATGTGATATGATATGACTACTTGTATACATACAGTGCAATAATCAGATGGTGAAATAGACCCAAATAATCTCCTTATAATTTAATATCACGGTATACAGTCAGAAGTAGAAATACAAAAAAAAAAAAAAAAAAAAAAAAAAAAAAAAAAAAAAAAAAAGGTTTTTTTCTGTTACTGTATTTGAATTATATTTTCCGATAAAATAATTTTTATTTTAGATCAAAATTAAAAATTAAGCATTAAGGGTAAGGTAACGCCACCAATGTTAAATTTTCCACTCTCATTTGTTCCTCCGAAAATATTTTAAAATATTCTCCTCTATGTCGTTCATTAGCTCTTAAAATATCGTCAATACAAATACGATCTAGTTTCCGAGTTACGTGTATTTAAACTAAACCCATTTATTGAACAAGCATACGCTGCATTTCAGTGACATTAGAAAAATTCTATAATCCAATCGTCCGATTTTAAAAAAAAACTAGAAACAAACTTAATGCACTAGGACAAACCTTCACAGCAAAAAAAAAAGACAATTATGAGAGTGGGAGCGACGTAAATTGATAATAACTGCACGATTTTTGACACTCGCACGTCTCACACACCCCTTTTTGGTCGGCCATTAAACAACTGGCGAATGAAACAGGCTGACTAATGAACCAAAGCAACGCTTATTATCCACTCACCTAAAGTAAAAACTTTCCAAAATTGTTTTATAGTAATGAAAAAAAAGTTTTATAAATAAAACAACCATAACAGTTATTATTTAACTCATTATTTATAAATAAATTGAATATAAAACTGCCGTGACTTGCGTAGTATCTTTAGAGTGGGACAATTTGAATATTGATATAGAGGCGCTGCGATCGCGGCACAACTCTGGCGTTCCCTTTCCCTTAAAGAAACAGAAAAATAACATTACTTCCTGGAAGATCATTTTATTTTTGTTGATACGGGGAAAATATTAATAATTAGTATTTTATACTTGTACCGTTTGATTGGCACACTTTTAATGCTAGCTATCATTGCAGCCCTGGTGATGACCGACAGTGACACCCCACCAGATAACTTCCACCTGTTCTGCATATTGAAGCTACCTGGCTTCTACCAGGGGGAGGATGTCGAGTGTGAAGGACTAACCTACCAGTTCCTGCTTTACGGCTCCACTGCTCTTGTATACAACCGCAAGCACTTGTTGGCAGTGACAGGTAATATGTTGTAACCTACAAATTTCTATGAACAGTAAAACTCGTTATTATTATTATTATTAGGCAAAACTTGATTTGATTAAAAAGATTGTGGTCCTGTCAAAAATAATTAGCATTGCAGGTATAGGAAAAACTTGACATAAGGTAATAGGTAATTGATGTAAGGTAAATCTAATTTCCTGGGTCCCTTAACTTCGCAATAACAAGTTTTTACTGTATATTTTTTCTAGTCCTTAATGCTAATTCTAAAAGTTCTTGATAGTAATACTGTATAGCCCATTAAATAATCAATCTAAATCTTCAACTAAAAATGTAGAGGAAATTACCATATTCCTCCAGCTGACTCTTTTTTATTTTTGTAGTTTCGCCCTCCCAAGACGAGCCAGACCGCATCGAGTTTGTCACTTCCGGAGACTGTCTTCTAGGGGCATCGTTGTGTGGCACCACTCCCCTCTTCTTCTCTCGCTCTCATGGCCTTGTCTCCATCACCAGTGCTGACTCCTCCCCTCTGGACCTCATGAATGCGTAAGTTTAATGCATAATTAAACAAAGTTAGAACATGTATTGAATTACTTGGCAAGATAAAAACATTTCTATGATCACTTCAATTTATAATTTGCACATCCAGAGTTATATTTTAACTTTATTCTATTTGATACATTGATTATTATTACTTTACGAGATAAAAAGTATTACATATTATTACATGCATTTAGAAGTTAAATACTTGCTACAGTTTGAATTAGGAATCTAAGAAATATTTCACTGTCTAATCAATAACAAACATTAACAGAAATTCATTGAATGTTCTAAAGTACTCTTTTGTTTGTTTGTTTTTGTTTTTTCACTTGTGTATGTAGATAAATGTATGAAACTCATCAACACAATGACGAGGCATACGAAGTTAAATTTATTTATTTTTCGCATTAAATACCAGTTAGTACATTGTGATTACTTACAATTAGATACAACTGTAAATCAAAAGTTTATTCTGTATTCGCAGGTCTCTCAGCTACAGTGAGGCCCCCTCAGTCGACCACCTGTCCATGTCCCACTTGTCTGAGACTGCCAACCTATCTCTGACCGGAGTCAACCTGGAGGACTTGGCTGCCAAGGAAGACAACGTCTGCCGCCTCAAGGCAGCCTTCGTCTACTTTAACAGACGAGAGCTGGTGAGTTAACAAAATAAATACAGCAATCTCTCCATATGAATCTCTTATACATGATTTATCTTAAAGGCATACAGGCCTTAAAATACAAATTAGACAGTCACCAAGTGGGTTTAGAGTATATAATCAACATTCGCATCATTTTTTTCCACGTGTGATGCATCCGTGCGAAGTCGCAGTTCAAAGTAAGAAATTTAGTCCTTGATGACGTCACGAAGTCCTTGATGACATCACAACTCAATGCTAGTCGGTGCCAGCTGTGAGTTGTGACGTCAGCAAGGACTTTCTTTACAGCGCGACTTCGCACAGACGCATCGCGCGCAGGTAAAAATAATACGAATGTTGATTATAAACTTGAGCAACACTTAATGTCTGTCTAATTTGTAATTTGAGGCCTGTATACCTTTAAAAACTTTGATACACAAGTTAAATTATAATTCTTAGCAAATTACTCATCAATATTCAGGTCAGGCTGGAGCCAAAAATAAATAAATAAATCCATTACAGTAGTATTGAAAATTCAAAGAAAACAACTCTAGTGTAGATAGTACTTAAAGTTTTAAGAAATGGTTGTAACATATCAAACTGTAGTAATACTACTGGACAGAAAAAAAATAAATAAATAAAAAATAAAATAGATGAAACAGAAATGACATCATAACTTGAGAATGTTGTTACAGTCTGCGTGCCAGGATATCCTGATGGATGTGTTCCCACCCCAGTTTGAGCTGAAGCTCGATGTTGATGCACCCCTCGACCTCGTGGTGATCCAGGTCAGCAAGGATATTATTAACGACATGCCAGCAGCAGACCCACGTTGGGCAGAGACTCACTGCATTGGTAAGTGAAAGCTAAAAGAACTTACGTACTTTGTGATGAAACAGTATAATAAGTTTACAGACTCATAACAGTGGAAAATTATGTTTTCCCTTCATATCTTTCAATTATTTTATTTTTGTTGCCATGTATTCAATAAAAAATATTGGATACAATTACACTTATTGCTATTTAACTGTATGGCAATTTATAGAGTGTTGTTTGTTTTATATTTTTCTTGGTTAAATTGAGAATTCTTTGAGTACTTATTTACAAAATTTCAGACCATGAACAATTAAGTAAGCATTAAAAATATACTTTTCCTTCGTACCTATATGTGACCGACACTTGTGAATACCTGCAGGTCCTGGCCTGAGCACCTCCGCTTCCCTGCAGATTCTCCAGCAGCTTCAGGGCAAGCAGCAAACCCTTGAGCTCTATGTACACTTCCTGAAGGCTGTCAACCTCTGGCAGCGTGTAAGTAATGTGCAAGAAAACTTTAATACATGCTTTAAATTTATCAGTACATATAATAAGACATTGTCGTTTTGTGATGTTAATTTAAATAAGATAAAGCTTAATAACTCGGGTTAATGTGCATTTTGTTTGTTGATTTTTTAAGGTATAACCTGAGAATTTGTCTGTCAAGGTCAAGAGGCGTGGCTACACCTGCAAATCTGACAACACTGTTGCAATAGTAATGCGAATAAAAGATTAGGAGGGGGTGGTAACTACAGTCCTTAAGAGCGTTGCCAAGTTTCTTAGGACATATCAGAAACGATCATCGCCACGGTTCGAAATATATGAAAACAATTCAGAAAAATAGTCCAAAAAATTAGCTTTTAATCCATGTAAAATTCTAAAAAAATTCTCGAGCCGTTTTTGTGCAATGTTGATTGAAAAATTTAACATTGAAAGGATACAAAATACACATTTGAATAAATTAATTATAATTAAACCAACGGTTTAAAAAATCTAAAAAAAATCAGTAGTATTTGGACAATTGTTGTAAGTCTACCAAATTAATTTCAAGAACATCTGTCGATACGACTTTTTTCGTCCGAATATCTCAGGTTAAGCCTTAAGTCAGCAGAGTATTTTTTGTTTTTATTGGGAAATGTGAAATTCAGTGCTTTACCATCTCACTGTTTTAGGTCTATTAATAAAAATGTGCAGTTTATTGAAATGTATTTACTCAGTTGCCTAGAAGTGAAGTTTACTTTTAAACCAGATTTAGCTGTATTTGTTTTATTTTACAGCATTGACTTAAACTGGGTTTAAAATTAAACTTTATCTATTCAATTCCTCAAGTGATAATTATGCTAAATATAACTAACTAGCTTGTTGTATTTCGGCAGTTGTCTGCAGTGACGGTGCGAGGAGTGGTGATTGCCACTGCCCAGGCCATCCAGGAGCATTCTGAGAAGCTGACAGCCGCTGTGGCCCTGCGTAACCTTCACGATAAGTGAGCTTACTTAACATCAACATGGAGACTAAAATATTTGAAGTTAAATAAATTGAAAAAAAAAAAAAAATGCAGGAGAGGGGGTCATGGAAAATTGATATGTAAAATCATTGAGTGAAAGATCTGTATAACCAACTTAAAACAATTATTGTCCTCTTTGCTTGAATCAACAGGTGTAAACCTACTTCTAGTCATAATATTTCATTCCTAAGTAAAAATGCATAATATTATGAATTAATTTTCTCATCTTCTTCTTCTTCTTTTCTTATGCCCACGTGTTGGCTATTAAGCCATTTTACTTCTAGTAAGCCAATAAAGAAGAGATTCCTTCTCTTCTCTCTTCATGTTGCCAGGCAACGAGTCAAGTTCCGCATTTAATGCAGAGCATCTAAACAAATGCCCTCTGTCTTGAGGTTATTTTTTACATAATTTACAAATGTCACTATCTTGGATTTTGAATTTCTTCTGGTAGCATCCAAGATAGTCATGGCCTGTATCTAGTCTGAATTTAGCAGTGTCTGTGAGTCTATTTATATTGTGAGTTCTGGCTGATTTAAATACTAGATCTCCCCATACTTTTCTCATGTAATTGGTGTAAACGGATATATTTTTCTTCTTTGCCTTTTATTCAAATTTGATCATCTGGATGCTATATTTATAATATGTGATTTGCTTGTTTAGCTTATGATGGAATGTTCAGTATTCTGTATTAACAAATAAATGCTCCTGAATGTTGACAGGTATGCAGATCTTCTAGACAGAGTGATGAAGGACGCACTGTACGCCAGGAAGGTGAAGATCAGCGGAGGTCTAACCCATCTGGACCTCATCTTCAGAGAGGTAAGTCAACTTGCGACAAGTTTCTCTTTTCTGTGTGTTATTTATTATAATTATTTTAGTATTGTCTGCCAAAAAATGCCTACCAACAATGGAACTCACAGTAGACATAAATATTTGTGATAAAATATTTATTAAACAGCAATTCAACAGCTTTATAGAAATTAAGAAATTTAACCATGAAGGTTATCATAAATTAATAGCAAATACTGTATCAAAAATATAAAAAAGAAAGATTTTTTTTGTGTTTTTTTAAATGTTAAACCATTTTCTTTTCCTTTCAAAATTATTGTCCTCTGTTAATACGGACGGGTCAAAAATATTTTGTTATTGAAAATTGCAAAATTCTAAAACTCAAACTTAGCTTTAATCAATATATTTTTTATTATACTGTAGTTTGTTTGTTTATTCATTCAATCATTTATTTATTTATTATTTAAAGTTTAGATTCTCATGCTCTCTAATATAAGATCACTTTTTTTTCCATATACCAGTACCTACTGTTTATTTTTTCTTTCTACATTGTATTGCTGTTTGTAATAAATATAGCAGACTTTTTACTAGAAATTTACTAAGACTTGAGACTGTTTATGTCTTTTATGAAGTTGGTGGTGCTGACTTTCAGGTGACAAGAATCCACGAGGTGCTTCAGCGAGTGGCGTCTTGGTGTGATGACGTGGTGCACAGTAACAAGACACCTTTGGAGGTGGTGAGCCTGCTGCAGAAGGCAGACAACATTACACTGGTGAGTGCAGCTGCGTGGCCCGACTACTAACAAGTTCACATATCTGACAAAAACTTATTGCTCTTCGCAGGAGACTCTACAGGAAGTGGTTACGTTCCGCAAGCAGAGGGCCGAGATGTTTGCAGCAGACCAGGTTCAGTCCTCGGACCTGGTAGAGTATCTACCCTGGACCTCTGCACCTGGTGATGGCGGACTCAGAGACACCCTACTGAAACAGGTAAGCTGAATGGCTGCATAATCTTTAGTGGCAATAGTGATAAATTACTACATAATGAAAGCAATAAAAGTTAGTCTTCAAGAAACTCTCTCTCTCTCTCTCTGTAAATTTTCAAATTTGAATTTTAAATTCCAAAAACCTTGTGCATTTCTGTCTATGTTATGAAGAGTGGACAGAAAGTAGCCAAAAGTGAAAAGATTCTTGTCTTACCATTAGAATTTAAATAAAACTGCAGAGAATTCTCTTAAAATTGATCTTCAGGGAAAGTTTTTCATATTTAAATACATGATTATATATAAGTTTCTTTATTGAACACAGTAATACTGTACCATAAATCATATCTTAATAAACAGTAAGCAGGCTGAAAAACATAACATTTGAGTTTGATTACAGCTGGACCTCAGTTTGTGTCACGGAGCCAAGCAGGCGGTGGGTGACTTGCTGGCTCGCTCCACCATGTGTGACAGCTTGCTAGGCCTTGCAGACTTGCTGCTGGACGGTTATCGCTCGCACCTTGAGAGCCTGCGAGGGGGAGAGAAACACGACCTTCTGGTACAACAGTACGAGCTGCAGCGGAGAAACATCATCAAACCCTTCCGTGAGTCAACTAAAAAACCCATATTCATAGAACATTGTAATTTAATGTACTGCCAAAATATTTTGATCTTACATTTAAAATTACTATAGTCACATATTTTTTTTACAACAAGCATGTGTATAAGTACAAGGGCCTGGTGATCAAACAGATTTTTATACCCTTGCAGATAAAGGATGATTTCTCATCTCATTTCAGTGATAATAACCAGTAGTAGACATGGCTTTTAAACCCGTTTAATCCCTATTTCAGTGGACGAGGGAATGACCGAGGCTGCCACAAAGCTTGCAGAGAAATACCTTGACTTCCAGACATTGGTTCAGCTGTGTGAGACCACAAAGAACCAAGAGAGACTCGACCAGTACATTCAGAAATTTGCAGAGCATGTGAGTAATTAGTGTGTCCCTAATTTTTACATTCTTGAAGTTTACACCTCCTAAAGTTCCTCGAGTTCCTAATTAAAGTTATACTGTAATTTGGTCAAATTATTTCATTAATAAATTGATAACTTATGTCTTATACAATACAGGAATACAGAATTTACAATAAAAAATACATGTTTTTACTGGCAGGGGTTCTCCGAGTTTGTGTTTGGCTGGTACATGCGTGAGGGCCAGCAGGACAAGCTGCTACGTCTGTTTGGTGGCAACGGCCGGCCAATGCAGCACCAGCAGGCCCTCGTGGGCTTCCTCTCACAGCACCCACAGCTGGCCTGGCTACAGGCTCTCCGGGCAAACCACTACGCAGCTGCAAGCAACACCCTCCGTCAGCTGGCAGCAGAGCAAACAGAGCTACTAGCCAGGAAGAAGGTGAGCAGTCCCAGTAAAATCCCAGTAAAAGTTTATATGTAAGCCAGTACACTTTTGTTTCCCAATAGGTATTACTTTTATTAACTGATGGTATTTGCAGTATAATCAATGGCTATCAAGTCAAATTTTATACCCTGGGGAGAAATTCAAAATCTGACTCCATCCCCTCAGTGCCTCCCTCCCCCTTTTCCCATAATATGTTGTAATTTGTTTTAAACAGCAAGTCTGATGGTATCCCACTTCCTAAATATTTTGTAGACCATAACACTTATAGACCCTCTTCTCAACCACTACTGTACTGAATATGAAATTTAGAATTTCTTGAAGTTAGACGATATTACAAATTGAACTTAACATGACAGTCTGTGAAGCTCACAATCTACAGGCTAAAATTAAAGTTATGTTTCCTAACTTCAAGAAGCTGATAGTAATAATTACAGAAAAATTACTAACATGTTGGAAAAACGTTTTCAATGGGGAATTCTCCTACATTTATTTATTTTTTTTCCTTGAAACTAAATGTCCCAAAACAAAAAAGTTTCAATTTTCAAAATTGGAGACATGGGAATTTTTTAAAAACCTTCCTTCTTTTGAATTTAGTGCCAAAACGTGACGTAGAAACTGCCTAGCAGGGGGGTGCAACTTCATATGCGCAAGCCGGACGCGTTTGAAGTGACGGTTGGTGGCGTCGGTTGCGTCCAGCGCCTCTGTGAGAAGGATCCCGCAGAAAAACACAATCGAAATGTTGATGACGTCATTTAATAGAAATTTTAAACCAATCACAGACAGGAACAACTTTGCGCATCTCGCTACTCTGCGCATGCCCCTCCCTTCAATTCAATATGCGTCAACTCAAAGTCGGCCCCGCCCCCCGCGTAGGAGCCTTTTGATAGATGGCGCTAGCATCGCAGAGGATTTTTCGCCCCTCCTCCCCGGCTCCGCCCACTTTACGTGTCCGATTATTTAGCATTGGCTTGATGGCTCCTGCTGCCTAGCAGGCGAAATTTTCCTGCAATAAATTTATATTTTCGAATTTCACTCTTAAAGTAAATTGATATTAGGAACAAAACTATTGATACTAGGGTAGAAAAACCCGCTGATTTCGATCGTGTTACTAAAATTTATAGCCAATCACTCCTTGACGCTCAAACTATGATATCAGGCAGTTGTTGTGTGTTAACTAGGGAGTTTCTATGTCACGGTTTTCAGGTTTGCGCGCGGGTTGCATACTCTGACCCTATTCTAATAATCCCTTCAGAGTCCCCAAATTTGAGTTAAAAAAGTTGATACTTAAGTCAAACTTATTGTTAATATGTACCCTATCATAATATAGTAGTTAAATTAAAATTTGAGTTGTAAGAGAATTCCCCATTGTGAAGTTAAAACAAGATTTTGTTGTGTTGCAGACAATCCTGTCTCTGGCCAAGCTGTGTGCACTGGCATCTGACGAGCTCCCTGCAAGTGTGCAGGGCGCTGTGGAGAACATTGAGTATGCTCTGGGTCTCGTGGGCCTGCAAGAGGAGTTGCCACAAAGTGTCCTCAACTACCTCGGCCAGGACGCAGACAACATGTCCGTCTTCACACCATCACAGCTTGTAGATGTGAGTTTCGTTACTACATCTTAAGTTCATTTGAATTACCTTAGGAAGGAAGGAAGGAAGGACCTTTTTCCTATGATTTAATTATTAAATTTAATTTCTTATATTTGGCGACAATGAAATTGTTTGAACAAACTTAAAGGCCTTATGAACCTTTTCACAGTATTAAGTACACGGTTAGCTTTGCTTCAGTGTGATTCAGCTGCATATTTTTTTTTGTTTCAGTAGCACAAATATCAGAGATAATAGCCGATGAAGAAGCACCTGTGACGTCACTCACGCTCATTCAGCGGTGACAATATAGGGAAATCCCTGCAAAAGATAGGTTCACTCCCGCTGCAACCACGGCCATAATTTTACTTCTGGAATTTTGAAACTTTACCAGGGCAGTCTTGATAGTATTTGTCAAATAGACGAGAAGAATTTTTTTGGTAGCGTGTGTACAGACTGAGTTATTGCAATAGCAGGATAAGCCAAAAATTTAACATTGTTTTCCTATACAACATTTTCGCTCCTCTTTCTACCGCAATAACTCGGTTTGTATGAATGTCATTAAAAAAAATATTTCGGCTATTTGACAAATACTATCAAGACTGCCCTGGTAAAGTTTCAAAGTTACAGAAGTCAAATTGTGGCCATGGTTGCAGCGGGAGTGAACCTATCTTTTGCAGGGATTTCCCTATATTGTCGCCGCTGAATGAGCGTGTGTGACGTCACAGGTTCCTTTTCATCGGCTATTATCTCTGATATTTGTGCTGCTGAAACAAAAAAATTTATGCAGCCGAATCATACTAAAGCAAAGTTTACCGTGTACTTAATATTGTGCAAAGGTTCATAGGGCCTTTAAGCCTTATTTCTTTTCATTCCTGTACCTGAACTGTGTTCAGAAATTGGTGAGAATCTTTTTTTCTTTTTTGTCAACAACTTAAGTACTAAAAAAATTAAGAGTTTAAAATAATGACGGTTTAAAAATGATAAAAAGTCTAAGTAGAAAAGATTTGTTGACTTTCATTTCTTTTACTTCTGTCTGCAGCTGTACATCAGCTCTGAAAACGAGAACGCCAACATGTTTGACTTCAAGAAAGCCCTTCACCTGCTGGACTACATAGATGATGACTTGACCCGAGATGAACTCAAGTATGTGTACTTTTTCTCAATTCTCACCTTGTTTGTATCTCCCTTCACCCCTGAAAAAAAAAAAAAGTTTTTGAGATATTGAAGTTACAAATCTTATTACTGGTATATTTTCTATTAGCAGTAAGCTATCAGATATTTTTTTAATCGGTTTTCAGTGGATAAAATATGTATAAATTCAAAAAATTCAAAATTCTTTTATTAATTCCATTTTTTTCATATTTTCATATACTGTACATGATATATGTTGAGGTTTTAAGGTTGAGGATGTGTTATCCCTCCCAACAAAATGTCACTATTATGAACGTCTTGAGGATCTGCTGTCATTTTAAATTGTTGTTTTGACTTACAGGCAGCGTATCTGGTGCCAGGCGGTGCTGAGAGACTCCTGGGAAGGCCTGGACATGACCTACCCCATGGAGGCCTGCCGACAACTGCTGGTTTTCAAGCTCATGGACCTCGTTGTTACTTCAGGTATGCAGAGGGCTTCTTGAAGAAATATTTAACACATTTTTTTACTGAATATTTAATCTCGGAGAGGGGTGTTTTAATTAAATTAGTTGCTTCATGAGTCAATATACTAAGAGTATCCTGTATCTATTATTGTTTCTGTTATCTTTTCAAAAAAGTATGAAGTCAATTTTACATATTTTTTATATAACTGTAAAAATATCATACTCCAGTAAAAGAATGAAAATAACTAAGTGAGTTGTTGCCATTCTCAAAGTACAGTATCCCCATAGAACTTTAAGCCTGTAGTTCATAAAATGAAGCTTCCACTAAAATGTTAGTTTTAAAAAGCAACACAAACTACATCAATTCCATTTTTTTAAACTCTTGAAAGTTGTCTGTGGTGTTACATTGATTACATGTGAAATTTATTTTTGTGTGCAGAGTGCTCCGAGCTGATCATGCCTCTAGACGCCTTGCTGGAGTGCTCGGAGCTCGGCCCCATCATCAACAGCCAGTCGTTCAAGTATCTCACCCAGTTCTTCTACGAGCAGCTTGCCTCCACCATGGACTGTTCTAGCCAGTGACATGTGCACTCAATGACAAAAAACATTGCATCAATGTATTCATTTTTCCAGTGACAATAAGTGTTGGTCTTTAGTGAAATTATTTACATTTCTACGTTAAAAAGAATGGACAAAAGAAAAGCAAAAACAAGACAAATGCGGCGTATTCTTATACGGTATAAATTTTTTTGTTTTATTTCTTGTAGCACAGTGTATATAAAATACTATTTTTGTTAAGACAAAATTGCTTTATTCTAGCTTGTGCTTGACTGCAATGTAATTCAAGCTACAGATCTACTCAATTTTTCGGTAAGTCCACTATAATTTACAGTTATTGTAATGCTACTGTATGTTGATTCTATCCCTGGAATTTTGAGGGGGGAAAAAGAAGGATCCTTAAATGTTTAGTACTGTATCATGCCTAACATTGCACTTACTACTCTAATTAAACATTAATTCTCGTTTTACATATTTTGAAAATAAAAAGTAAAAAAAAATAATATACTGTAGGTTATGTGTTTTTTTTCTTTGACATTAGAAATATTCCTACCACAGATATTAATTTTCCAGCTGAAATAAATGTACATGAAATAAATTACTTATTGGCGTCATAAAGTTAGTGCAAACCTACTATCAGAACCAAAAAGGTGTGCCCCTGAGTAGCATACAAGTTCCATAAGGAGAGGGGCACACCTTTTTGGTTTCGATAGTAGTGGTAACTGCTGGAACTACGTGTGTCTGGCGAGGATTGCTGTATTTGTTTAACATTGTAAAATCATGTAAATGCTCTGTCAGCGGCCACAGCATAATTTTACAGAAATGACAACACCATAATTACATAGTTGTCAAATACTTTTGGACGAATATAAAAAAATATTTCAACTTCATAAGTGATTTCTTTCCTAAAAATTTTATAATTTTTGTGATTCTCCCCATGCTGTAGGCTATAGGTATTGCCTTATCCTCGATGCAAAGAGCAAAAATTTCAAACGTCAGCACTATCTCTTGGTCCTTTCTGTTCTCTGTATTGTGTAACAGAACGCATAGTACCAGTACATAGATTTAATAGATTTATTCAGTTCTTTTAGGCTATACAAATAGCATAGAACAAGTCATATACAGTCATAATACATCAAAACGAAAATACACAAAACAACAACAAAAATAACAACAAACATAAAGTAAATACAATAACTAGATAGCCAAATAACACATTACTTTTTTTGTAAAAAATCTTTAACGCTATAAAACAAATTCATCATAAGATATTTAAATAATTCTTTTTTAAGGTATAACCTGAGAATTTGTCTGTCAAGGTCAAGGGGCGTGGCTATAGTGGCAACACTGTTTTCATTAGAATGCGCATAAATTTTTAGGAGGGGGTGGTGACAACAGTCCTTGAGAACGTTGCCACATTTCTCATCACACATAGGAAACGATCATCGTCACGGTTCAAAATATATGAAAACAATTCAGAAAAATAGCCTAAAAAACTAGGTTTTAGTAAAAAAAAAAGTAAAAGAATCTGTTGTATAGTTTTTTTGCAATGCTAATTAACAAATTTAACATTGGAAGGATACAAAATTCTCATTTAAATAAATTAATTATAATTAAACCAACGGTTAAAAAATTCCGAAAAAATTCAGAGCTAATTTGACGATTGTTGTGAGTCCACCAAATTAATTTGAAGAAAATCTGTTGTAGCGAATTTTTCGTCCAAATTTCTCAGGTTAAGCCTTAAAAGATGCAAATGATCCAGAATTTTTTATATAATCAGGTAAACCATTAAATATAAGGGGGACAATATAGCTTGGATTATGATCACATAATGACAATGTATGAGGTTTTATGTGTAAATTTTCGCGTTGCCGCGTTCCATAATTATGTACATTAATGTTACTGCTAAATAACAATAGAGTTGACATGACTTGCAATCTTAGCCATAGCAACTATTGGCTGCCTCAAAAGCAAACATCTTAACAGTTTAAGGGTAAGGTAACGCCACCAATGTTAAAAAAAATCCCTCACACAAAAATTATGAAAAAAATTTAAAATGTTCTCCTCTACACCCCCTATCAGTAGCTAAAATATCAGGTATACAAATTCGATCTAGTTTTTGAGTTATGAATTTTTAAAGTTGACTACTTTAACATGGAGAAATGGAAATCCCATGTTAAATTACTCAACTTTAAAAATTCATAACTCAAAAACTAGATCGAATTTGTATACCTGATATTTTAGCTACTGATAAGGGGTGTAGAGGAGAACATTTTAATTTTTTTTCATAATTTTTGTGTGAGGGATTTTTTTTAACATTGGTGGCGTTACCTTACCCTTAACTCAACTGCTGAGGTTAATTGTTCTCCAGCAGAATACAAAATTAAAATTGCAGCAGTTGCCTGATTTCTTCTCTCCAACTCATCAAACAACAGTATATACCGTACTGTATGTAAAAGCCATCAGAGATTTGATGTCCAGATCTTATAGACCATTCAAAGTCCAAAGAATGGTTAGAAAGTTTCAACACCTGCTATAGCTCATGTTTTAATTTCATAGCCTCAGCGCTTGCTAAACATTTTTTTAGATCTAGCTACAAAATTACTTTTTTTTTTTTATATATATATATTTGAAATGTGTCATTAGACCCTTATAGTTATTAGTTACATAGTTCTATCATACATTAGACCAAGGCTTATATTTTACTGTTTCCACTTACAGCTAAACACCCTGGAAAATTTCCTTTGACAATATATGATATTGTGTTCATTGTGTCAATGTATTGTTGTGACAATACATTGACAACACATCCATGTATTGATCTGGGAAATTTTATGGTGCAATAGCTGGTAAGTAACTTTGAAAACTTCTTACTTCTAGAAATTAAAGATGATAACTCATAAAAATACTTAAAATAAAAGAAATGTGCTTGGATAAGGTGAAAACTAAAAGTCTTCTGACATAGATTTAGACTTAAAAAAACTTAGATTATAACTTAAAATAATGCCCACTTATACTGCATGATTTTATTTGAGATACTGTACTGTAAATTTACAGTAAGCTAAATAAAATAATAAAATCTATAGAATGTCACAATATTCTGTACATACGTCATTGTAGATTTGCATACTGTCTTAATATATAACAGCAAAAATTCAGTAAATATATTTATTTTGTTTCAATAAAAATCATTTGTGTTTAATTACTTTAATTTAAAATGTTGCGGCACATAATAAAAATCACAGCAGAATTGCACTACCTTTTGTCTATCTGTCGTAAAAAATAATAATAATAATAATAATAAATGTGTAAAGACTACAGTAGTTCAATATATAGTTTAGCTTGACTTTTAACACAATGTTAAGGACGAAACTTTGAACTTTATTTAATTTCAAAAATAAACTGTAATACTGTACTGTAATTCATTATTTATAATTTAAATTTCTGCCACACCTTGGAAGCTTTTAATTTCAAATTTTTTTTATTTATTTGTTTATATTATGATATATCAATATATTTGCAAAATTCAGTATAGTATATTACAAGAATAGGGCAGGCGCGGATCCAGAGGGGGGGGGGGGGGGGGCTGCAGCCCTCTCCGAAATGTTGGATTTAACATGGGCAATATAGGCATTTTCCCCACTCCAATATGTTTTTTTAACATTTAGCCTTATATGGAGACAGCCACTCCCGAAATTTGGTTCTGGATCCGCGCCTGTGGAATAGGGTGAAATGGAACATTTTACAAGGCACAATTGAGCACCAGGACACAGTAAATGGTACAATATCCTTTTATTAAATTGTACAAGGTACAATACAATGATACAAAAGGTATAATATCATTTCATTAAAAACTGAACGCGCGGTCAAAAAAATTAGGGGGTGGTCGAACACGCAATAGTTGTTTTAAAATATGTAATATAGTTCTATATGATGACTAAAAAATTTGACAAAAAAATAATAATAACAATTAAAACTCTTCTGTATATTAATTAAATATATTATATAATCATTATACAATTTAAACAGTCTATATAGCAAAAACTGGCCTGGCCCCGTGTATTATAATTATTGTATAATTTCCGCTTGCAACGCGGCGCCGATGACTTATTAATTTGAACATCATTTTGACTATTGTACTTTTCGTAGTAATTTGAATACCAGAATACATAATTATGATATGGTTATTATAGAAATTTAAATATTAAATTTACCGGAAGTTCATCCGGGTTTTCACATATAATGTGATCAGCGAAGCGTCCCCTATTTCGCTGTATATATATATAATATAATAAATATATTATATATCATCAGTCACATCAGATTGCCTCGATCTGAATGAGACGCGACTTTTTTCTCAGCGTGCATGCGATCACGAGAAAAAAATTGCAGATGCGACAGCCTCAGCTTTCTCTCATACACGCGATGGATAGTGACAATACAGGTAAGCTGTTAGGTGCTTACACATCAGAAACGCCCACTTATACCGTTCATAAAAAAACAAAATATATTTAAACATAATAGAGCCTTGAGCGTATAGTCGGAGCTCGGCCTTCGTGCTCTCTACATCGGCGGCGCACATCGTAAAAATTGCCTACTTGTTGATGTTTTAACCTGCTGTTCAAAGTGTGTGAGAGGTGATAGAGTGATGGTAAGTGAGATTGTTTGTTAAGTCGCGACAGTGTTTACATATTTATAGAAATATACATTACGTAGTTTGTTTTAAATAACTTGGAATTTGCCTTTGTAGCAGAAAAGTTGTTATAAATGTATGTACGTACTGTAACAAGAAAACATATTATTGTAAAGTAAGTTTTTTTTTTTATAATTATAAAGATTACATCATTTTTCTCACAGGGCATATCAGTTTCTATTGTCTGCTATACGCTAAGACCTTCGCATAAATTATAAAGTGATAAAGTGCAATATATTTTCATAAATATGCTCCTTTGATACACCAAAAGTGTTAAATAAGACAAGCCTTTTTTTAAAAAATATACATATTCTAAATTTTTCCTTGTCAGACACACACCAAGGTAACCAAGGTTTTAATTAAGCGCGGAAGTAAAATCGTCTCTCGCTCTCCGCGGCAGGTGAAAGTTGTTATTTGGTGGTTTACCATCGTCAGAGAAAGGTAAGGATTAAAGCCATGCAGCGCTCCGCGAACAGTAGATATTGTTTATGCAAATAAAAATTATTTTATTGTATGTTATATTATGTTAAAATTATGTTATTTGTTAAAAAAATTTGAAATTTATTTCAACTTTTTAAATTGATTTTTAGTATTTTTAAAACTGTATTGCAAATTAAATGTAATTGCCATCACAAGTACGCATATATACGTAAAAAGTTAAATGCACTATATAAAGTTAAAACGTTTGTAAACGAGTTCCAGCTAACGCTCAAAATTTAAAGAAAAAATAACTTTTTTGATGCATTTGAATAGTAAAATTATATATGTTATTAATACATGGCATATTTTATGAAAATTATTATGAATTGTAGTGTATGTAATTATGTATAGATAATTTCAAGAACCCATTTTTTTTATAAGTATAAAGAAAATAAAGATATACACTATATTTTACATTTAAGTTCATTTAACTAAATTTATATCCTTACATTGTTGTTTTGGTTCAACACTGCGCATATGAGTTAAAAAAAATATATATACATAATAATGGAGTACCGACCTCAAAATTTTTTATTGCAGAAATGGATAGAGGGTGCAAAAATATGCTACTCTGAATTTTTTCAGATTTTTCTGAGGCCGGGAAGTATTTTTAAAAAAAACATTGAAAGACCTTTTTGTGACGTCATGAGGCGCCTCTCCTTAAGAAAAGGATGGGACATTAACGCCCGTGACGTCATAAAACGGACTTTCAATATTTTTTTTAAAATACTTCCTTGTCTCAGAAAAAGCTGAAAAAATCCAGAGTAGCATATTTTTGCACCCTCTATCCATTTCTGCAATTAAAAATTTTGAGGTCGGTACTCCATTCCAAAAAAAATTCTTATAATAGTTAGTTCATTAATATAATGATTAAGTTTCATGATATTTTGTATAATATATTATATATGTAATATATAATACGCGGGCATATACGCGATAACACGTACAGCTCACTTCTTGTGAATTAAGCATGAATAGTCTCTTATATAATTTTATAAAATATATATCTTAATACTGCATGCATGAATATATTACAGTTAACTTAATTATTCAATTTATAAATATGTAAATTCAGTAAATTGTTGTTGTTTTGAAATATAATTATTTAAAATAAACATCATTTTATAAAATTTAAAACTCCCCCTCTCCTCCTTCATTATATATAATATAGATAACTTCAACATATGGGTCGAGGGTCGATCATGTGATTGAAGGGACTAGACTAAACCATCTCTTTCCTCTTCTCTCATTTATATAAGTGCTGAGCCACTCTCAGTATACAACATAGCATCATGTTGTCGGGTCAGAGCGTTGATGCGGCCTCCTCTGACGACGCATTAATGTTACAGATGGATAACCGTGGATATCAACAAGAACCGTCAGCGGGTAACAACGTGGAGTTGGGGGAGATAAGTGCGAGCACCACGGTGTGCTCCAACACCAACGGAGTGTGTCACACCGCAACACCACCCACCAAACCAAAGCCACAAAGTCCGTGGAATCGAACGAAGACTGTGTTTTTAGTGACAATTATTTCGTTGTTAGTTGTGTGGGTGGTTTCATACACCACGCTCAGTAGACTCAATATAATGTGAGAGTGCAATGATAACATTATATTAGAATGTAATTATAGTGTTATAATAACTAAGACATCAATGATAAAAATTACAAGAGTATATATACTGTTGCGTCGACTAAACTGATGCAGTGTGCTGAATGTGCATATAACATGGTAATATATAATTAGTATATATATATAATTGCATATACAGTTAAGTGTGTGCTTTTTTATAGTAAAATTTAAATATTAAAAAATATAATTGTATTCATAATTGAGAAGAACTGACAGTACATGACAAAATCGGAATAATTGGAAAGTACAGTGAGTGACTTTATCGCATATAATTAAACGTGACTGAATGCTACAAGGAAAAGAAAATAAATATAATCATATTAATTATTATCTCTAATTAAACCTGTTACATATATGCATATAGCATAACATATTTACGTTTTTTACGTTTGTACGTGTAACGAAAATGAAAACGCGTGTCATTTCACACGATTTTTTTTTCATTAGTATATATGAAAAGAAATTAAGTTAATAAAATCAGTGTATATTAAACTGTTTATTTAAAATATTGTTAAATATTTTTCACTTCCGTTACCATTGGATCCACTAGCTATAGCATGTTATATATTAAATTAAGTGTATTCAAAATAGATACACGTATTTTTATTCGTTGAATCAGTTGAATGTACAGCATTAGAGTATAATATCGTCCTAAAAAAATATATTATATATGCATATTGCAGAAATTAATAGGGTGCAAAGTTACGCATGCCACTCTGATTTTTTTTCCCTGATTTTTTTATTTCAATAATATTTTTTTTAAGAAAATAGTTCCCATCATGCTGCAGGCTCTAAAAAATTAGAGCATCATAACTTCCACTCTCTGTCCATTTTTATGCAATTAGAAAATTGAGGACATATTATATATAATTATATATAATAAAATTATACTCCATTGCCAGAGTGATGAAGTAATTATTAAAAATTATTCGGCAATTTATATCTGGTGCCGTAAAAATAGAAGTATAATTTTACATTGAACCTATCTCAATGAATTCTTGAATTATAATATTTTCTTCTGTATTTTGTTTATAAATGGATAAATCGAAAGCTTCAGTGGCAGCAGAGATCTCGTAAATGAACTTGTTATCTCTAGACGTCGTGGTTCAAAGCACGCCGCTATACAAAGTTACAAATCTGTGTCAAGATCCACGAAACTTATAAATGCCGTCCTTCTAAATATATGTAATATAGGACATTTAGAATGAATTTTTGAATTAAATTTATATATTTTTTTCAGATATAGTAATAGAGTGTGAGTGCGAGAATTATGCTACAAAATATATAAAAGGTACCAACTACGGCCCCTGGAGGCGTCTTTTCTTAAATAATAACAAAAGTTAGATATAACATATATTAAGCACCTCCAGTGCGTGAGGTTACCTCCAATAATTATATTTAATAAAAATAATTCAAGTGATAAAAAAATTATAAAAAATTAATTTTTAGCATAATTTTGTTTACTCTATTCATTTATATTGGTTATTTATGTAATAAAAAAATCATGCTAAAACTACATGTTTATTACATTGCAGCAGCATGGGAGTATATGTAATTATAATCTATGTAATTTACGTTAAAATATATTATATAAATTACTTTTCTAAGAATTTATATTAGTTCAAATATCAAGTTTTTATATTATTACAATAAACTGAATATAATAGACAATACACTGCAGTAGATAAAATATAATATTTTATCTACTAAAATATATTATAATATATATTATTATAACATGATCATTGTTATTATTAGAAATTTCATAAAAATTTTATACCAATTAAATCAAAATGCTAAAACTAAGCATGTGTAATTTTGCTGAAAACATTAAATTTCATTGATATAAAATTGTTCCCCTTATATGTCCAATTGCGACTGAATGTCATTTACATAACTATAAAAGTTCATTGGTTTCTTTATGTAAATAAAATTAATCGTGAATTAATTTTTGTATCAATTGTTGCATGACTAGTTGATAGTTGACTACATTGTAAAAAATGTCTTTGAGTCATAATAAAAGTAATTAAATGGACAATTTGCATAATTTCTTTCTACTAGCTCAATCGAAAGAGGAGGTCGAAAAATACACCTGTGAATGGACAACATACATGAAAAAAATTTACTGCAGAAATGAATAGAGGGTACCAAATTATGCTACTCTGAATTTTTTCAGATTTTTTTTAAACCCGGAACTATTTTTAAATAATTATTGAAAGTCCTGTGATTTCAGTTGGCACCCCTGCAGCCTTAATAAAAAGGATGGAGACTGGACGCCTATTGACGCCTCCAGGGGGCGTGGCCGCACTTTCAATAATTATTTAAAAATAGTTCTGGGTCTCAAAAAAATCTGAAATAATTCAGAGTAGCATAATTTGGTACCCTCTATTCATTTATGCAATAAATTTTTTTCATGTATGTTGTCCATTTTATGAGATTTTTATTCGTACTGCATCATGGCTAAAAGAGAGATGTAAAGAGGTCACGTGACCTGGAGGCGTCGCCCGTATTGCCTATGACGTCATTGAACTGTTCGGTCAAACAAACGACCGACTTTAAAACGCTTATAAACAACCACGTTGCTATGGAAACAAGCAACAATTAATTTATTGTTTATAAGCGTTATATAGACGATCGTTTGCTTGACCAGACAGTTCAATGACGTCATTGGCGACACGGGCGCCGCCTCCAGGTCACGTGACTTCTTTACATCCCTATTTTAGCCATGATGCAGTGTAAGAATAAAAATCTCATAAAATTCATAGGTGTATTTTTCGACCTCTACAAACAATACCAAAGTGACAGATCATATAATATGTACGCACTGTTGTGAGAGATAGACAGAAGTAAAAAGATGAGAGGGATTGATAATATTGATACAGCAAGGAGGAAGTGGTCGCCACACCGCAGCGAGAGGCTTGATAAGAATAAGGCTGCACCTGCAGCACTCACTCGGCTTCCGTATGTCGAGCTGCAAGGACACTACCGCAGCTTCGCTGCCACATGACGAGGATTGCCTGGACGTGCTGGAGACGAGCGGTCAGGACAAGGTCAGTGAGATGCGGGCACGCCTCGTCAGCATGCAAGACACACCGCATCAGCCACTTACGTGAGCGGTCACACACATCAAACTCGTACTTGCGGCCGTTACACTCTACAGTATAACTGCGCTTATTAGACTTCAGACATAACCGAAACCCTGACATCACAATACATTATAAATATACACAGTATAATATATACATATAATATACATATTCATCATGTAATTATATTCAGTGTCTGTTTTAACGAGAGGATTTTTAAATAGGTATGAATATTTAAAATATACAAAATATAATGCATAAATACATATATATTATATATATATATACCTTTAAGAAATATCACTATATATATATATATATATATATATATATATATATTTCGTCCTCGTATATTCTTAATGAATTTTAAACTATCTTCTACTTTCTACTAATTCTACTAAAATGAATCAACAATCAACTAATTTTATTTGCCTATAATAATAATAATTAACTCTCTCTTTGCAATATATATTTTTTTCATAATAAAATACGAATAAATATAAAGTGTAAATAAATTACACTTTATAAATAAATTTGAAGACCACTTTGTTTTTCACTGTTTTTTTGGTGTACTTTGGGCCATATTATATATATTAATAGTATCTATACATTATATTAATATATTCTAGCGCTATATATCACACTGATGCAGTCATGGCTGCAATGTCTCTATATTATAGCATAATATTTAATATCTAGTATAGTTAAATAAATATCATTGTTGTTAGTATAATAATTAATACAGTAAGTATACCAATTAATCTGTAGTATTTATATTTTAAAATAATATATTGAAGGAAATAGTAATATTTTATAACGAGTGAGTTACACAATGACAATTCGTGTTTCAGTCATGGATTTTGCAATGATTAAGGGTACAGTAAAACAAATCTAAGTTTACGCCTGACATGGCTAGACTATACGTCTAGACCGACTGGCGCCCCCTATCTTAGCCATGTTATGATTTCCAAGATGGCCGTCGCGCGTAATCGGATCCACACGTAAACTAAGATCTGTTGAAGTATACGTCGTTTGTGGAGCTTTGAAACTTTTTGACCTGATAGCTGAGATACCTTTGTCCTCTTGCTGGCAGTGAATTAATTTTAATGATTTTTTGTTTTGTTTTAATTTTTCAACCCTTCTGGGGGTCTCAAACCCAACCAAAAAGTATAGACTTATTTATTTATAGGAAATATTTCCTTGTTAAATTAAAGTGATGAGATACAAAAATTTTATTCGCTATATATGCATCAAATTTTTAATTTAGGGTAAATTGCCATTTTGAATCCATTGGTGCTAATTTTAAAATTAAGGAAAACAACGGAACAACCCATAATTAACAAATAGCTAGGCTCCAACACATGAAAAAATCTTTCTTCTTTCTGACATTCAATCAGCTTTTATTTTTACCCTGAGAGCAGCTAGCATTTGAATTTTTAAAATTGATTCAAATTAAATTAAGACTTTTAAATTTAAGGGTAGATGAAAAATTCATCCCTAACCAAAGTCTGTGTCCCTAACATTCAAATTCTTAATGCAAAGTGATTAAAAAAAAAAAGGCTTTCCTGGGGTAAAAAAAAAAAAAAAAAAAAAAAAAAAAGAGCCTGAATTAAGTTCATGCTGTTTTGAGGTCACTTTTGAGATATGTATTGTATAATTATACATATGGTCACGTTAATAAATTGCGCAAATGGTTATAGAATAAAAGTTATAAATTAAAATCAGATACCGATGGGGATGTTATAGTCGACGGGATTTCGTGACGAATAAACGTGAATAGAAACCTATGGTCTATGATAATTTTTTTTTTTGCAGAAATGAAAAGAGGATCGATTTAATGTATCGAACTAAATTATGCTACTCTGATTTTTTTTTTTGTTTTCTTTCAGATATTTTTTTTAAAAACCAGCAACTATTTTTAAAACATTATTCAAAGTTTAAAAGAGAGGCGTCAATAGGCATATTATTTTTTTAAAAGAATAGCCTTAAAAGGGGCGTGAGTTAAAATTGAAAACTTAAATTTGAACAAATTTTAGCATTATTTCTTGGCCTTTAAGAAATAATTTCATATTATATTAAAACATACGTATATAATATACTATACAAATTTAAGGTAACATAATTTAGTGCCCTACGCCCTACTATACATTAATTTCTGCAATAAAAAATTAAGGTTGGTTGTCCATTATATGCGAATTAATTTAGTTACTATTAATTTGTCTTTTTTAATTATCTTTTAAAATATATTGGAAGAGTATGAGCACGATCACAGAAAAAAAAAGTGATTGACTCACACATGACATATATATGAAGCAAAATGACACTAAAGATAAAATTTAATCTTTTGCGAGTTTTGCGCACAATGATCCTTGATGAATCTCAACCGTTTGCAGATTTGCAATATCCAGTGGTGATAACAGAGTGATAATACTGATAATTGACTCTATAATTACGTTGATTATTATAAGTAAAAAAAAAACAAACAATTAAATATATATCCAATGAATATCACGTATCATTTTAGACAATTAAGGAAAAGTTTTTTTTTTTTAATTGTCTAAAATGCTATAAAAAATAAATACAAACCTGCAACCATGCACTCTCATCACTCACGTGTTGCAGGAGGGCACGACGACGAGGGTACACGTGCAGAGCTGGGACCGGCCGCGCTCCATCCTGCTGGCCGCCCTCGTGGCCGCCCTCGTCATCTGGGCAGCCATCTTCTTCCCAATCGCCAACATGTAGCCACAATTGTTAAAAAATCAAAGCAATCAAGAGATTTTTATTATTTATTTATATCTATGTGTATGGGGCACGTATAATATTATGTGTGTTGGACTTCTAATTAATATTTAAAAAAAAAAATAGACAATTAATTAGGTCTGTTCGTAAATACACAATCAGAAAGAATCGATTATTTTTGATGAACCTTATAATGTTTCATGTATAGAAGGTTCATCACAAATAATCGATTCTTTCTGATTGTGTATTTATACGAACATACCTAATATCTAATATATAAATATATATACACGCATCAGATTCATTCAAAACAAATTAAAAACCTTGCATTTGCTGATAAATGCCAATTTTTCATATTTTCTACACATTTATCCAAAATTAAAATAAATTGTCTTGTTTTGCATCTGTGATGTATAAAATATAATAAATCGTTTCAAAATAAATTCAAAATATTATGTAATGTTTTGTTACTTTTTTTTTTTTTTTTTTGTAATTGAATGAATAATAATTAATATACTTATATTATATATCATACACGTACGTTTTATTTTTTAGGTTCTTATTACAGGAAAAAAAATGTTGTGTATTTTTTCAAAGTCCGCGCGATGAAGACGTGTCTTTCTTTTTTTTCTCCAGAATAGTTTGATACTGGTATACATATAAATGCAATAATCGGATCTGATGGCGAAAAAGCACTAAACAATCATTAATATGATTAATAATATATATATATAATGGAATTAATGGAGTATCGACCTCAATTTTTTTTTTATTGCAGAAATGGATAGAGCGTGCAAAGTTATGCTACCCTGATTTTTTTCAAATTTTTTTAGAGCCCGGAAAATACTTTTAAAAAAACATTGAGTCTTTTTTGTGACGTCACGAGGAGGCAAATCCTATATTTTTCTTAAGGTTAAGATAACACGAACAATCGATTGTTGGTAGTCCCATTTGATTAACATGTAAACCTTAGCAACCTCATAATGATGTAATGATTCTGAATTTTTTTTTTAGAGACAGTTCTTGGCATCAAAAAAATATGGAGCAAATTTCAAAACAATCGGACGATTCAATTTTTTTAAATTAATTTTTTAGTTTCGGTCTCCATGGGAAAGCCCTATACTGAAAATTTAAAAAATTCATTTAAAAAAATTGGATCGTCCGATTGTTTTGAAATTTTCTCCATATTTTTTTAATGCCAAGAACTGTCTCTAAAAAAAATTCAGAATCATTATGAGGTTGCTAAGGTTTACATGTTAATCAAATGGGACTACAACAATCGATTATTCGTGTTACCTTACCCTTAAGGAGCGGCGCCTCGTGATGTCACAAAAAAAGAACTTTCAATAAATTTTTAAATTTAGTTCCCGGGCTCTTAAAAAATCTGAAAAAAATCAGGGTAGCATAACTCTGCACGCTCTATCCATTTCTGCAATAAAAAAAAATAGGTCGATACTCCATTATATATGCAGGTATATATTTTTTTTAGTAATTTTGCATATTTTATCAATTCCATGCATATGGCCGGGATGGGAAAATAAATTAAAGAAAATCTCGACCTAAAATTTAAACTAAAATCTGTAATATCTTAAATGTGCAAAATAAATATTATAATAAAATATAAATATTAAATTAATGTGCCCTTCGCTAGCTGGCTTATAGGCTTATAATATATATATATATATATATATATATATATTAAAAAAATATTATAAAGTAATAAATAAAAACAAAAAAACAAACAATAAACAAATATTAATAATTATATAATAAATTAATTTATTTAATTATTGTTATTTTTTCAATATACGATACAATTATTTAAGGTAGAGATAACACCGAACAGCTAGGTTCAACGTAATTCCCTTTGATTAACATATATGTAACCTTAGCAAATTCACAAAAATTCTGAAATTTTTTTGCTAGAGGTTATATATTTATGATATTATAAGTGCCTAAAAGCCATAGAAAAAGTTTCAAAACAATTCAACGAGCCGATTTTTTTAAATTGAATTCTTAGTTTGTCTCTTCATGGGAAAGCCCTATATGCTCACTATGCTGAAAATTAAAAAAAATAATTAAAAAAAAATCGGCTCGTTAAAAATGGAATAATGACCTTAATTTTTTTTATTGCAGAAATGGATAGAGGGTGCAAAGTTATGCTACCCTGATTTTTTTCAGATTTTTTAGAGGCTGGGAAGTATTTTTAAAAAATTATTGAAAGTTATTTTTGTGACGTCACGAGACGCCGCTCCTTAAGAAAAAGATAGGACTTGCCGCCGCGTGACGTCACAAAAAGGACTTTCAATAATTTTTTAAAAATACTTCCCGGGCTCTAAAAAATCTGAAAAAAATCAGGGTAGCATAACTTTGAACGCTCTATCCATTTCTGCAATAAAAAAAAATTGAGGACAATACTCCATTGTTTTAAAAATTTTTTCTATGGCTTTTACATGTTAATCAAAGGGGATTACGTTGAATAGCTGTTCGGCGTTATCTCTACCTTTTGGTAGAGATAACGTCGAACAGCTGTTCGACGTAATCCCCTTTGATTATCATGTAAACCTTAGCAAATTGACAAAAATTCTGAAATTTTTTTGAGAGGCAGATATTATAGAGTGCCTAAAAGCCATAGCAAAAGTTTCAAAAACATTTAACGAGCCGATTTTTTTAAATTAACTTTTTAGTTTGGCTCTCCATGGGAAAGCCCTATGCTGAAAATTAAAAAAATTAACGAGCCGATTTTTTTAAATTAATTTTTTAGTTTGGCTCTCCATGGGAAAGCCCTATGCTGAAAATTAAAAAAATTAATTAAAAAAAATCGGCTCGTTAAATCGTTTTGAAATTTTTTCTATGGCTTTTAGGCACTAATATCTGCCTCTCAAAAATATTTCAGAATTTTTGTCAATTTGCTAAGGTTTACATGTTAATCAAAGGGCATTACGTCGATCAGCTGTTCGGCGTTATCTCTACCTTAATTATAAAAGTAGTAAATTTATTTTTTATCTTTGTCCTCTTCTCCGAGACTCAAATTAAATATTTACCGGAAAAAAATAGTTTCGAACGATACCGAACCTTACCGAACATGTACGATCACGTGTTATGGTGATCAGCTGACGTATAAAAATGTCACTCGTGTTTTTTGCTAAAGAAATGGTTATATCGTAATAAAATGAAGAACTTTTTAGAACTTTTAAGTAGTAAAGGTCTGTGGATTATTTTAGAAGGATTGGCAGGTTCTTCCAGAGAAAAGAAAGACGTGGAGAAGTTTTTAAAGAAAAAAAAATGGTCTAACCCCTCCGCTCAATCATCTGATGATTCAACAAGGTATATATTTACTATTTTTAAAATATAATACATTTATTGAAATCGTCTTTAATTAAAATGTTTTATAATTTTTTTCTAATGTTGACTTTTATTTTTAAAGGAGCCAATGTCTGATTATTCAGCATGGATACCAATCACAGTGGCTCGCCTCGCAACTCCTTGATAGCCTCTCTCCAGGTACAAGTTCTGCAGAAGCTGCCAGACTCATGGCCAAGCAGGCTAGGTTTGAGTTCCTTTTACACGGACTTGGAGGACTCTCAGACTTCAAGGTGGCCACGGTAAAAAAAGAAAAAAAAAGTTTTTTTAGCCAGTTTTTTAGCCATGTCCGAAGCATAACATCAACTACATATGTATGCACTGTACGTATCATCCGTCTCAGTACATTACTGGTATATTTGCCTTGAGGCCCATCATCAGGCCCATGCAATGCTATAGATATATAGAGTATGATCATATGATGTGTATGATACAGCATGCATGTACATAATATATACAGTGTGTACTGTAATTTATTTTGTGAATATCAAGTAAAAAAATTTGACCATCTTCCCATAATGATGTATTAATTTTATAATATATTATAGCATGAACCCCCATGAACAGAATTTGAATGACTTCTTATTTACGTAAAAATCAATGAGCCAGAAACTGAGCTATAGTGATGTGATTTTTGGAATCAAATTAATCATCTTTCTTGGAATAAATAATTTTATATTTTATGATTGATTGCATTTCTGTTTGTTCTGTTGGTAGGAACTTTATGCCCTACTGGATGCAGTTTCTGGCACCG
The DNA here is from genome assembly GCA_949825025.1 of Siphlonurus alternatus. Taxonomy (NCBI): domain Eukaryota; kingdom Metazoa; phylum Arthropoda; class Insecta; order Ephemeroptera; family Siphlonuridae; genus Siphlonurus; species Siphlonurus alternatus. The sequence continues at coordinate 26,872,372 of OX463780.1, read as the reverse complement.
CCACTGGCGTAGTCCCTCCTCCTCTCTCTCCAGAGGCCTCACAATTCCTGCTGGCCTGCCTGTTGCAAGATGTTCCACTCGGTCTGGGTCTTGTTCACTGCCTTCTCAGTCGCTGTCTGCCACAGTTTGCAGACTCGGATGCAGCTCTTACTGCCATTTGTGGGGCAGCTTTGGAAGCTGCAATCTCACAGTTGGAGAACTCAGGGGTCAGCAAATTACGTAGTTCAGGTAATAAAAAATTGAGGTAATGTTGAATTTTTTTGTTTTACATAACATATTATATTTTTCTAAATCTAATTGGCTAAATCTTATTGAAATCCATTACTTTTATTTGACATTTCTATGAAGTAATTCATGCAAATGTTATTCTCAACATCTCTCACACTACTCCGTGTGTCTGGTAGGCTGTCTGCTGCAGCTACTAGCACTCACCGCTGACACTGCCGACTGCTTGCCTCGCCTACGCTCTTTAGTCTCACAAGGACTGCTGGAGGAGGGGGAGGTGGGCTTGACACTTGGGGCCAAGGGTGGCAGTCCTCCTCGCCTCTTGCAGGCATGGAACCTCCTAGAGGACCCTCCGGCTTCTGAACTGTTGACTCAGGATGGGGTGCTGCGGACCAGGGAAGCTTTTCTGAGGCAGTCCAGATCTGACAAGCACTGGCTACTAGACCTGCTGGTAATATCCATATGCAGTTGACACTAGAATTTGCAGAAGGTTAATACAAATAACGTATAAAGTTCATAAAATATGAAATAAAGTAAAAGCTACAATTTGTTTACTCTTATCATAGTTTTTAGTACAGCACTGGTGAAGTAAGCTATTTTGGTATCACATAATATTTATTTACATGGTGGTTATGATAAAACTGCTGTCAAATTGGATACAGTAAACTAAAGTAGAATATTTCGTTTTCAGGATGTTTGCTACTCTGTGATACAACAAGAAGATGTTGAGGCTACTACACAAATGCTCTCCCATGCCCCTGTGTTACGGTTGAGCCCTCTGCTACTGCTGAAAGCCTGGGAACAACAGTGCTGCCACCTACCTACCATCTCCCTCCTCAACCTCGCCTGCAAGGTGAGTCAAATAGCGGACGCATAATCTAACAGTGGTGACTTATGGCATTGATAGGAGAAAAACTTTTTTAACAAAATACAAAATAAACTATTTTCACTGTATTAAAAAAAAGGAGTATTCAATATGTAATAAAATGATAATACATAATGATGTTATATTAACTTATATAGTTAATAATTATTACATGTTCATTGATCACTGTAACTACTGTATTTTTATGCATTGCAATGAATGGATATTTTTAATAATGATGATCTTACTGGTTACAGTATCTTATTTTATACTTTTTTTTATTATTTATTGTAATTAATTAACATACCTAAAATGAAAGGAAGAAACTTTCTTAACTTGCTACGTATTTACTATGGTATATTTCACCTTTGTGTTCCAGAAGATAAACTCTGATCCCATATTTGAGAGGCTGGGATTCTTGCTGGAGCGTCGAGCCATTGTTGTCAGCTGGGTGCAGAACCAGAGGAGTAGCAAACCTTGGGAGGTTGGCATGATGGAGAGACTTGAGAGGCTTTCGACGCTGAGGGTGCTGCACGAAACAAAGTGCCTAGGGCTTGCAGACTGGACAGAAGTGCAGGGTTTGCTAGACCGAGCTTCAAGCACTGGAGAACTCTGGGAGGCCACTCTCTTCCAGGGCTTCTGTATCATCAGTAGTGCCCTCAACCTTGTCTGGGCCTCATCACAATCATCACAGAGTAAGTGTAAATCACTGTTATATTACATGTTTTGTTGTTGTTAAATTATAAAAGTAATGTTATTATAAAATAATGAATTTTTGCTTCATAATCTTATTAGTTGCACAGTACAAGAAAATTATTTTTGTCAATTTCAATTTATGTACTAAAAACAAGTCTAATACTGTACAGTATATTGGAATGTGAAAATGTTATTATTGTAACTAAAATGAACCTTATGTGTGTGCAGAAAAACAAAACTCCAAGTCAATAGCTGAATTTAAATCATCTAGTCATGACTCCTCTAAATTTGAGACTGAAATGATACAAGAACTAAAAAAGATACAAGAGCAACTGGACAAATTGTATCCTCTATCCTTTAGGTAAGTCATATGGGTGAAAATGAAATTAATTTAGCAAAGCTTACAAGTTTGATTTTTTTTTTTTTAATACAGGTAAAGAATAATCAAATCCTCCATAAACTGCTGCTTACAGTGCTTACACAACAAAAGAGAAAAATATAAAAAAAAAAAAAAATACATATTTTTTTAAAATAAAGTTTCTTTAAAAAGCATGTACAGTAGTTAATTGCTTATTTGCTGTGGTTTACAGTCATGTTAATTACAATATAGTTGTTTTTAATGTAATTGTTTTCTTGTAGATGAAAGTTGTGGAATTCCAAATTGGTCAAAATAGACCAAATTTTACGGCCTGTGTCTTATCTCTTGTTCCTGTTTGTGTCCCAGGCTGGAAGTGATGGAGAACTTGTTCTCACTTCTTTTCCTTCGTTACGAAGACTTACATCTGGACGAGGCCATGTCTGATAGTGAAGAGGAGGGTGAAGAAGACTGTCAACCAAACTCGGTTACATTTGATGAAAATGAAGAACTCGAGCCTCTAAGCAGCCCTTCAAAATCATCCTCCCCTTCTTCTTTGCCTCAGGCTACAAGATTTGAACAACCTAACCCTGAGAGCATCCCTAATTCACCCAAGTCATCCTCACCATCTAAAAACACTGAACCATTTCCACCTAAAATTCCTGAGATAAATTTGATGCCCCCTGAAAATGTTGAGTCAAGACCTTCAGCTACAGATCAGCTGGACTTAAAGTCTGAGAGTGCTGAAAACAGAGGCTTTGTGTGCAGTCCGCCTGTGATTCGAGCCATCCTGGAGTGTTTGCGAGAGTGTTTAGTGGACTGTACAGCAGCCTTCTACAAGCAGCGTGGCATAGTGAATACTGACACTGACTCTCCAGCTGCCAGTATGCAGAGACAAATCAATAAGTAAGAAGTTATCTGATAAATATCACTTTTCTTATTGGAACTGTAAAAAAAAAAAAAAAAAAAATGGAAATAACAAATCATTAAACTAGAATTTCTTTTCATGATTTTTTTCAAAATAAAAAAAATAAAAAATGTAGTCTCATTCCTAAATATTTCGTTAAATAATTGACCTCATAAAACACCAACAGATGGCATTGAAAATCTCCTCAGTAGCCTTTTTATCACTTTAGCCAGTAACAATTAAAGCTCTCAGCATCACAAATGCTGACACTTTCTAAATCACCCAGGTAAAATCCACCATGATATTAATAGCAATATTTTGTTTTCAATTAATTTTAAATTGTAATTGCAAATGGTCTATCTTAACAGGATGAAGATATGTGACTATATACTGTATTTGCCCTTAATTCTTCCTCACTGTGTTACAGTCTGACTCAATATGTGACGGAGGCTTGGTGGCGACTACAGCTGCTTGCTGATCTCTCTGGAATTCCACAAGATGAGGCTTCCTCTCCCAGGAATGAGTCTCAGGAGCAAACACCATATCCTAGCTTTTTTCAAGGAAAGATTCAGGTAAGAAGGGGTGGTTTATAGTTTATACTGCAATTAATTAATATTTTGATATTTTTTTATTTTATTTTTATAATTAAAAAATAATAAGACAATGAAGATTTAGATGCAAATTAAATTCTGTTTTGTCTTCAAAAATTTAGTCACAAATTCAGGGGAAGGGGAAATTAGTACATCTGCTTCTATGTTCATGTTTTGTGCATGTCCAGCCGGCCTGCTACGTGCCTCAGCCCCAGCGAGGCTACTCCAGCTCAGCAAGCAGCAGTGACGTGGAGGAGTCCCCCGTGGCAAGACGTCGCATGGAGCGAGCGCAGCGCAGACTGAGCCAGACGTCACGGCAGAGCAGGTCGGATCATACAGACAAATCCAGCGAGTCGAGTTCTACAAACACAGGTGAGTTGATGTAGACATGCCTAAAATGTGAGAAGGCCATAATACAATATACATAATTTAATTTAAATTCATCAACCATAATAATATGTACTGCTGTTTGATATGCACTTTTCTTGTATTATTCTAATCACTTCTCTTTTTTTTTAATTTTTGTTTATTTATTTATTTATTTATTTATTTATTTATTTATTTATTTATTTATTTATTTATTTATTTATTTATTTATTTATTTATTTATTTATTTATTTATTTATTTATTTATTTATTTATTTATTTATTTATTTATTTATTTATTTATTTATTTATTTATTTTTAATTAATTAATTTATTTATTTATTTTTTGTATTTCAATTTCTTTATGCTGATATAAGTATAAGTATAATTTATTGCATCTTTCAATGCTAGTATGTAACATACCCCACAATGGTTGTGAAATTATTTTTTTATTAAACTGCATAATATATGGTATTGTCTCCAGCAGTCGGCTCAGTGGCCAGCAGTTTGAAAATTCGTCGTCGGGCCCGCTCTCTGCGTCTTCCTGATGAAACGGACTCGCTGGTACGCGTTTTACTGGCAAGCCCTGTAAGTCTGGCAACCATGTGTCTGGCCAGGGGGGACTGCAGTCGTGCTTACCAAGTCATACAGGTAAGTGAAAAACCGTCTATTGTGTGTGCCATCTTTGCCTTCCACTTTTCATTCGATTCTAGGAATTTTCAGTGTAAGACATTTCGGTGTAAGGAATGTTCGGCGTAAGTGTTCGGTGTACGGAACTTTCGGTGTAAAGAAATCTTGGTGAAATGAAGATTCGGTGCAAGGAAATCTCGGTGTAAGGAAAATTCGGTGCAAATAGTATTTTTTTTTTTATGAAATGCCAATTTTTTTCGTGATATAATAATATAATAATGCTTTTACGTGAGTTTTCAAGGGGTCGTTTGTTGATTTTTTATTTTTTTTTTACATCAGCTTTCGTGTTTAAAAAAAAATATATATATTAATAATAATATTAATACAGTACATAACATGTTGTTAAAGAGAGTTATAAATTTTATTTTTTCAAAAATCTTACATTTCCCTGATAATAATAATGATAGTTCTTTACAAACTGGCACAATTTATTTTGAATTATTTTTTAATTTAAAATGTGGCAAATTTTCTACATGCAACAACTACGTATCACGCATAATAACTTCATATTAAATACATTTAAATAATATTTATACAGCATAAGTCAGAGTTATTATCAATGAGTAAAAATAATATATATTATTAAATCATTAATAAAATGAAAATCAACCAAAATAAAAATTTAATTGATATTATATTAACTACTGAAGCTGTGAACCCAATTATTGAATTACCATATTTACAATTTTACCGGCTGCGTGCAGTAATGTGATTCAAAATGATTTAGCCTTTAATTTAATATCGTGTTTCTTTTTCTAATAGATATCTTACCGTGCCTTTATAAATCTTTTCTTTCGCGTAAGTAAAATTCTTGTGAACAGCTTTCCGTCCTACATGGAGAGAACTTGGCACATTTTGCATTGTATATTATATACCGTACAATGTTTCGTTGATAATAATGATAATATTGCGTGATTCATAGGACTTGTATATTGACAACATGTACTGACTTTTGATATATATCATAAGTTCTTCTAATTCTGACCTCAAATAGAAAAAAGTATTAATAAATTGAAGAACAATTACATTTTTTTATATTTAACAGTTTTATTAACGTTGCATCAAATTTTCCTTACACCAAAAATTCCTTGCACCGAATCTTCCTTTCACCAAGATCTCTTTACACCGAAAGTTCCGTACACCGAACACTTACACCGAACATTCCTTACACCGAAATGTCTTACACCGAAAATGCCGGATACCTTTTCACTCTTATCTGCAGACGTACCAGCTTACACGCAGCAGTCTGGCTGCTGAGGCAAGGTTCCTTGAAGTCTATCAGAAAATCGCCACTGAGATTTGCCAGCCCCGAGTCTCCGCCAGTACATGTGTCATGAGGGACTATTCCATCGACTCCAGTCCTCTGAGTGGCAAGTTGGTCGTCTCTTCTTCCCTTGAGGTAAAGCTTAGCCACTACGTGACCTGAGTTGTAAAAATTGTATGAATTGCTAAAAATAATATATTGTTTTATTTGACAAACAATGCCATGACAATTGTCTTAAATTTTGAGAATAGATAGGAACAGATTTTGTCTCTGAACTGCAATGATTCAATTTTCATTATAATATTGCAAAAAAAAATAAAATAATAATAATAATAATAATAAAGGGCATCCAGCTACGGGATGGGCGTAGGCTCTTCTCTGGCTCGCGGTAAGTGTCCCCCCGCGCTCAGGAAGAACATGCGGGTTGGGGGTTGCCTTGCGAGTGTGACCTCTGGCCCGTAGCCTGTGGTTCTTGAACCACAGGGCGGCCAGGGCATTGGTTTGGGAAGCCCAAGATGCATCCCCACCTCTAAGTGCCCTGGTTAAAGGCATCCAGCACCCAAGAGTGCTAGCGGAAATGTGTCCCACCGCGCCTAGGAGAGGACCTGCCCGAAAGGCTGTGTGATGGGCTATTTGCGGGTTGACCCGCGAAGCCCTCATTGCCCGCAGCTGAGTAGGAGACGCTGGATCGTAACATCACCAACAGGATCAGCGGGCGCCTTCATCTTGGTCCAATTGGGCCCGGTGCTGGCGCTTAACCACCCCAACTAGGTTGGGAGTTATAAACCCGAATAATAATAAATAACAAATTTTAATAAATGGCAACATTTTTAAACTTTTTTTTCTTCAATTACTTAACATGATTTAATTACAAGTTTTCAGCACTAATACAGAAAGAGTGATTTTGTAACAGATGGTGCGACTTGCAGCGTCAACGGGAATCAACTCAGCTGGCATAGTGATACATTCAGAAAGAATTCTACCTCTAGCACCAGAAATACATGGCCTTGGCAAGATTATTTCAGGTATAATGTTATATTAAAAAAAAACATGAACATGTAATTTATAAGTTTTCTGAGAACTCCATTTGGTGATTAAAATCATGGTTTGCTGTAGAATACCATGGTGCAGGCACCCTGCTTGCTGGACTATCGGGAAAAGCTATGGCCGCCTGTGACCTTGCCTTGACCTTGGGACCTTCTCGCGAGGCCTCTCTTACCCTCCTTGAGGTTGTGTCCCAGCATTGGAGCCCTCAAGAGGGATCTCAGACACGCCATGGTACCACAGGACTGACGGCCTTTATGTTGACTGTCAGAGAGCTCTTCCGTAGCATGCAAAAGGTAAGCGGTGCCTCAGATAGATTGAGGCTAGAAAAACACAAGCATTTTTATCTATAAAATAATTTATAATAAAATTATTGCATTTTGAACTTACTTCTATATCGTTAATGAGATTGAAAGAGGAGGGAAAAAGGAATTGAGGTATAAAAACGAATTTAACATTTAACTTTTTTTGTGTACCTATCTAACTTCCTATATTAGTGACTTTAAAAGTATTTAACAGTTCATGGTGGTTTTTCAAAATTGTTTTTCATACCTTTCTTAATGTATGTGACTAACTAAATTAAAAAATATTTAGCAATTATTAAAAAATATATATAATTGCTATTTTTTTTTTCTTAATATCGAGAGAAAAAAAAACAACATCAATTTTTGACAATTGTGTTTCTAGATTTGCCAGACTGACTCTCGGGGTCTACCTGATCTGCTGTCGAGCTGGGAGCTGCCCCTCACTCTTCCTGTGATGAAGCAGCACGCCTCAGCGTGGTCCGCAATAAAGGACACTCTGACTTTGTACACTGAGCAGAGTGGCAGCAAGACACAGGTCACAGCTATAAAGAAGCTCATCGAGGTGTGCGCCTCCAGCACCTTCTACTGCGGTAATATCACTGTTGTCAAATTTCACGAGAATGTTCCCAAAAGAGCTTGCTAATATTTCTCTCGTACACAAATTATCATAGCTTTTTTTAATTATTTTTGCACTGAGCTTTTTAAATACTATATGTTTTCCACATCTGAACACTTCCTGAATGTTTCATTTTTGAGTTAATGTTTTTCTTGTTCAATGTTTTTCCTTACCACACATTTCTTCTGAAGAATTTTTCCCTATAAAAGTGCTGTTAGAAAATTCCTTTAACTTTAACATTTTTTAAATAAAAACAAACACTCTCTTCATCTCATGATAAATATAAATATGGTGAATAAAGTGTTGAAAACATTATTTGTAATCAGTTTCTAGTTTTTTAATGTAAAGCTATGGTGATGCATCTAATTAATGTAAATCATTGTTCAACAGAATCACGAGGCCTGATTCCTTCTGGTTTTGAGCCCCTCTTCTACTTGAAAAATGTGTTCTTGTACCTGCAGACCCTGGCATCCATTGTCAATAAAAGCTCCAACCAGTCCTCAGGTGAGATAAACGTTAAAAGGGGATCAGCATTCACATAAGTTGTAACTGTGAAGTTGAAAAATATTATGAATTCAATGATTACTTCAATTGTTTCAAGGATGAAAATGTCAGCAGTATTATTCAAAATTTGTAGTAAATGGATTCTCTTAACTTGATTGAATTAAACTGATAAATTATTCCCAGCATACAACAATGCAACATACAATATTTTTAATGGTGTAAAAAATGGTATAAAATTTGATAGTATTTCCCCACTCTTTTCTTTTATTTTTATTACTTAATTAAAGAAAAGGATAGATAAAATACAAAAAAAAAAATATATATATATTTAATTTTAAATGGATATTTTTTCTATTGAGTAATTATATTTTTCTTTTTGTGTATGATCATATGAGGTGGCATTCACAAAACATTGAGGCCACATCTCAGTTTTTTAAGTCTTGAAAAATTATGTCCTAAAATAATGACTAAAAACTAGCCTTAAAGAAATTGGTTGTTTTATGTACTGTCCATACCACTTATGTTGAAGCCTATTTGCAGCAGTTATAGTAAATTTATATAGTCAGACGCTGTGTAAGAGAATATTTTAACATATATTCCTTCTTTAGTCACTCTTTGACTCTCTGCATGCATTCTTTCAGGCCACTATGGTGTGCTTTCTGTTCTCTCGGAGAGCTGGGTCAAATTGCTTGGTCGCCTCGTGTTTGACATTGAGGCCCCCCTTGGTCGTGTGGAGCGTGTGGCCACTCGCCTCCATCTGGACCTTCTGCACGCCACAGTGGCCACATGCTGTCCTCAGCTGCACCTTGATGCACCTCCCCCACCCTTGTCACCTGCGCTGGCAGCGTGGGGCAAAATCAGTCTTAATGCAACACCACCTCAGGTATGAATAAATAGATTAAATGCAATTCAAAGAATGCTTTCAATAAATAGCCCATTATCATTTTATTTACTGAATATTCAAATTAAGGAAAATAAACCATTTAGGTTGTGATAATCTTATTAAAAGAAAAGGATAGGAATAACTAGCAAGGCCTTACCAATCGTAAGAGTCACAGCAGGTGGAAATTCTTGCGGTCACAGAGGTTCACTCGAAAGTTTTTACATTTTTGAAACGTTTCGCATCGTGGAGATGCTTCTTCAGTCACAAGAAGAAGTAGAATGATTTGACTGTTGGCTTGCTGGCTGGTATGTGAGGGGAGGGAGGGGAGACAGGAGAGGGGAGGTGTGGAATGAGTTGGTATGATATTTACAAGGGAGTGAAGGGGAATGATATTTACAAAGGAGGGAAATCTGAATTGAGTTATCTGAGGTTTAGCCCAGGCTTCTCCTCTATTTGCCTGGATTTCAGTACATTTTGATAAGCTAATTCCCACTGACGCAAAGTTGGATATTTGACGAATCCTGATAATGTTTTAATTGTTTTTACTGTGAAGCATTTATTGAGATCGTTAGTGTCATGTGAGGCCGCATGATCAGACACAGGCTTGCTCACGTAATGATGTCGTACATCAGACCTGTGTCCACTCATGCGGTCTCGAGTAGCCTGTGAAGTGAGTCCTATGTAAAAAGCATTACATTCTTTCTCCTGGTTTGTGTTTTGGTATTTTATTTTCTGTTTACATTCTAACATGTATATTGCATTTTTTGATGTGCATGTGTTGTGATTTTTGATAGGGTAGGTAACGTTCGTTACTGGACTTTTAAATGTTTGGCTGGCTATATGTATTTCACATGTTTGGCATTTTCTTCCTCTGTTGTCTTGTTTATCTTGGTTATTGCAGGGATATGAGCCAGGAGGGGGTGGTTTCGGTTTTGGGGTGGGATCGGTATGAGACAAAAGTCTTCTGAGGTTTGGCGGTTGACGGAAAGTTATGGCTGGGGGCTTTCTCACCTATTCAAAAAGCTCAAACTTCAGAAGACTTTTGTCTCATACCGATCCCACCCCAAAATCGAAACCACCCCCTCCTGGCTCATATCCCTGCAATAACCAAGATAAACAAGACAACGGAGGAAGAAAATGCCAAACATGTGAAATACATATAGCCAGCCAAACATTTAAAAGTCCAGTAACGAACGTTACCTACCCTATCAAAAATCACAACACATGCACATCAAAAAATGCAATATACATGTTAGAATGTAAACAGAAAATAAAATACCAAAACACAAACCAGGAGAAAGAATGTAATGCTTTTTACATAGGACTCACTTCACAGGCTACTCGAGACCGCATGAGTGGACACAGGTCTGATGTACGACATCATTACGTGAGCAAGCCTGTGTCTGATCATGCGGCCTCACATGACACTAACGATCTCAATAAATGCTTCACAGTAAAAACAATTAAAACATTATCAGGATTCGTCAAATATCCAACTTTGCGTCAGTGGGAATTAGCTTATCAAAATGTACTGAAATCCAGGCAAATAGAGGAGAAGCCTGGGCTAAACCTCAGATAACTCAATTCAGATTTCCCTCCTTTGTAAATATCATTCCTCTTCACTCCCTTGTAAATATCATACCAACTCATTCCACACCTCCCCTCTCCTGTCTCCCCTCCCTCCCCTCACATACCAGCCAGCAAGCCAACAGTCAAATCATTCTACTTCTTCTTGTGACTGAAGAAGCATCTCCACGATGCGAAACGTTTCAAAAATGTAAAAACTTTCGAGTGAACCTCTGTGACCGCAAGAATTTCCACCTGCTGTGACTCTTTCGATCGGTAAGGCCTTGCTGGTTATTCCTATCCTTTTCTTTTAATATTTACTGAATATAAACAGTATTGAAACTTTTACTGCTAAAAGGCCATACAGCAGCATTTTTTCCTCCCTCTGTTATTGTATCATATCAGTTATAATTGGGCACAAAACAATTAATACATTCTTTTTAAGGTAGTTTAAAGGTAATTTAAAAATTTACTAAATGCAGAAACAAATTGGATATAAATCAAATTCACTACATCCAAAATTGAAATAAGTTGTGTTATATACTGTAATATCATACCTAACAATTTTTTGCAGCAATGCAAGGAGGACATTCCCATGGCTAGCGACCTTGTCACTTCCCTCCTCAATCAGCTGATTACCACTCTACAAGCCAACAGCAACTCCCCCATCCTCTCGCCTGAAGACTTCACTGCTGCTTCACTTAACCTTGAGGTCCTACAAGTGCTTGGTGACACCACCAAACTTAGCAACGTTGACCTGGGAGTGCTCACTCAGCAAGCAGACAAGGTTGCTTTCCTGACCAACGTGTCCAACCTGCTGTTCCTGCATGCCCTGGTGGTGCTCGGACCTGACTGGGGCCTCGTGTCACCCAGCTGGGCTGAGAAAAGGGCAGCCTTCAACTGTGTGGGCTACCACGTGGGCCAAATGGGCTTCGTACCCCTCAGTGGACTAATGAAGCAATTATTGGGACAAGACTCAGAGCTCATGTTGGCAGTCCAAGACTGTAATGATCAGTACTGGAGTCTCGAAGAGAAGAGAGCAATGTTTGTGTTATCACAAGGAACTGTGCAGAGCCCTGCTATTCAGGTAAATCATGAAGAATCATTTATTTCTTTTTGTTCATCACCAACTTCAAAGCAATCTATTCCAACTACTGTATAACTAGTTCTTTTATTCTTACCTGTACTCACGCACTAACCTTATTCCAGGTACTAGAGCCTGGGCAAATAGACAGCACCCTGGATGCTGCCATGTCCTACTACATATCTCGTTGTGTTCGTGTGGAGGGTTCACTAGAGGGGTGCTTGGTGCTGGTGATTCCACCACTGGTACTGCGGCACCTTGGTCTTAGCTCGCCCTCTGCACTGGACCAGGGGGAAGAGGCTCGAGACGAGCCAGCACACTCTACACAAGTACCTCGCGTGGCCCACCTGGCCAGGGACTGTGCGCCCCACTTGCCAGCCCTGCTGGGGCTGCTGCAAAGACATGCGAGGGGGCAGTTGCAGAAACAGCTGTCTGAGTGGGCAGACAGGTGGCATGGCAGAATGGACAGCAGCTCAGGTGGGTCACCCAAGGTGTCTGTCAAAACATTGTAGAAGAAAAACTTGAGTTGGTTTTGTGTCTTGTTATTATTTTGATAAATTATGGAATATTAAAAAAAAAAAAAAAAAAAAAAACAAGTGTGAAATATTTTATAGTATCTTTTGTACTGTAGTGTTATATGTAAAAAAAAAAAAAATGTTACTTCATGCAGAGTTATAGAATTTTTTAATTATTTAGGTATTAAAGCCAATTAATTTACATAAAAGATGCAGCTAAAAAATGAACATTATTTTAGATAGTTATTAAATTTTCACCTTTGACTTGCAAAAAACAAAGGTATTGCTAATTACAGAGCAGCATTATTGTACACTGTTATATAATTAATTTCTTTATTTTTAGTTCTGCTTGTTACCGTTGAAGAACACAGCTCTAACTTTGGTGTGGTGCTTCAGTCTTCAAACCAAGTTTCAAATCCAGAGTCCATGCAATCTTCACTGATCACAATAGATGAAATGACATTAGAGCCCGGATGGGAGAGTAAAAAATTGACTCAAGTAGTTGGACAGTATTTAGAACATCATTGTTGGCTTGTTGCATTGTTGGCAAAGAGACTGCGTCAGGAACCTGGGGTGAGTTGTCTGCTGCAGTGTACAGCGATTAATATATTTTCAAATTTGATGCAAATAATGGATTTGTTTTTGTTTCATTAAAAATTAATAAAGGACTTAAAATAATTAATTGGGTTACTTAACACTTAAAGTGAATCGGATCTCCTTTTTGAGTCACCCTTTGAACATTCTGTTATAAAAATTGTATTACTGTACTGTATTATGTTCTTTTGCTCAATAAACATTTATATTATTATTATTAATATCTAAATACATTAATAAATTTTATTTTTCAAAGAAAAGCATATGAATTTTGTTATATTGATAGTAGGATGTTGAATTACATAGAAAAAAAATCATAAAATTAGAAGCATTTCAAAACATTACTTTAATCTCTTTTTTTCCTTTTTAATGTCCACAACTTACAACATCTGATATATTATGTTACCATTGCCAGGACTTCATACAGTTGCCACGCACCTCCTGCCTGGATCGCTTCCTGATCGACTACATGTCAGCACTGGCCCCTCTAGGTGCCGGCAACTTGACCCTGGCCGCCTTACAGCCATGGCGACCTAAGACTTTGTGGCCAGTGCTGGACCAACTCCTTGCAGAGCAGCGAGAGACGGAGAGTGCTGGACTTATCCTGAACCTTCCAGAGTCATATGTGACGAGTGACGTCAAACTGCAGACGTTCAGGGACTTGTTGTTGTACCACCTGGCCAGCCAGCCTCAGGCTGAAGGTGAGAGAAATTAACCTTTTTTCAAAAGTATGGGAAGTTGAGTTTTATATGAAGGATAACACTTGACAGTTTGTCTGTAAATCTTTTTAATATCATGATTTTTTTATACAATGAACAAAAATGTTTTTTTTATATAATTATTTTTACTGATGGAGGTTAGGTATATAATGTTTTGTTTTGTATCCTTTGCCCATTTCTACTACATGATTTTACAACTTTTCTTCTACTGTATCCTCACTAAAACAAATTAATTATTCTATCCAGGAATTTATGCACCTTGGCGTCTGGCTTTATTGCTGGGAACCTCTGAGCTGCGAGCTCAGTGTGTTCTTGATGCCATCAAGTTCTGGCCGGGCTCTGAGAGTATGGAGACCTTGAAGACGGTCCTCGGAGAGCCAACCTTGACTCCAAGCATGAGGAATCAGATCAACAACACCTTGCATAAAGTCTCCATCTACCAACAAGTCCATCAAGCGCTCTGCTACTATCAGCAAAATAGGGTATCTTCCATTGTTACACTGAACCTCTAGTTTGTATTTAGCTTTAATATTTTTTTTTTAAACTTAAGGCTTAACCTGAGATATTCGGACGAAAAAAGTCGTATCGACAGATGTTCTTGAAATTAATTTGGTAGACTTACAACAATTGTCCAAATACTACTGATTTTTTTTAGATTTTTTTAACCGTTGGTTTAATTATAATTAATTTATTCAAATATGTATTTTGTATCCTTTCAATGTTAAATTTTTCAACCAACATTGCACAAAAACGGCTCGAGCATTTTTTTTAAATTTTACATGGATTAAAAGCTAATTTTTTGGACTATTTTTCTGAATTGTTTTCATATATTTCGAACCATGGCGATGATCGTTTCTGATATGTCCTAAGAAACTTGGCAACGCTCTCAAGGACTGTAGTTACCACCCCCTCCTAATCTTTTATTCGCATTACTATTGCAACAGTGTTGTCAGATTTGCAGGTGTAGCCACGCCTCTTGACCTTGACAGACAATTTCTCAGGTTATACCTTAATAAATCAATACTGTAATGAGTATTTCTGAAGCAAGTGGAGTAAGAATCGAGTACTATGGAGGTCTAATAGTGGGTGGCCAAGGTAATAATGACTGGCTTACCCAGTAAGGAAAGTGGCGTCATGTTATGTTCATATATGTAATGAAAAAATATTTAAACAAAACATGAGTTGAAAATATTCCAATTTGAATGATGTTAGTAGATTTTTAAGATTAAAATTTCACAAAACTAATGGAATATCAATTCACTTGTTCAATCTACTGGTTTTATTAGTGTCCGCCATAAACAAAATAGTAATCTGCCTGTGAATATCTGAATATTTCTACCTATAACATAACAATCGTATTGTAATCTCAACTGTCTTCTGTCTCTAGTTTACCACACTGGGGGGCTGGTATGACGTGTGGCGACTGTCCGAGACCGACCCTGGCCAGGTATTACAGTCCCTGATTGATGCCAAGCAGGTAAGGACCAGCCATTTCCTTTCTGATTGCTCCAGTAGTTAATCTGTTCCCCTGGCTGCATTTCAGTTTCGTCTGTGCCTGCCATGGGCGGAGCTTCACGGAATTCCCCACAGAGCTCAGCACCTGGTAAACAGCAGCTTCCTATCCTTACTATTGGAAACAGAAACCTCGGACTTCGCATCAGCTCTTAAGGTATGTGGTCTCTGGGGAACACGAACTGGAAGTTAATGTATTGTGACTATTAGTTATTAAATTAAAAATGAGAGGGAAAAAAATATTTTAATTTAACTGAGATGCAATTATTGTTTGTGAGGTGTTTCTGCAGAACTATGTTGAATTTTCATTTATAGATGCATTTTTTGATACCGTATTGAACATTCAAATTTTAAATTTGCCTAGGCTTTACGATTTTGCAGACAATCTTGATAAGCTGACACTAAACTGATACAAAGAAATGGTAACAAGAACAACATATCTCTTCCTTCGTAGCTTCTTCGCTCGGTGCCACTACCCCAAGCAGTCTCGATCTGCCGTCGTCTGCTGGGCTTGCTGACCTCTCTGCCAGCTCTGAGGTTTGTGGTGGGGTTTGCCCTGGACTCATGCGTGCCCTGGCTGAAGGACAACCCCGTAGTGTGGTCGCGGCTGCAGCTGTGGGGGGTTGGGCTGGCAATGCTGGCCGTGCTGCCCGAGGAAGAGCAGCTGCGAGACAAGCCTCTTGCCTCCCAGCCTCACCTCCTGCTGGAGCAACTGCTCATGAACACCAGGCTGGCAGTCCTTGCTACGGCTCTCAACATACTGCGGACAGCAGACCTCTCTGGTGAGTCGACTTCGTTTTTATAAAATTTTATCTCCGTTTTCATGTCGGTTGATTGTATAGTTTGTAATAATTTTACACCAAAATCTTGGCAATGTAGAGAAAGATTCTAGGAATTTTCGGTGTAAGACATTTCGGTGTAAGCGTTCGATGTACGGAACTTTCGGTGTAAAGAAATCTTGGTGAAAGGAAGATTCGGTGCAAGGAAATCTCGGTGCAAGGAAAATTCGGTGCAAGGAAAATTCGGTGCAAATAGTAATTTTTTTTATGAAATGTCAATTTTTTTTGGATATAATAAAATAATAATATTAATACATAACATGTTGTTAAAGAGAGTTATAAATTTTATTTTTTCAGAAATCTTACATTTCCCTGATAATAATAATGAGAGTTCTTTACAAACTGACACAATTTATTTTGAATTATTTTTTAATTTAAAATGTTTTGCAAATTTACTACATACAGCAACTACGTACAGAATAACTTCATATTAAATACATTTAATATTTATACAGCATAAGTCAGAGTTATATTATCAATGAGTAAAAATAATATCTATCATTATTAAAATGGAAATCAACCAAAATAAAAATTTAATTGATTTTATTTTAACTACTGAAGCTATGAACCCAATTACTGAATTACCGTATTTACAATTTTACCGGCTGTGTGCAGTTGCTTGTTTCAAAAAATGAATTAACCATTAATTTAATATTGTGTTCCTTTTTCTAATAGATATCTTACCGTGCCTTTATAAATCCTTTTTTTTTTTTTTTTTTTTTTGCGTAAGTAAAATTCTTGTGAACAGCTTTCCGTCCTCCACGGCGAGAACAACTTGGCACATTTTGCTTTATATATATACCGTACAATGTTTCGTTGATAATAATGGTAATACTGCGAAATTCATAGGACTTGTATATTGACAACATGTACTGACTTTTGATATATATATAGCATAAGTTCTTCTAATTCTGACCTCAAATAGAAAAAATATTAATAAATTGAAAAACAATTACATTATTTTATATTTAACAGTTTTATTAACGTTGCACCAAATTTTCCTTACGCCGAAAATTCCTTGCACCGAATCTTCCTTTCACCAAGATCTCTTTACACCGAAAGTTCCGTACACCGAACGCTTACACCGAAATGTCTTACACCGAAAATGCCGAATACCGTAGAGAAATACTTGATTTATTTTATAAAAGTGTTACCATAAATTAGTTTTGTTAAGTTTTTGATGAATGGGATTAGAATGGGATCAGACTCAAGTCTTTTTATCATATAAAAGTATACAGGTCTTTCACCATACGTTATAAAATAATATATGTCACGATTTTGTAGGCAAAACATTGTCAGTGGCATAGCAGATACGTGCTAAGTTGCTCTCGAAGTTAATTTTTTTTGGTTATTGGTATATTTTTTTTTTTTTAATTTTCTTTCATAAATGGTGTCAAGAAGAGCCAATGCTACTGAAGAAAGAAAAAAACATTGAACTTCGAATTTCGGGTTTTTATGAAATTTGGAAAAATAATTTCCAAACCTTATCAACCTAGGTCAGATGAGTAACCTGGGTGAACTTCTTAACAAAACTCGATTTTATTTATTTATTTTTTTTTTTTTTTCAAACCTCGGAATAATTACTAAAAAAAATCGAAACTTTAAAATTTTAAATTTCACCATAAACTTGAAAACAATTTTTTTACCCTTAATAAAAACCTATATCTTGATTTTTTATATATATATTTTTTTAACAATGTGCTTTGGAATGAAATTATACGCTTTTTGTAGTTTGACCTTTGACCTAAATAAAATTTCAAGGTCAACATTGTCAATGCGAAAAAGTTTAGCAACCCTAGCTACTGCAAACTTAAAGAAATTTTAATTTTAATTCTATGTAGAGCAGAATTTAAGATACAATTTTTTTTATCTCTCGAGATTGCCCTCTTTGTTGATTTTTTTTTTTTTTTTTTTTTTTTTTTTTTAATATGAAAAAATGATATTCAAATCTAATTAACCTAGGTCAGATGTGTAACATGTGAAATTCTGAAATTCTTCGAAATCTATTGACGTGATTTTAACCCTGTGTGTTTCGTTTATAAACCCTTAATTATATCAAAATAATCCGCAAGTTATTTTCAAATTTAATAAAAAACTTAAATATTGGACGATTCTCTGATATATTGCTCAGGGATAATGAAATGGTTGCAATTAACAAACGGACATGATTAAGACAAGTACTCTCAAAAGCCGTAATTTCGAGATGACGCGTTTTTTTTTTTAATTCTCCCCTCCCCTTTTCCGAGTATGTTTTTTTTTTATTTTACCGATCAAAAATTATTCCAACTTACTAGATACCATCAACGCTTTGATTGTATTCACAAATGGTTTAAATTTAATTAACATTAAATTAATTAATCAAATTTAATCCTCAACGTACGTACTGGAACCAATTTGCAACTTCTGTCCTTTATTCCACCATTCAGGGCATTCAGTGTAGCTTTGTTACCATCATAATATTAAAACTAAAAGATTTCGTTGACGATATCGTGCAGCGCTGCCGAGCGACTCTCTGTCCCAACCCGCAGCAGTAGACGCGATGCTGCGACGGTACGCGGGCAAGGCGCTTGACTTGCGAGTGTCGCGCCGCTCACCACCGGAGGCCGTGGCCTATTCTGACGAGGTGCTGCTGCTATCGCTCTCTACGGGCTCCATCTCCAGCGAGCCTACACCCTTTGTGATGCCCGCAATAGCGCCTCCAAGGGAACATTGGGTACCCAATGACGAGGTACGGTCACGTCAAGTGCGATTTTATGCTTCAATAATATACGCTTCCAAATTCATATTATATTATGTCATAATAGGCGAAAAGTAGTGTTTTTATTTCAATAATTCCACTGTTTGATAACTTAATTGATCCTTAGCATTATTAGTTCATGATGACAGTTAGTAGTTTTTTCTTTGCATTCAACGCAAAAGGTTATAAGGATTGTTTACAGCATGATCACATAATTAAGCTATTCTATTTCGCCTTTTGCTTTGAACGCTATACTATATTTATTTAGCGACTTCTTCTTAAGTTACATCTTTAGATGTCAAAAATTTTCAAAAATAATAATAATAATTTCTATGTATTTTTTTTTTCCCCACGATAAAAGCTAGCGCCGTTAGACTATAACTTATAATGTAAACTCAATATCGTTATATACCAGGTGACCGAGTGCATGTGCTGCCTAGCCACGACATTCTCCATGTTCAACAGACGTCACCACTGTCGGCGGTGCGGCCGCGTCGTCTGCGGCTCCTGCTCTAACCACCGAGCCAAGGTAAGGAAGGATATATGTCGTCTGCAGTCTGCACCTTATATCGTTGATATAAATCGAGAGTTTCAGATATGTCATTTTTATATAACATATTGTAGTAAATAATTATATTATTACAGTATATATTATACATAAATATATATATTATAAATTCAGTATAATTTAAATTTAATTTAATTTAACGAAACGTTATATTTATAATATATAGTTTGCGTTTTACGATGATATTATTGTATTTCTCGTACGTGTTGGAGACAAATTGCTATACCTTTTTTTACATTTCAATGTAATTATTTATCTAAATCATGAAAATATCTAACTAACAAAATGTAGAAAAATGACTTTTAGGAGGAACTTTTATCTTTTTACTTCGTATTCATCATTTAAAAAAAATATATTAACATCGTCAAATTTGGTGGTTAAATAATTTGTATAATACTATTTGTAGTCTCGATCAGAATATAGTACTTTTGTTTTTGTTCATGCATATATCTTCAAATGTTCATTTGACGTTATACTTCAAACATTATATTATTTTATTATATATAGGTTTGGTACTTTAATGATGAGTTATAATAAGGATTAAAAAAAAAATGTACGCTTTGCACTACCCTACTTCTCCACTTATTTATAATAGTAACTTTGGTAGACTTAAGTCTACAAAATTATGAAAAGGATTTGGATTTTTTTTATTATAATCTTATATTATATAAACTCTTGATTAAACTCTTGTAGTTCTGCTTTTTGCTGATAGTTGATAGTACGAAAATTACGAAACTCGGTTAGCATTAACAGTCGAAAATATTTGCAGTCGTAAATATGATGCTCTGGTAATATATTGTGTTCCATGATGTTACTATTGTATAAGTGTATGGTCCACGTCAAGATCAATGAAGAAAGCATCTCCGTGTACCGCACACAGGTGGACGGCTACGAGGAGCTGGCAGTGCGTGTGTGTGACGACTGCTGCGGCCAGATGCGAGCTGAGAGTTCCCCAGGGGAGGGCCCCGTGCCCCCACCATCCTCGTCCTCGTCGCAGCAGGCCCGCCCCGAGTGGCGTCTGTTGGGCGAGGAGCCGCACGACGCCACGGTCCGCGAGGAGTTCGGCTTCGAACACGCACCCAGCGTGGCGCTCTGTCTCTCGGTGCTCGGTCTGCACTCGGAGCACGCCGCGGCGCAACCCCGCTTCCTGCTCGAGGCCGCTGACCAAATGCTGCAGTTGCTCGTACCCTCGGCTCCAGGCCAAGTCAACCCCGAGTTGGACTACGCCCTCGTCATAAGAATGGCTAGGTGAGTGAACGTTTTGGTAAACTGTTTTAGTAAATATGATTTGATGCTATTTATTCGTATTGCACTATTTATAGCACAATGTCGTAATTTTGAGTGCAAGTAAACGTGAAGGCATGGAAGAGATCGAAGCATGTCATGCACAAATAATATCGATCCAATTGGAGTCATGGGAAACACCAAGAGTCCAAAGAGGAAGACCCAACCATCGTCAATCTGTCCTCAGGAGCCTGGTGGTTGCGGCCAAGGTACGGTACGCACGTGCGGCGCTCAACTCAGGCGTGGCGCATTGTGACCGTCTGCTGGGTCAGGTGGACCTGCTGGCGCTGTTGGTGCGAAGCGGGTGTACCAACCTTCTGCCCGGAGAACCCCTGCCGCTCGGTGAGTGTTAAGACGTCAAGACAATTTAGGAGGAAAAAATTGCTATTTACAGAATTATTTCGATAGATAATTAATATTGATGTATTTTATTGTAAAAGTTAATGTTCTGCATGTTTGTGTAATATTTTTGCAATAAAAAAATTATAGTAAAGACTTTTTTTAAAGAAATATAATATACTAATCTCATGAGAGAACCTCAGACAACGACGGTCGTTGCATATTAGTGTAAATTTGCTGTCGTTTCGGTCGCACTTGCTGACGTTATTCATCAACGATAGGTGGCCACGCACTGCGTCACTTACGAGACCGACTTGTGGGTGCTGAACTGTGGCCTCTCGCGCTCGAGGTTTCCACCAAGGCGGGTCTCGAACGCGGGGGCGTGTGGGCAGCATGGGGCAAGGCATGCCTGCGTGCGGGCCGCTGGAACGAGGCTCGTGAGCACCTCGCGCACTGCCTGCAGTCTCCAGGTAGTGCTCAAGACCCTGCTCCTGCGCCTTTGCTAGGGGAAATCCTCCGCATCCTACAGGAAAGCAATTACACGCCAGATCCTGCCGTGAAGAAGCAAGCGGAACACATTTCCGCGCCGGCCCTGACCGTGCTACACTCCCTGGCATCCCTGGGAGCGATTTCCCAGGGTAAGATGCCGGTACCAAGCTCAGAGCCGCTCCATTACAGTGAGAGTCAGTTTTACCTGAGACGGTACGGCAGCACTGCGACCACCCTCGGGTTCTTCCTTTCGCACGCTGACGTCAAGTCTGCACTGAGGTTTGCGAGGGAGAGACTGATAGAACCGGAGGTGTTTGCAGAGGCGCTTTACAAGCCGTGTCTCAGACAGGGGCTGATAAAACAACTGCACCAAGAGATGAGCTCCGTGGACCCGACCCTCGAGCTGTGGAAGGTACGTGATTAATTCTGGGGTCGATCAATGATCAATAATTATTAAACCAAAAAGTATATAATTATTATAAGCGCCAGAATTATATAGCAGCGCATATCAAAAAATAGTAAAACTTTATTTTTCCGAAGTTCTTTAATTGCAATTTTATAATAACAAAGAATAAATTTTACTGAGAATATTAATTTTGTGCCTCAAAGCTCAAAGACAATATGCAGTAATTTATGCGATCTGTGTGCGTGATTTTACCTTTTTATGTCGTGAATGCACGGATCATATTATATGCGACATATTTTTGTGACGCTTATTATATTATGTTGTCCCAGCCGCGTAACGAGTTTTTCATTTTATTTAACCAACATAAAATTTACGGTTGAGTTATTATACTAAATTAAATTGTGCCCAATATAATTGTTATCTTAATAAAATCAATATCATGATATTCATGATCTCACAATATTAATTCTCGCGCTTTTTAATATATTGCGAGTGTTCGGAGTGTTGATTGAGTTTGAGTATAATATATTATCATGTATTAAAAAATGATCGAGTTCCTATTTTAAAACTCGAGTGTATAATATTTATAAAACCATTAATATATCCGATTTAGTATGAACATTAATTGTTTTGTAGATTAAAATAACTATTTATAAGGACTAAAAAACTTCAATAAAATATAATTAGTTATAATTGAAAAAAAAAAAAAGAAGAATGTGTAAACATGCGTCCTTTTTTTCTTTGTTAATTTATTTGAAGTTACAAGTTTTCTCCATACTCTCGTGTGGAGTGTTTCCATAACAATGGCCCACGCTACCCCAGTCAGTGACCTAGCTTGTCCTGCTCGGTTCCAGCCGCTGCTGCTGCACGCCGGGCGACTGCTGGAGCGCCAGGGTCTGCTGCACTCGCTCTACCAACTGCAGTTGTACGCACGCGACTTGGTGCGCGCCGCCATGACGTGCATCCGCTTTTACCGTGCGGGGGCGAGGTGCTACTCAGACCTGGCGCCCGAGCACCTGCACCGAGCCAGGGTGCACCTTGAGGAGGAGCTCACCGCCGCGCAGTGGGAGTCCTCTAGTACGTCTCTCGCATGGTTTTATGTTTCGTTTCTCTATTGTTTTTCATAAAAAAAAATCCCCATTAAGCGATCTTCTTTATTCAAATCCATAATAGCCCTCTTTCTATTATTTTGGGTTATAATGTTATAAGCGTTATAAGCTTTATAAAGAAAAGCGCGCTTGAGTACCAAGAATAAATTATGCAATAATTTTACTTATTTATTTTTAATTAAATTTTTTGGCTCTGTCTTATTATTACACAAATATATATTCAAGGAAAGATATTTAAATATATATTTATAAACATTCATTTATATTAGAACTTTCGTATCTTTTGTTACATCAAATGGACGATTAATTTAATTTATATACTTTACTATTTTTGAAAGGGCAAAACACACAATAATAACTACTAAACTACATTGATAGCCAGCAAAAAATTATAAGCAAAAATAAATTGTTAATATTTATAATTACTGCTATATTACATAATGTGTGTGCTATAACAAAAAGTCCATACACCTGGAAATATTGAGGTATGAACTGTCCATTGCTGGCCATGCATCGTTATATAAATTCTAATACTTCATATTAATGGAGTACCGACCTCAAAATTTTTTATTGCAGAAATGGATAGAGGGTGCAAAAATATGCTACTCTGAATTTTTTCAGATTTTTCTGAGACCAGGAAGTATTTTTAAAAAATGATTGAAAGTCCGTTTTATGATGTCACGGGCGTTAATGTCCTATCCTTTTCTTAAGGAGAGGCGCCTCGTGCCGTCATCAAAATGGACTTTCAATATTTTTTAAAAATACTTCCCGGTCTCAGAAAAATCTGACAAAATTTAAAGTAGGATATTTTTGCACCCTCTATCCATTTCTGCAATAAAAAATTTTGAGGTCAGTACTCCATTATTAATTGATTCATAATAATTTAATATAAAATGTACATTAATAAAGTTTTAATTGAGATTTGCTCCACCATTTCCTTCTATTTTTGTTACCTTTCAATCTTAACATTGTTGCGAGGCCCCTTGTTTATTTCTCTCCCTAATGTTATTTCCACCCCAGGCTCTCGGGACAGAGACTCTGAGAGTCCTTCTACCAGCGCTGACTCTCCCGAGCTTCCTGCCGAGGCTCAACTGCCGCTGAAGCTTCCTGCTCGCCAGTTGGATCACCACGTGAGCACCATCTGTCGCCAACTCGAGGCAGGCAAATTCCTGGCACAGTGTGAGGGGGAGGGGCGTAGTGTGGTGGGCGTCGCTGCAGACCTGGCCAGGTGGGCGGAGCCAAATGTCATCCCTTTAATACCTACACTCTTTGGAAACAGCATCGAGCGAGCACATCTCTCGACTCTGGTCATTCTGTGCGGCAAGAATGTAGAGGAAGGATTCGGAGTTACCTTCAGGTATGTCATAAGGTGTAAAAATTAGCTAAATTTTGCTTCTTAGAAAATATTCAGTGTTCTAGCTACATAGAACTTTTTTTCATCAAGCTTACAAAATATATATTCTTATTGAGTATTTGCTGTTGCCAGGATAATACAGGACTTCCGTCTTCATTCTTTTCGTATCTACTCGCTTGCTGCCAAGTGGCTGACTGCAAGGGCAGAGCTGGAGCGGCTGGAGCAGCTGGTGGGGTGCATTCGCAGCTCCGGTTCTACAGACTCTGCCGAGTGTAGTGACCGTCTGCTGCTGGCGTGCATTGGTCAGCTGCATGAACAGAGCCAGACTGACCAAGCAGAGTCACTCGTGGGACTGGTCATCGACCCTCCTACCAAGGTAGGCAAACAATTCTTTGTTCCTTAAAAAAAAAAAAAAAAAAAAAAAAAAAAAAAAGTTGAAATAAAAATGAAAGTTATGTAACTTAATTATTATTAATTCTAATTTTTAATATGTATTAAAAATATATACAATATTTTTTTAGTATGTTTTAAAAATATATACAATATTTTTTTAATAATAATATATTAAACATAATTAAACACTTTGTTTTAAGGGTAAGATAATGTGAACCAGATGATTGACGTAGTCCCACTTGATTAACATGTAAGCCTTAGCTTAGTAGCTTAATTATCTTACCCTTAAATTTCATCATCTATAATATTTCAACAAAAACTTGTCAAGAAAGTACAAGAATAAGATGGAGCAGTCTACCAGAATATTCACAGAAAAATTATTTTGAAATGTGTCACTGACTGTTAAAAGGAAACACACTCATCTCCCTCTATTTATTTCTTCAGGTTGAGGCTCACCTGCTGTGTGGGCAGCTCAAATCTGCCTACCTGCTGGCCGTCAAGCTTGGCCGAGTGGCAGACGTGAGAGCGGTGCTGGCACAGGCCGAGAGAAACAACCAGCCGGTGATGCGGCGCATCTGCACCCAGTGGCTTGACCAAAATACCAAGACTTTGCCTCATTGACCATTGGTGCCTCCAGGCTCAATGCCTTATTGACATTAATCAAATAAATAATATTTGAATTTATTTGTTTTGTGGCTGAGTGACACATTAAACCTAAATTATATTCACCAAATGACAAGTCATGTATAAAATGAATTTTAATAATAAAAAAGTGAGATATTGTGTCAAAATTTTGCAAACTAAAACAAGCAGAATATAAATACTAATTATGCAACACACTGTTATAGTTTGCAAACAACCAATGTATGATGTATATTATATACCTTCACTTTGATTCTCTTAAAAAGTTGATAATCTCTAAATGTGATGTACCTTTTTGCCAAAACATCACTATGTTATGTAATTTCAACCCACCTATCCTATTAACATGTGATGTTATTTCACTTTGTTCTTATGTAAATCTCATAATTAATTGAATCTAGTGATTCTGTTTGTAACTGAATTAAGATATATTTCATTGAAAGAGGAACATAAAATTAAAAGTAGGAGCCTTTTTAAATAAGAACACTCCTTTATTTTTGATACTATACTTTTTGAATGCCAGTATAAAAATTATAGAAGAAATTATACCTTCACTTTAATAGAGGGAAGAAATCAGCTCTTCCAACTACCATTAGCAACTAAAATCTCTGTTAATATTACAGCTAGGGCTTAAAAAACTGGGCTGTTGGTTTTAAAAAGAGAAGCCCGATAATATCTCTGGTTAATATTTTTTATACTGAATTAGAAGTAATGGTAAATTAGTATTTCATATAATTTATAATATATACCTGTAAGCATTATTAAGTAGTAAAAATATATTTATTTACTAATGTTGATTGACCATAATGATAAATTCAATCTTCACTCTCCTATATTATAAGCCCTGTAATAAAAATGTAAATTGTGATGCAAGACCCAAGCTTCCTTTTTTTTAATGTTTTGTGATAATCTATACTATCTATCTATACTATGTGTGTTTATAAGAATAATTTACTACCATAACTACCATGTTTCTAACTAGTTCAAATTACACGATGGAGTACTGACCTCAATTTTTTTTTATTGCAGAAATAGATAGAGGGTGCAAAGTTATGCTACTCTGATTTTTTTCAGATTTTTTAGAGCGCGGCAACTATTTTTTAAAAATTATTGAAAGTGCAGAAAAAGTGCCGCCTCTCTTAATAAAAGATAGGACCCAAAAGGGACGTGGATTCGAACCCGACCTCGCCAAAACTTTTTAGCAATACTTCCCGGTCCCTAAAAAATATGAAAAAAAAAATCAGAGTAACATAACTTTTCATCCTCTACCATTTCTGCTATAAAAAATTTTGAGGTCGATACTCCATTGTAGTTGCATATTTTCAATACCAAATTCAGTAGTACTGTACTTTTGTTAGATATAACTCGCTTGGATTTTTGTGACTATTTTTCTTGACAAATAACTACAAAATATATTAAGGGTAAGATAACACAAACAATCGATTGTTGTAGTCCCATTTGATTAACATTTAAACCTTAGCAACCTCATAATTATAATGATTTGAATTTTTTTTTAGAGACAGTTCTTGGCACCAAAAAAATATGGAAAAAAATTTCAAAACAATCGGACGGTCCAATTTTTTAAAATTAATTTCTTAGTTTAGGTCTCCATCGGTCTCCATGGGAAAGCCCTATACTGAAAATTTAAAAAATTCATTTAAAAAAATTGGATCGCCCGATTGTTTTGAAATTTTTTCCACATTTTTTTGGTGCCAAGAACTGTCTCTCAAAAAAAAAAAAAAAAAAAAAAAAAAAATCAGAATTATTATGCGGTTGCTAAGGTTTACATGTTAATCAAATGGGACTATCAACAATCAATTGTTTGTGTAATCTTACCCTTAAGTACTCTGTAACTGCTATTTTTTTGTAGTCTATTTTTTTAAACAAACAAAATATTTGTCTTGTAGAACTACAACTAACTGTACCAAATAATTCATAAAATAAGTACTATGTAAATAAGAAGTTGTGAGGAAAATAACATTATAATAGAGCCGAGACCGACAAAAATGTCAAATGAATTAAATATTGAATAATATTAAATATTAAGGCTAGTAATTCAACAAGCAATGCATGACAGAGAGACAATCTATGTAGGCTTTACCTGAATCAAAAAAAGTTCCCATTTTGAGAGAATAATGATAATAGAAGATTGTTTACTGCATATCTATTATTTTTCTGCTTAATATGTGGTTAAAGATTCTTGATTAGTCATTTTTATATATCCTTATACTGTCTTCAGTTTTAATATACCGTAATTTAGACTTTATTTATTGATTGTTATAGCAATTAATTGGAATCACTTCTTAATTAAACACTTTTATTTAATTATTTCTGTAACTGCAAAAAACATTATATTTATATAATATGTACAACTTAAATTGGTGTACTGTAAATTTAGTATTTTAACTATTTGCATAAATACCTGTATCTTTGAAAACTGGTGAAAATATATACTTTGACACAAATTTACTATTTCTTTCGTGTTATTTTTAATTACAGAATTAATACTGAACATGATGCTTCAACGTTTACTTCAGGTGATAAACTACAATAATACAGCCCAACCTATTAAGAAAATTTACAACGTTTATTAAAGTATTATTTCTATACATGCTTTTTATCAATGATTGATTTTCCACTATATTTTTCCTTGTACATGATTTTTTTAAAATGTTTACAAAACCATATCACAATAAATAAAATGATAATTTAATTTTTATTTAAATATCAATTAAGGCCAGAAAAATAAAACATGGCACAATTTTCCTCTTTAATCTATGGAAAAATAGATTTCCTATATCAGGGGAGTATATTATATACATAATTTCTTTTACTCACACATTCACACTACGTTTATCTTTCATAACATATATCAGCCAGCAAAATGCAGTTTTATGAACCCTGCTTTTATTTAGAATAGATATTTCAAACCATTGTGTACATTAGCAAGATGAACACCCAAACCTTTTCAAGTTTTATCTAATGAGGCACCAATGTTAGATTTCATTTTATTATTTTAACTAGAAAGAAAATATTTATATATTTCAATAACAATGTATCTACAATTACTATTAGGCAGTATTGAATAATCTTTCTTTTTCTTTACATAACGACAGAAACAGTAACGTCACCATAAAACCAAAAGCCTTGATTTGATTGGATGATAGCCAGAGGAGACAAGGTTTAGCTACCAAAAGTTGCTAAAACGCCTAAATCATCCAGTTTATGTGGTTAGTCAAGGCTTTTTGCTGCTTTACTGTGAAATTTATTATTGCTGATTCTAGAAAAGAAGTTTATTTTTACACTGTAACTTAATATTTATATTGTACAAATAATGCTGTCACTATATAAGCTTTTTTATATATATATAAAATGTCCTACAAAAATACTGCTGATATTTTTATTGCAACAATAGCCCCAGGTTAATGATTTCATCTACATTGGTGCCCCCAAGCTTGGGTTCCATTCTGTGCAGCGTATTAAAGCATTTTTGAAAGGAAAAAAATAATAATAAAATGAAGAGTTTTTGAGCATGCTTTACAAGTGACTATGTACATAATAAGTAAGTCTTGCATCTCACTAGGGACTATAGTGCAAGCTTCAAGAAATATTATCCACAAAATTGGTACTAAATTGACAGTTATCAAGCTAGTGGTTAGAATGGATATTATATACCAGTAGTGATACAAAATATTTTCATTTCTTATGGAAGGGAAACTTTTAAATCAGTACTTGTTAAATAATAAAAGTAAAGTCATTGAACTTCTTTCCTTTAATATAACATGTTATAAGAATGAACAGTGCTGTGAAAGGATATCAAAATCAGGCTCGGATCTAGGAAAAAAATTGGGGGAGGGGGGTCCTCTTCATAAGGCCAGTGTTGAAAAAAAAAATGGAGTGGAGGAAATGCCTATATTGCCCATGTTAAATCCGAAATTTCAGTCCCCCCTGCCCTCCCCACAGATCCGCGCCTGATCAACATTAATTGTTTGAATCATGAGTTTCAATATTTCAATACTGAAATGTCTCACTGCCATTATTACACTGAACTAATAAAACAACAAACATTGAATGCTATTTGACTGTTTTTTTTTTTCTGTCTATTAGTAATTTCAAGGGTGCATGATATGATCCATTCAGGTGTTATACTATTGCAGTTGCAAATAAATCATAAAATATTTTGTCCATTTTTTCTTTCAACTAGCGACTTAATTCAATTATTTACTGTCCTTAAAGTACAATTTTGAATTGCATTATAATCCCTTCTCTTTCCCATTTCACAATCCAGCAGGCAATTTTATTGACGATAACAACTTTTGACAAAATTGGAGATATCATAATTTTATTATTACTATAGAAGCATCATTATTATTGCTATATTATTGATAAAGCTGTGCATTAATATGAAAATATGTTTATCAAGAGTTACAAAAAAAAAAAAAAAAAAATAGAAATTTTAGCCTTGAATTTACAGTATTGCATGAAATATTATGAATAATTTTACACTGTTCAACAAACATCAGCAGCTCATAAGGGGGTTTATAGGACACAAATAATTGCAAAATTTAAAGGGGGGAAAAAAATGAAGTTTTAATGCGGAAAAAATACAAAAATAAATTTAAAAAAGTCTTTGGATTATTACAGATGATTAATATAAAATTATTACAGCCCTCCTCATGAGCAACTACTGCTGTTTAATAAAATCACATGAGAAAGTAGTTTGTTTATAAAGATAAACTTGGGTTAAATGAAAAGTGTATTTCATAATAAAGACAGAGCAAGATATATTTTATGTGTATTATAGAATATTTCAACTGGGCTCCACATTTTTTACACAAGCTGTAATATTTAAAAAAGGTATACCACATAATTTTAGTCAATATTTTCATTCTTTATCATAATTATCTAATTATTTTTATGTGTTATTTAATCGCTAAATTATTGTATCCCTCAAAATTGTTCAAAAACTATACGAGGGCTCTCAGATTTTATGTTCAAAAAATGAACTTCACCTTTTTGCCATGAGTTTTCATACAAATAAAGTACGAGTGTTACAAGCTTTTAAAATATCTTTTTATGAATTACTATTTTCTTTTTTACAATAAATTATGGGCACGGAAGAAGCTAGTCTAAAAAAAAAAAAATCATGATCCAAGCACAGCTCAAACCAAACTGCAAAAACAATGTTTTCTATTATAAAGCACTCAGATCACTTGTATATATGTATTATATATTTAAAAATATGCAACTAAATTTATTACACTGAATATGTGTTTCTTTTTTTTATGTATTAGAATTTAAATTTTTAATTAATAGCCTAATACTGCCTTTCATTTACCTATTCATCTTTTTTGTACAAAAATATGGTAAATTTACAAGTTTAGAATGCTGCGATCTATTTGACAACTATTATTAACAGTCAAAACATTACAATAAATATATATGTAATATATTTACAAAGCAATAAAAAAAATTGTTAGAATAAATTAAGACAAATTTGTTAAAATATAGTACGGCTAAAATTTTATATATGAAAATTAAAGTTGATACTACTGATGAAAAGACCGCAGCAGTTTTAGTAGAAATACATCTGTACAGCAAACTCTAGGAAGACACTTGATATATATTTAGATACAAATTTATTATTACTATGTACTTTTTTTAATAAAGGGAACATTTGTCTAGAATTAGTGTTGGGTAAAAAGATTAAAGTCAGATGCATGCTGCCATGGTACTTCCTTTACAAACAAAACAGAAAATTTGCAAACATCTAACTTAACTAGGGAACAAGGCTAACCAATACAGAGCTCAATACATTCCAGCAATAAATATCAACAACATAAATATATTTGCTCCTAGTAAAACACAAAAAGTTAAAGCATAAAAAAGGTATTAACGGTAGTACTAATGGTAAAAAAAAAATGTTAATATCCACGGGTAATTGCCATAGGTTGAGCAACTTGTTATAAAGGTTATGTACCAAACCGCAGAAAAACAGCAAGAAATCCAAACATTAAAACTTTTTTTTACAATTATATAAATAATTTCAAGTTGAAAAATATGTTTTTTTAACTCTCTACAAGCAATGATTTGCAGAAAAAGCATTGCAGTGTAAAACTGGTCATTAAATATATTGCATGTAATTAACTATAATTTTGAGCATATTGATGGTTTGTTGATAAAATAAATATTCATGATTAACACATAATATTTGCTCATTTGTTTTAATTAAAACAAAATAGCATGGAGAACAGCACAATACTAGAGAAGTAAGTGCACAGTTAAACATTAAAATGGAAAATGGTTTAATATTTACTATATGACTCAAGGTGAACAATGTTAGAGCTGGCTGTATATATATATATATATATATATATATATATATTAGTAAAATAAAAGGTGTACAACAAGGGGTTAAAATTGCACATAAATGATGTAAAAATTAAAAATACTACAGACAGTTAAATATTGCTATAAAAATACTAATAATAAATAAATGCATTGTTCATATAGTTTTAACTAAAATATGCTTAGTCTGCAAATCAGTGCTACATTTCAATACTTTGATAAAATGTTATTGGTTAGATGTAGGGAGGTTTGTTTCTTAATGTACAACCTGCAGTACCGCTGCCACGGTGGTGAGTCTCCTTCAGTCACCTCGTTGGTGGGTCCGAGGGAAGTGAGGAGTGTTTTCACCCTGCATTCTTGGACAGGTTCAGAGGCATGTCTGAAACAACACCAAGAAGTGAGTAAATATTACAATTGCAATCTTCCAGGGTGATAATAATTGAGATTGTCAAAAATATAGAATAGAAAAAGGATTCATTGTATATAAGAAGCACAAATATATTTCATTTGCTTCCATAGCAAGTTGGCACACCCACTTCAAGGTGTACCAAAGTGAATACTTTTTTTACATATTCGGGTACCTAAGAATTATTTTAGTATCCCTGTGGCTCAATATTTTTGTACAATATCTAATTAATTTAAAATTAATTATTTAGTTTGAAAAGTGAATACAAAAACTGTTGGTTGATTCAAGCCAGCGCGCGGCCGCAGCAGCGGTAATACAACAAGGAGGGGGTGGGAGAAGGTTTCCCTGATTCACAGGAGATTCTTGTCATATCAGCAGCTGCTGCGGCCGTGCGTCGGCTTAAATCAACCAATGGTTTTGGAATTCACTTTCCAAACTAAATCATTAATTGAAAATCAATTAGACATCATACAAAAATCTTGAGTCACAGGGATAACCAATATAATTTATAGGTAACCGAATGTGCAAAGAGAGTATTCACTTTGGTACACCTTAAAAAAAAATAACAATAATAAATAAATTGGTAAACGTGGGCGTAACTATAGTATAAAATTTATATTATATTGCATGAATTATATTGCGATTTTCCCACACATTTGCTACAAACATTTTCGGGAACAATTTTAGGAAAATTGATTCACAAATTTCTGTAAGTGGAATTTTCAGGAGAGAAACATTAAACAATTTTTATTTCTACTAGACTATTTTAATTTTGCAAAAATGAAGTTTTATTTCATCAGATTTTTTTATGCATGGTAGTCAACATAATATATTGTTAGTTTCTTGTCTTACCTGCTGCCAATTCCTCTCTCTTGCCTGGGTCAATCAACAGAGGTTGCTGAGGCGGTGTAGGTGGTCCTAGGGGAGGGTGGGACCACGACCCCAAAGGCAGTAGTCCTGAATAGTGCAGGCCAGCTGGGTGGCTCCACAGATGGTTGCTACGAGGAGGGGGAGGGTAAGGGGAGTAGAAGTGAGGTGGTACCAGGGGAGGGGGTTGAGGAGGAAGGAAAGTCAAGTGCTGGAACATGTGAGGGTGTGGAGGGGAAAGAAAGTGAGTGGGTGACAAGTGATGCGAGGGTACAGAGGGTGGAGGAGGTAGGGGTGGAGGGGCGGGAGTTAATCTCAGAGAACATTGAGTATCGGGAGATGGGAGCTTCTTTTTGTGTGGCCTGCTCCATCTCGTCTCAGGGGGAGATTGGGAGGGTTGTGGAGAGTGAACCACGCTAGAAGGAGATGAACTCCCTGCCACAGACACAAGATCACTACCTCCAGATGTCCTTGACGGTGATTTTAATAAAGAACGTAAAAATGAAGGTTCGCTCTGTACAACTGGATCACTGTCACTCTTGCCTAATAAAGAGTTTATACTATAACTTCCAAGTTTTTCCACTTTAGACTTTGTAACACTGCTATTTGCAACTACAGGACTGCTATTACAGCCATAAGAAGGTGGAGATGGTGTTGAAGATGGAACATTATAACTTCCTTTAGTTTTCACTGCAACTGGGTAATTATTATTGCTACTACACCCGGCAACACTGGGGGGAGAGGGAGATTTTACCAAGGCACTCGGTCGCTTGTGACGTTTTGAAGCTAAATCTTCTAAACTAACACGTTCAAACTCTCTTAAGATTCTCTTACGAGGAGACACTAAACTGGGGTCCATTTTACTTGGCACAGGGGGCTTGTAATTACTGACGTCCACAGCGGAGGACGTTAGCTTTTCCACGATAGAAAGTAATTTTCCCTTGCGGCTCCTGGATGATGTCCTTGGTGACAGGTTTGTCAACTTGTCTGTCTCCTCCCAGGGAACTTCCGTGGGGTCCAAGGGGCGTCTGCACTTCCTGCGTACCACCGCATTTGCACGACGACGGACCCACCACACCCTAGGTCTCGGACGCATGACAAAGGTAAGTGACCGCCCCAAGTCTCGACGAGGAGTTTGCTGCTTCCAACAATGATCGCGCTGCCACGGAGAAGACTGCACTGAAGAGTTGTCGTCAGAAACTGTAATTTGATATATGAATTAGACTTAGAATCTAGATACATTATATCTGTGGTGTGGTACTTTAGTTAAAAAGTACCAGTACATACAGTAAAGAATGGGAGGAGGTTAAGTTAATTTTAAAAAGAAAGAGCAATAGAGTTATACCGTCATAAATTGAGTACATAGTAAGTTGGTATTGGCAAACGATACTGTATAAATTTACCAAATATAAAATACTGTATAAAAATTTGGCTCAACTTCATTTTGTTCCCCCCCCCTCCTTAATTACATGTGTTACTGTACCCAATGTACACTCAAACAATAAATATGTGTATGTAAATATTTTCCCTGCCAGAACATTTCCCCTTGTGACTATGCAACTTGTTCACCATCAAAATGAAGCAGGTTACATAGGTAGTAATTTCGATTCTCTGGTTCTCACCACTTAACGATGCAGAGCTTTCTTGTCTTGATGGTCCTGCTATCGCTGTCACAGCTGGTGGTAAGCCTCCCCCTCCCCCTGGTGGAGGCCAGTACGTCTTCTTGGGCACCGGCACCCATGACGCTCTCTCCCCCTCTTTGCGATGTGACAGTTCAAAGATGAGCTTGCCATCTGAAAAGAATGATTGTTTAGCAAACAAATCTAAGCAAAGAAAAAAAGGTTGAAGAATCTTGGATAACTAATTACAGTAAAAAACAATTGTAACATAATATATAGTATGCAAACTGGTACTCTATTTTTTACTTGTATGCATACTGTATCTATAATTATGCATACTGTACTGCATGTGTACAGTAGTACCGGTAATATTTTTAAGTTGAATCTTAATAACCACACACATTTACCTGCAAACAAAAAGAATGCAGAAAATGTATCATTGGAGCTACACTGCCCGTCACATTTGATTGATTTGATAAATTTTTCACTGTGTTTGTAACGTCCTCAGCACTTATGCATATTGGTCGACAGTTAGTAGCGCAGGACCTTACACAAGCCAAAGTACAGTATGCATATTCCCGAACAGTTATGCATACAATGAAACGAAAATCAAGTTGAATGTGACAACCAGAGCAGTTTACTGACAGATGCAGTATGTCATATGCATACTGTATGCAAATAATTAAAGGCCTCATGAACCTTTTCACAGTATTAAGTACACGGTTAGCTTTGCTTCAGTGTGATTCGGCTGCATATTTTTTTTGTTTCAGTAGCACAAATATTAGAGATAATAGCCGATGAAGAAGCACCTGTGACGTCACTCACGCTCATTCAGCGGCGACAATATAGGGAAATCCCTGCAAAAGATAGGTTCACTCCCGCTGCAACCACGGCCACAATTTTACTTCTGGAATTTTGAAACTTTACCAGGGCAGTTTTGATAGTATTTGTCAAATAGACTGAAAGAATTTATTTGGTGGCGTGTGTACAGACTGAGTTATTACGGTAGCAAGATAAGCCAAAAATTTAACATTGTTTTCCTATACAACATATAGGACAACTCCTCTTTCTACCGCAATAACTCAGTTTGTATGAATGTCATCAAAAAAAATCTTTCAGGCTATTTGACAAATACCATCAAGACTGCCCTGGTAAAGTTTCAAAATTCCAGAAATCAAATTGTGGCTGTGGTTGCAGCGGGAGTGAACCTATCTTTTGCAGGGATTTCCCTATATTGTCGCCGCTGAATGAGCGTGAGTGACGTCACAGGTGCTTCTTCATCGGCTATTATCTCTGATATTTGTGCTACTGAAACAAAAAAAAATTATGCAGCCGAATCACACTGAAGCAAAGCTAACCGTGTACTTAATACTGTGAAAAGGTTCATAAGGCCTTTAATGCTTATGCAAATCATACTGAATGCACATCAACATTATTATTTTTATTGCTCCAATCTTCCAGCTGACGGTATCAATATTATAATATATTGGGCAACTAATAATATTAAATTATGTATACTGGAGGAATTAGCTTAATGTTGAATGTTAAATGTTGGTAAAAATAGCAAAGTTTTAAAAAGACAAAATACATTTAAAGTTCACATAGCCACAGGCTATGCATGCATTTATTAGATTTGGTCCCTTCTTGAAACATAAATTTTACCTTTAAAAAACTTTAATCTGCCTCCACCAGGAGCTTTTATCGTGTCAGGTTCTGAGGAAACAGTTAATTTGGGGCTTAAGGCACCATTCGCAGTCCCTGATCCTCCTTCTCCCAGAGTCTTCGTTTTGCCACTGGCGATCTCAGACACTCCATTCTTACTTCTTTCTTCCGTCATATTGGCACATATTACACTGTCTTGCACTCTCATTGCTTCTATCCCATTCTTCCCGTCCATAATCCACAGCCCATTCTTTTATAAAATCCAAAATTCCGATATGTTTTTAGTGCCCGCTTTCAAAGGCATTGCTCTTTATCCCCACCCGTCCATATTCTTTCTCGGTCCACCTGCTAGGAATGCCAGAATAACACTCATTTTTACGCATATTTTCGTCTCTATAGACACGTATGACAAACAAAAACGCTGAGTTTAGATTATCTAACACTTGATAAACCACTTCAGATATCACATAGAGATTTAATTAAGTATAATCTAAAGCCGATTTAACGAAGACCTAACTTGGCCGAAATCCTCGTCAACACTTTTTTACTCCATTCCGTGATTCTGGTTTCAGAACCGTTTCCAGTTCCATTTCCCGGTAATTCATCGGAATCCATTCCGCGTTTCAAGTTCATCAAAACATCGTGCGAAAATGGCAGCAGGCGGTTCGCAAGTAAAACGCACAGTGCTAAATGAAGATTTATCCAACGTTGAGTTTGAAACCAGCGAAGATGTGGAAGTTATCCCAACCTTTGATAGCATGGGTCTTCGAGAAGAGCTTTTGCGAGGAATCTACGCTTATGGTAAACTAATAAAATGAATTGAAAATGCTAGCTGTCTTTCATGGCCTTTTTTGATGCCAGCGTCAGTATCATAATTATGATAGTTGAAAACTCATTTTGTCCTTGACTAGGATAAATACAATGCAATAAATTCATTGAATAATAGTCATATCAATCCAATAATAGTGTCTGACTGTATGAAGCGAATTATGCAATAAAAGTAAAGAAATGTGGATGTGGAGTACTCTTAAAGAACTGACTGATACTGAAAATAAAAAAGGGAATCAAGATCAAAGTTTGGATAATGTCATTTTTCCAGCTAATAATACTCAGAGTACAAATAATAGTACGGCCACAAATTTTAACAATTTTTTTATTGATAGCATTGACGAAATTATTTCTTCGATTCCGGATGTAAAAGATGAAGAAATGTTGTATAAGTTTTCTAAATGTTCATATTTCTCAAAGTTGTAAATTTAGTAAATTTAAACTATTGAATATTCAAGATTTAAAAAATATAGTAAATGGCCTTAATAGTAATACAGCATCTTTTGATGAGGTTAGTATCGATATAATTAAAAAAAACATTTGATATCGTTGGTATTCAACTATTGAATATAATTAATGTCACTTAATACGGGTAAATTTCCAAAAGGGTGGAAGAAATCATTAATTAAGTTGATTGCCAAAGTAAAAAATTCAATACATCCTGCTGATTATAGGCCAATCAATATGTTACCGGCTTATGAAAAAATACTTGAGCTTGTAGTAAAAAATCAGTTATATGATTATTTTGTATCAAATAATTTATTTTATAAGTATCAGTCAGGTTTTATGAAAGATGTATCAACGGAATCATCATTACAGTTTCTTTTATCAAACTGGCGTGATGATTTAGATAATAATAATGTAATTATTTCTGTAATGATTGATCTCAAACGGGCGTTTGAAACTATTGATAGAAGTATCCTTATTAAAAAAATGAAGTGTTATGGAATCGATGGTATTGTTCTCAAATGGTTTGAAAGCTATCTAGAAGATAGGGAACAATGTACAGTTATTGGTAATGACTCGTCAGAATTTAGAGAAATTAATGTTGGAGTTCCGCAAGGATCAGTTTTAGGTCCTTTGCTCTTTATTATATATATATTAATGACATGTATTTGCATGTTGATAAATCATTAATTAATTTGTTCGCGGATGATACTCTGATCTCAATATCTGGTAAAGAATTCAAAATTTTATGTGATGATTTGAACAAAGATTTAGTGGTTTTACCACTTATTAAGAGACCCCCTAAAGCTAAATATCTTGGTGTAGTTCTTGATAGTACTTTGAATTTTAATGATCATAATGAGTCCATGTCAAAAAAAAAATTGGTAAAAAAATTGGGTATTTAAGTAGAATCTCGGGATTCCTGAGCGTTTGGTGTAAAAATTTGGTATATAAAACTATAATTGCTCCTCATTTTGAATACTGTGCATCTTTGTTTTTTAATACGAGCAAAAGAAATATCAAATTATTACAAAGACTTCAAAACAGAGTGATGAAAATTATATTGGGTTGTAATAAAAGAACTCATACTATATTGTTGTTGGAAACTCTGCAATGGTTGAGTGTAAAACAAAGATATGCATTAAAAAGTACTGTTATTTTTTTATGATATTATTCATGATAAATTTCCTAAGCATTTTAAAAGTGAAATTGTTAAAAATAGTGAGATGCATACTTATAATACAAGAGGATGAAACAATTTTTTCAGAAAATGTGTCAATAAACAAAGATCAGATGGATCAATTTATAACTGTGGGAAAAAATTGTTCAATGAACTACCAGATAATATAAAAATATGTCATAATAAAAAAATGTTTAAAAGGCTATGTATTATATATGTGAAGGAAAGATTTCCCTATAGCAGTTAATTATATATTCATTGTGTAAGTAATTATTTGTAAAACTATCTTATATATGTTAATTGGTATTTTGCTATTTCTGTTTTAATATATTGGTTCGTTCTGTAGGCATAAAAAATTATGAAACAAATTTTTGTGT
The DNA here is from genome assembly GCA_949825025.1 of Siphlonurus alternatus. Classification (NCBI taxonomy): domain Eukaryota; kingdom Metazoa; phylum Arthropoda; class Insecta; order Ephemeroptera; family Siphlonuridae; genus Siphlonurus; species Siphlonurus alternatus. Next base: position 26,833,178 of record OX463780.1, on the reverse strand, counting down.
GATATTGTAAAATCAATTAATTAATATGTAACCAACTATTATGAATTTAAATAGCGAAAGCTAAAATAAAGATTATTTCATTTCATTTCATTTCTTATGAAGCATATTTGAGGCATCAGACATGGGATTTGGGATTGCGTTTATGTAAAATATTTCAACGTTAGCAGATTTTGTATTCGGTCCATACCGGTAACTTATTTTTTTCATGTATCCACAGGGTTCGAGAAACCTTCTGCCATCCAACAACGTAGCATCAAGCCCATTGTGAAGGGCCGTGATGTGATCGCTCAGGCCCAGTCCGGTACAGGAAAAACAGCTACGTTCTCCATCTCCATCCTACAGAGTCTGGATACCCAGCTGAGGGAGACGCAAGTACTGTGCCTCTCACCCACCAGGGAGTTAGCAGTGCAGATCCAAAAGGTGACTATGCTAAAGACAACTTTACTAGCTGTCACATTTAACTTGGTTTCTGTAGGAACCGCTCGGAAATCATTCAACTCGTGTTGGCCAATGATATCCTTCATTACAAACTGGCTACCAATGACAGTTACAAACACGACAAAAGCCAAGTTAAATGTGACTGCTAGTTTAGTGCACTAAGGAGCTCTAAGGACTGTTCAAAAATCATCGCTCAGTCCATTTCCTTCATATTAGGGAATTAAGAAGAAAAAAAACAAGAGACGGGTTATAATAGAAATAACAATTAAGTTCCTGCATGTATGCATAATTTTTTTATTAGTTCAATCAAAAGAGGAGGTTGAGAAATACGCCTCTGAATTTTATGCAATTTTTTTAGTATGCCGCATCATACCTAAAATAGAGATTAAAAGAGGTCACGTGACCTGGAGGCACCTTCCGTAACGCCTATGACCTCATTAAATTCTTTGGTTTATCTACGTTATATAACACTTAGGTACAGTATAAAAAATTAATGCATAACTGCTTATTTATTAAAAATTATTATTTATTCCATAGCAACGTGATTGTTTAGAAGCATTGTATAGAATGTAATGATGTCATAGGCATTGCGGACAAGGCCTCCAGGTCTCGTGGCCTCTTTTAATCTCTATTTTAGGTATGATGTAGTGCTACAAGAAATTGGCATAAAATTCATAGGTGCATTTTTCAACATCTTCTTTTGATTGAGCTATTAAAAAATTGACATGCTGGAACCTAACCGAGTTTAGAGAACATTGTGCATAATGTTACCAGTTCTCTATTAGACCACCAAAGTTTAACAACTTTGAACATGGTTTGTATTTGTATGAAAAACCACATTGTTCCCTCCTTGGGGTAAATTCATCTTCCCACCCTCTGCAGTCTGCACATTTGATCCATTGATAAAAAGTAGAAGTGTCCCTACTGACTGGGATTTTCCACAGTTCCCTTAGCAATAGTGGGATGTGTAACATGCTGTGGTTGCAACCCTTTCTCACTCTTTTGTACCTATGCAACCAATCCCCATCTTTAATCTACATACAGTATGCATTCCATGGGGGTAAAAATAAATGCTGAACCATTTTTCCTTTAAAATTGTGTAACTACACTATGAGTCCATACAGGAATTGTGTTGCAACAAAGCAATAAATAATAATCTAATGATTTGTAGCCACATTTAACCTGCAAAAAAAATATTTAATGGTCAAAATACTAAAATTTAAAATCTTATGCCTCTATTTAGAAAAAAAAATGTTGGATTGTATTACAAGCCTACTATTTTTAACAGTTCATAGAATTCTTCCACTCCATTAAATTGTTGAATGCTTGAATGTTTATAAACCCATCTCCTCCCAGTTTTAGTTTTTTTTTTTTTTTTTTTTTCCCCACATTCATGGTCTATTTTGTTGTAACAACTATGGCTTGCAGGTGATTCTGGCACTGGGAGACTACATGAACGTGCAGTGTCACGCCTGCATTGGAGGAACGAACCTTGGAGAGGACATTCGTAAGCTGGACTATGGACAGCACGTCGTGTCTGGCACTCCAGGCAGGGTGTTTGGTGAGTCTGAGGAAGATGAAGACTTGCAGTGACGTTAATAGCATTATTCATAATGAAATAACATAAGTGAGTCATCCATCACCATTGTTATGTGAAAAATAAAAAAATGAAAAATTTGTATTATCAAGTTCCTGACAAGCTCCTGGAATCCAGCCACTTTAAGGTCCAGCAAATGTTGATAATGACCTTTTGTAGCATTGGATTATAGACCTCTTTAATTACTGATAATTCATTTGCAAGAGGAACAAGCTGAGCTTCAAATTAAAAGCATGTTTTTCAATAAAATTTGTGTGGTATTTTATCATCATTTAAAAGACCAGTCCAGTGATAGGTACACAAGTGTCGGATGGAACTAGTTAGTAACACTTAATTCCTCACAGACATGATCCGTCGCCGGGTGTTGCGTACTCGCTCCATCAAGATGCTGGTGCTGGACGAGGCAGATGAGATGCTCAACAAGGGCTTCAAGGAACAGATCTATGATGTCTACCGCTACCTGCCACCTGCAACACAAGTGAGTAGAGGATAGAAAGAAGGTCACTTTAGATTTTGTAGGATGCTTGCAGATTTTATACAATATAATTAATTCAGAAGATGCATAATTTTTTGCCCTTGTTTCAATTATTATGAAATTAATTTTTTATTCTGTACCTTTATTCAGTTCAATTGAGCTAGATCTTTTGGCCATAAAATTGTTATTAGTTATTACAAATATCCTCTATCAGAAAAAAACACCGCATTCCCTTTAAAAATCTTGACTAAAATAGGGGGGAAAAAAACTAATAATGAAATAAAAAGTTGGATCTTTTATTTTCAGTAACCTTCCGTGCACTAATAAATAATATGGAGAGGTTAGGTACTATAATCATACTATAATGCTTGTCAGCTATGCTATGAAATCTCGGTTACTAATCTTGTTCTTGGTGCAGGTGTGTCTGATCTCTGCTACGCTGCCCCACGAGATTCTGGAGATGACCAGCAAGTTCATGACAGACCCCATCCGTATTCTCGTCAAACGGTAAGAATTATCGTAGATAAGTCTCGTGTAAAATTTACAAGTTAATTTTGGCTTTATTAATTACCAACTCTTGGTCCTCTGTTTGCAAACGAAGAAATTTTATATCCAATTTCTACAAAACGTTAGCTTTTTATTTTGTTCATACAGATAATATATCTGTAAATAAATTGGTGATTTTTTTTTCTTTTTTTTTTTTTATACTTACTGTATACCTGTCCAAGCATACTTTTGTTTTGGTAAATTTGTTTCATCTTAAGCCTGTCTGACTGACTGTTCAATGTAAACAGTGACGAGTTGACACTGGAAGGAATCAAGCAGTTCTTCGTGGCGGTAGAGCGAGAGGAGTGGAAGTTTGACACCCTGTGTGACCTCTATGACACACTCACAATCACCCAGGCTGTCATCTTCTGCAACACCAAGCGAAAGGTACGAAAACTTCTGTTATAAAAGTTCTGAATTGCAAGCAAAATTTAGGCTTGTATTAAATCATGGTTTCAATACTAATTTTAAGGTCATTTAAATAGTAGTACAGTAGTTAATACATACTTGTATTAAACTTCAGATCTCTTGTTTGTTGCAGTGAGTAATTAAACCTTAAAGACAATGTTTTTATTCTGTAGCTCCTTCTAAATTCTTCATATTTAATGAATTATTATACGTAAACGGATGATACCGGGTATACATTTAAGAATTTCCTCTTCTTCTTTTGTTCTGTGGACATAAGATAAGAAGAAATTCTTAAATGTGTATCATCTGTTTTAATAATTCATTCAATATAATATATGCGGTACTGTATTTTTTGTAATTTAAAATACTAATTTTATTTATTCTGAAATTGGTTGATTTTGATATATTTTAAATTTTATTGTTGATGCAGTTAGTTCTGTGACTGACTACATATTGCTTGTGTTGCATGCAGGTTGACTGGCTGACAGAAAAGATGCGGGAGGCTAACTTCACGGTGAGCTCTATGCACGGCGACATGCCCCAGAAGGAGCGAGACAGCATCATGAAGGAATTCCGCTCTGGCACCAGGTACAAACAAAAGTTCAGTTTGGACACTACCGGTACCAGATACTAGACAAAACATAATTAGTTGCGAAATTGTATTCTCAGTGCAGTAAAATTTATTTTGTCTCTTTATTTTGTCATTTAAATTCTAGCCATTCTGAGAAATTTCACATTTACTTGGCTTGAAATGCAAAGTGTTTGCATGTTTGCAATACTAAAAACACCTATGGGGAGCATGAGTACTATTCTCATCTATCCCAAGATTATATTTAAACAAACATCTACATAGTTATAAAAATTAAAATTTAGTACTCATTACTTTTTTCTTTAATATTTTAAGTAATTATTATTTAAAAAAAAAAATTGTGTTCCTAAAATTAATTTTCTCCTATTTACTGAAGTAAATTTTTCGTCTTACATTATTTTGGTTTTCCCACCTTCATATGCAACTTCCTGTGAATTTAATTAATATTTTATTATTATGAAAAATCATTTGATTACTTTTTTAATGAAAGAATTTGAAGTTTTGCCAGTAGTACTGAAGACATGTTTGATTATTTGTCACAGCCGAGTGCTGATCACAACTGATGTGTGGGCACGAGGCATTGACGTGCAGCAGGTGTCGCTTGTCATCAACTACGACCTGCCAAACAACCGTGAGCTCTACATCCACAGGTGAGGTCGGGTAGTGTAGTGTGTCTATCAGATGTGATGTGGCAAGCGCCTACAACTGACAATGAGAAATAGAAAGGGGGAGGGGTGCGGAACTGAATGTTCCTTAAGCAACAGACAACCTGCATGGATTTTTTTATTACAGATTTGAATAGAGAACCTGGAATTATGAATAATTGTCTCCCTCTCCCCCCCCCCCCCCCACCCCCCTTAAAAATTCACCTTCAAAATTGAGGGAGGGAAAAGGCAAGACCCTGTGAAATGAGTGCGTGCGTGTTAAGTACATGTATTTGCATAACTACAACATTATAATATTTTGCAGCACTATTTTAATTTTTAAGGGAGTTAGAAAATTAAAAAAATCTGAAAAAAATACAATTTATTATTTTTTAATTTATTTTAATGTAAATGAGTTCAGCTCTTCTATCTAAATAATATTTTTTAAAAAAAGTCATGCAGGTTGCCTGTTGCTTAAATAATTAAAATTATCCACAAACAACTTAATGCACATTAGCATATTTTATCTTAGGTCAAATCAAGTAGTAAACATGATGCTGAAAATTTTAAATTCCCTGTTTAGTTCCATATATATCAAAGAAGTAATTTCGTCATTATGGTTTCATTAAGGTATAACCTGAGAATTTGTCTGTCAAGGTCAAGAGGCGTGGCTATAGTGGCAACACTGTTTGCATTGGAATGCGCATAAATTTTTAGGAGGGGGTGGTGACAACAGTCCTTGAGAACGTTGCCACATTTCTCATCACATATAGGAAACGATCATCGCCACGGTTCAAAATATATGAAAACAATTCAGAAAAATAGTCTAAAAAATTAGGTTTTAGTAAAAAAAAAAAAGTAAAAGAATCTGTTGTATAGTTTTTTTGCAATGCTAATTAACAAATTTAACATTGGAAGGATACAAAATTCTCATTTAAATAAATTAATTATAATTAAACCAACGGTTAAAAAATTCCGAAAAAATTCAGAGCTAATTTGACGATTGTTGTGAGTCCACCAAATTAATTTGAAGAAAATCTGTTGTAGCGAATTTTTCGTCCAAATTTCTCAGGTTAAGCCTTAAATTTTGTGAATTTCCCATCTCCTCAAATGTTCTTCATATGAGACTGAAAAGTAAATATTAACTTCAAATTTGTATTCATGAATGTTGAAATATAGGAGAATAGGCCTGATTTAAAGTTTGCTCTTTGTTTGTTAGGATTGGTCGTTCGGGTCGGTTTGGCCGAAAAGGTGTGGCCATCAACTTCGTGAAGACGGACGACATTCGTATCCTGCGTGACATTGAGCAGTACTACTCCACCCAGATTGACGAGATGCCCATGAACGGTAGGTCAAGTTTTCACAGCAGCACAAATATATGTCTAGGAACATATTGCACTTGATTGCAAAGGAATTGTTGCCAACTTGATTTTTCTGTCAGAAGTCTTAATTTTCAGTGCACTAGCTGTATTCAATCAAGTATTTTATAAGAAGTTTGATTGCTTATGTAGTACAAGTACACATTTAACTAATACTTGCTACTTTAAAATCTTGCCAGTTAATTAAGTAGATATTGTAGTTATATGTTGACAGCTTTTCATCATTCAGTATTTTTATAGCATTGTAATATTGTGTTGTTTGTTTTCAGTTGCTGACCTGATTTAGTGCAACAGCACCAGAACTACCATTGTTTTGCATACTAATTTATAATTTTGCATTGTCCTTTGTATTTGGAATCTTAATATGAATTTTATACAAATTATGGATGCATGCAAACTCATTCAACATTTTGACAGGAGGATTTCAGATTGTATTTCATATGTAGCAGGGAAACTGCTAAATATTTTCTTTCTTTTTTTACAGTATATATTATGATAAGAATTATTGTAAGGTTTTATGTAAAAATAACAAAAATTAAAAGCTTAGAAGTAATATCTATTTTGCATCCTCTTTACATTACAGATATAAAAGATACTATTCCAAGAGAGAGCATATCCCCCCCCCCCTCCCCTGAAAGCCAAGCTCTGCCCTCCGCCCCCAAATGTTCACTAGCTATGAAGTTTGAATATCGTCATTACACATTCAAAGGACCAGCTCCTCAACGTCAGAAAGTACCTATATAGCTATCGTCTTGTTTGTATCTGATGTGATGTCATGATATTTGGCTTGGAATGAAAAACAAAAAAACATGCAGCTAAACATAATAATTATAACCATGGATGAGATATTTTATTGCGTATTTGATTGGATCGAGTACCTTAATTGAGTTATGTATTATGTATTGTCAATTTTGTTCTTTTATTTATTATTCCTCGGCCAGAGATTTCCAAATGCCCATGCGCAGTGTCCCCTCTGTGTCCCTGTCAGAATAGAAAGACACCCCTCTCCCCCCCCCCCAAAACCCAAAGAAAACAAAAAAAAAAACAAGGGGAAAGATGTTGCATATATGATCGACGTCATCATTAAAGTATTTGTATGCAGTATGCAGGTGACGTAACAGCATTATTATACTTATCTTCTGGCCAGAAGTACTGTGAAGTCTGTGAAGGTCTCTATTAAACAGCTTAATTGCTGTTTCGAAAAAAAATTCAATTTCTTTATAAAAAAAAGTTATGGAAGGGTAGACGACGTAGACGTTATAATATGTATGCATATTGCGTATATTGCATACCCTTTACGGTCCTTTACCAGTATTTAAAAAAAAAATCAGCAAAAACAAAACAGCATCAAAATGCGCACGTAAACAAAGCGCAGCTGCTAAAAAGCACGTGTGTAAAAATCTGGCTTTAATATTTGCTATTTAACGAGTTATTATTAGATATTTATGCTTCATTATTATTTTTATAATAAAAAATAATACTTATTAAAGATTTTCGAGCATTGACTGTGTTAAGAAATATCCTTTTTTTGGTTGATATTTGCCTTTTACATCTGGGTATGTACTGAGCTACCGCTGCTGCGGATACAAACGTGGGGCATACACACCTCACTCATTTGATAAACGATTGAATGGTGCAACTGAAAGAAATGAAGAAAACTAATTCAAGAATAGGTAAGATCAATAGAAGAATATTCGGCTCAGTTACTTGATAGCATAATTACATACTGTATGCAAATGCATACATGTATGTACCGTATGCATACCTGTATCTCCTCTCCTGTACGGTGTACGTACAGTGTACCTGTAGTACATGTACAGTAGATACTGTGTACGTACACCCCCATTCACTGTGGTGCTCCCCCTCCCCCGCCCTCCTTAAGATTAAAGATTAAATAGCAGTGTGTACACATTACATGCATACTGTACACCACTGCTTGCGGCTATTGTGGGTATTCCACCACGGTGGCTCGCTTGCTTGCGGCTGACTCTCTCAGCCCCTCCCTGAACTCACCAACACTCCGAGCATCCACAAGCCCAGAGTGCAACAAATTCCACTCCCTCACCGTTCTTCTCAAAAAGGAATACTTGCCCACATCATTTTTGCTTCTCCTATACTCCAGCTTCCAATCATGGTCCCTCCTACCTTTACAACGCCCTTCCTCAGTACGATCGCTAAGCTCCTCCCAGCCCTTTTGGTTCCTAGTTATTTTATATTCTGTTGTCAGTCTACTTTGCTTCCTCCTTTCCTCCAGATCCTCCCATCCCAGTTGCTCTATCATTTTGGTCACACTCTCTCTTCCCTTATAAATTTTGCTTTTATCACAGGTAAAGTTCCAGTTCCCCTTTTCTAGAACCCTTCTTGCTGCTCGTCTTTGTATCTTTTCCATCTCTTTCTTTCCTTTTGCTCTATACGGGTCCCACGCATTACATCCATATTCCATTATTGGTCTAATCAGAGACTTGTATGCTTTTTCTCTTACTGTCCTGCCTGCCCCCTTAAGATTCCTCATTACAAACTCAAGATTCCTTCTGCTCTTTGCCGTTACATACCTAATATGTTCATCCCAATTAAGTTTGCACTGAAGCATTACTCCCAGATATTTGTATTTGTCCTCTGATTTGATTTCTTCCCCCTCCATAAAATATTTAACCTGACTTTGCTCCCTTCTTCTGTTGAACTTAACCACGCTACATTTTCCAACATTAAGCTTCATTTTATTAGCTCCTATCCATATACCCACTGTCTCCAGATCCTTTTGTAAAATTTGCTCATCCTGCTTATTACTTACTGTCCTATAGATTATGCTGTCATCAGCAAAAAGCCTCATCTCCGACTCCAAATTCTGTACAATATCATTAATAAAAATAATAAAAAGTAGCGGCCCTAGCACACTACCCTGAGGGACTCCGGAAGTAACCTTCACTACCTCAGACAACGTTTGCCCTAGCTTGACTCTCTGTACCCTTTTTTAACTGACAGCTGTCAGTTAAAAAATCTTCTATAAAATTTATCAAGCCTTCTTCACCTTGCATAAATTTATTTTGTAGATTCAAGACTCTGTACTGCAATGTATAATGCATATACTACAATTTTATGCTATTAATTAGGGCTCATTCACCTACCAAGCAGAGCAAGTAACTAGCCTAACTACTTGTGCTTGATATGTGAAGCAGTTAATATAGCTGTACTGTATCTCATAATCATATACGTAATATGATACAATGATCAGCCAATGTTAATTTGCTATATTTATCTTGCATGTGTGCTGGTGTGTTATGGTTATGCAGTCAAAATAAGTATGTATGCATACTTGTCAATTTTTGACGATGAAGGTCCTATATACATACTGTACTTGACCTGTCAGCATGTTAATAATCAAATAACTTTACAGAAACAAAATCCATAGACTCTGATGAAGACTCTGCTAGCGATGGAGGTGAAGAAGATCAGGACGTAGAAATGGAAGAGTCGGCAGAGAGTGAATACGATGAAGTTCAGAGCATCAGCGATGAGAATAACGAAAGTGCAGGTTACCAATCAGAGGAATCTGAGGTTGTTGATGACCAATCAGTAGGCTCAGATGCTGCGGAAGATGGAAACCAATCAGATGGATCTGAAGCTACTGAGGTTATTGACGACCAATCAGTAGGCTCAGATGCTGTGGAAGGTGGTGACCAATCGGAAGGCTCTGAAGCTGCCAATGATTCAGACGGTAGTTTCGTTGATGGTAATGCCGGCTGGGCTGATGCAATCTCTAAAGTCCTTCGTACTAACAAACCACGAAGCAAGAAAACACTGGTTTTGTCTCGAGCTAAAAAAATTAATGACCCTAAAAATAAACCAGAACCCAAGCCTGATGGCCCTGGCTTTGAGGTGGATGGTGAAATTAAGGAGGAGATTGATGAGAAACCTGAAATTGAACTTCCACACATTTCTAAAGCAAAGGAAAAGGAACGGAAGAGAAAGGTTAGTTGGAAATTATACTGTATTATCTAAAAAAACTGTTGTCCAACTGTACTAGGGTGTGCATAGTAGACTCTACTGTTGTTTTCATAGGAAATTAATTTTGTAAATATCATACAATATTGTAGAGCAGACAAACAGAGAAGCATCAAGCAGGATTTTTAGGCCCACTTAGATAAGTCGTGTTTACGTTTAGCTAGACTGCTGTGAGAGAAGTATCGGTGGAAGGGATATGTTAAGAAATAGGGGTAAACAGTACTGCCTATTTATTCCCGTACCATCTCTTTTTAATATAAAGGAATACTTGTCGTACCTACAGTAGGGGGGGGGGGACATGCCTAAAAATCCCGCACCGTGCTTTGTCTGTTTGTCTGTGATTGCAGTTATTGTACACACAGCACATCACATTGTGCACAAGAAAATATTTTCTTTGTCAACTTTGGCCCTAATGAAGCTTTAATAAAATAATAGAATACTCAAATACTATGTATACATATTTTATGTATACTGTAAACTGACTAAGTAAACTGTAATATGATGGTTTGTAATTTCAATAATATTATCTTTTCAGAGAAAAGTATGGGAAAGTTTAAGCAGAGTTAAAAATCCTGATGTCCTACAGAAAGATAGAGAACGAGCTCTTGCTAAGATTGCTACACAGTAAGTTTTATAAATAATTAAAATTCTGTTTCCTACAAGATTTTAAAGATTCTTCAATTTAGGGTAGGGTGACCAGACGTACCGTTTTGACCGGTACAGTACCGTTTTAGAGTACCATGTCCCGGTGTCCCCAAAGAGGCTCTCGGGACGCCTAAATGTACCGCTTTCGGACAAAATTTAAAAAAGTGACATTTTTTAAAAATTTTATCATTAAAAAAATAAAAATTCATAGGAATGTGGTTGTGAATATTTACGAAAATGTATGGACGCAAATGATTTTGCAACTCCATGCCCCTTTTTCTCGATCGCATTCACAAAACAGCATATTTCTTCCAAAATTGCGGAATATATTTTGTATGTACTTAGTATGCATATATAATACTACGTGAAATGAAATCACTACTTTTCGATTAAATTTTGAATAAAAAACAAAAAAGTAAAAAACTTTAGAGAAAAATATAATCTCTTGATATTGATGATATTCACTTGATGGAAATTTCCAATAAAATATAAAATTGAAAAAATCATTCTTATGCATTGTGTGGTGGCTTAGACAAAAATTTCTATACCACTCATTTTTTTTTTTTTTTTTTCACAATAATCGTGCATGGATATTACGTAAATAAATGGAAAATAATATGAGGGAAAAACGCCACAAATATTATTCATACAATCAAGTAACTTTAGCTGTTATTAAGTCCAATTTGAATGCTATAAATTAATTCAATTTATATAACTTCTTCAGCTATTTCACTCTAACAAGAGTTCACACTATTTGCAAAATGAACAGTTCGATTAAAAGTAATTCAAATTAATTTCTTGCTTTCTACTTCACTTTTTTTTTTTCTCTATAATTTATCTCGTGACATTATATTAAGTTTACTTATTTATAAACAAATATATACTGCATTATTTAAGTAACACGTCGTACGTACATTTAGAAATATTGTGGATGGAGACGGAAAATTTGATAACGAAATAATATAAAAAAAGAAAATCAATTTAAAATACTGTACATTTTTTTCTTGGAAAAGTATTTTTCGAAGTTATGCTTTTTGAGTATTTCTTTTATTGCTTTTGTTTCTTTTTATTTACATGCAACTTTACAACATAATAGGATCGTGGCCAGGCCAAGAAAAAAGGTTAATTTTAGGAAATCAGCTCACTGGCACAGTTTTTTTGCATGGTGACTATAATAAATATATTTTTTTCTAATTCTATGAAAAGTATAATTATATATTAAAAAATGCAATTATTGATAATATTTAAAGTAGAGTGAGCGATTGCATTATTTATTATTTTATTTCCTTAAAATATTTTAACCTGTCCTGCATTAGTGTGAGAAATGAAAACCAAAAAAATTCATCTCAAATAGCTTCATCGCAAAAAAAAAAAAAAAAAAAAAAATACCAAAGCTTGTTTTCCTGAACCCTTAAACATGCAGCCTTATGGAACAGAAAACAGCGTTTTACTTAAACTTCGTCTGAACTATGGTACCAATTAAAAAATACTTACGTAATAATTGCTATAATCTATGACGAAAATTCTTTAATGGATTTACCAATAAAATAATTTTTTTCGGAAAAAACGGCTTCATAAAAAAAAACAATTCATTTGAAAATCTATTAAGGAAAAAAAAGTAAAAAAGGGGGCGTGGCACCCAAAAAAATCGCGCCTCCGGCGGGGGTTTTGGCCCTTCAGGCCTCTATCTTGGGGGCATGTGTACCGTTTTGAACATCGAGATATCTGGTCACCTAATTTAGGGTATTGTACATTTAGACTCAAATATCTAATTAATCCCTCTCTGACAAAAGGCTTTCATGTTTTCTTTGCTTCAATTTTTTTCTTTCTTTAAATTTTTAAAAGTTCAAAATTTGCAGCTATTAACTGTTTATTAAAATTTAAAGTAAAGTGCGCGCTAGAAAAAAAAGTTGAGTTAGTATTTTCTAAAAATAGTTCAAGTCGTCCTCCATATCAAACCAAAATTTAAAAAATTCTATCTCAAATAGGTTTGCCAGAAAAAAATTCCAAAGTCAGAGTGAACGCGTCGCTTAACATGGGGCCTTACCTGACAAAGACCCTCGAATATCTAAAAAAAATACACCGTTAGGTGGTATGAAAAAAATATAGTGATGTTCTATGACCCAAGCTTTAACCAAAAACCGATTAAAAAAAATTTTGCTCGAATCCATTTTTCCGTAAAAAAATAATAAAAAATCTTATGGGAATTAACATGGTAGATTTTCTTGATTTTTTTACGGAAAAATGGATTCGAGAGAATTTTTTTTTAATCGGTTTTTGGTTAAGGCTTGGGTCATAGAACATCACTATATTTTTTTCATACCACCTAACGGTGTATTTTTTCGAGATATTCGAGGGTTTTTGTCAGGTAAGGCCCCATGTTAAGCGACGCATTCACTCTGACTTTGGATTTTTTTTCTGGCAAACCTATTTGAGATAGAATTTTTTTAATTTTGGTTTGATATGGAGGACGACTTGAACTATTTTTAGAAAATACTAACTCAACTTTTTTTTCTAGCGCGCACTTTACTTTAAATGTACTGGACCAAATTATAATCAACAAATCTCAAAAGCATAATTTACAAATCTGCAGATTTTTTGGTCTATGAGAGCTATTACAAAATAATAACCTTGTAGTTAATTTTACTTTGCTAACCACAATGTTATGTCCAGGGGTGTGGTGCAGCTGTTCAATGCAGTGAGGCAGCAGCAGCGCACCATCGAGTCTGGTATGAAGGCTGCAGGCAGCTCTGAGCGACGTAAGGAGCAGGTGCTGCGCTCTGTCGACAAAAACTCCTTCCTGGACATTCTGATGGGACCGTCACGCAGTACAAAAATCGGCCATGGCACCCCTGCCAAGCAGATCAAGCAGGACAAGAAGCCCCAAATCAAGGTATTATGAGAGAAAATTGTTTGAATAATAACAAATTTTTAAGCATAAAAGGGTTTCGTCATTGCATTATTCAATTGAATATTGAATTTTGCCACCACAAAACAAAGAAAAAAAATACATATTATATATAATTTATTGAATCTTTCAACTTTATATATTTATTTATTTAATAAAAAAAAAAGTTAATATCCTTGACGCCATTTTACCCTTTCGGGTGTGGCCAGGTATTTAATCTTGTGTGTAAGAGTTATCTTGCCACCATGCTGGGGCTTACCAGGCTCCCAGAACCCTCTCCTGCACTCTTCTGGGCTCCTACTACCAGATCTGTGCAGCCTGCAGTGGTAGTGCAATACTGCAGGGCAGCGGAGTATAGACAGCCATAAGCTGCCTTCCTCCTACCAACTCCATAATCTAGTAATCAGTCACACCCAACTCAGTCACGAAAAGTCTGCCAGGTTCGGGATTTGAACCGGGGACCTCTCGGACCAAAGTCAAGTGCTCTAACCACTACACTACAGAGCAGTATATTTATTTATTTATTTTTTTAATTTGTTAGTTAGAAGTTGCTTCATAGTTTGATATAAATAATTTACTGAACATTGTGATTACTGGATAATCAGGATAATGAACTAAAACTTCGGGTTCGATTTCTATCTACTTCTACTAACACTGTTCTTGCATGCAGGGAGAGGACGTTGAGGACAACAAGGCTCCGCTGTGGAGTGTCCTTCGAGACGACTTCCTCGTTGGGGGCAAACTCAAGGACTGGGACCGAGCCCCCATGGCAGCGGCAGCAGGGGAAGCTAGCCTGGAGGCAGACAGCGACTCAGACTGATCTGGCAAGCTCCGTCTCTTCTCTGGTATCTGTACATACACTACGTTTACATGACAGTGTTTAATGCGTATTCGTTGACGACGCCTCATAAGAATAACATTATCCGTCGTCAACGAATACGCATTAAACACCGTCATGTAAACGTAGTGATTGATTGTAACTGAACATTCTGGCGTTCTCAAGTGTGTGCAATGTAGCACAGATAATTGCTATTTTATATTGATGGGTCTGAGCCGAAAGCACCATTTTTTCTCCCTGGAATGCTGAAAAATAGCTGATGTGCCTTTTTAGTAAGATCGAAAGTTGAAATAAAAAAGGATGAAGATAAACCTTTTAGAAAAGCCATATTGTTTATTTTGAAAATTCTGGGAATGCACACTGACGCTTTTGTCACTGACCCATCAATATACTGAACTTATGCAGTCATTTCCACCAATAATGCTCTTTTGATGATTTTTATCAAATAGCAGACATTGAAAGTGTGAGTGTCAGTCTGTTTTTGCTGTTAATGTCTGAACATGCTAGTATTCTGCTTCAAAAAGCTCAGATTTTTGTTAATTTAACCAAATTTTTTTTTTTTTAATTGTTAATAAATGTTAAATATAATTTTTTGCTGAATTGATATTGCTAGAATTGAAATTGCTATGAATGAAATTCAATTGCCGTAATACTGTATTTATATATATATATATATATATATATATATATATATATATATATATATATATATATATATATATATATATATATATATGTGTGTATATATAACCATTACGTTTGTTTTTCTATTCAATGTTGTTTTTTTTATCATAATTCAAAAATTGAGACTAGGCAGAGCGAACTTGAGTAGAAGGCCACAACACGACCGCGCCCACTTTTCAATAGCCGTCCTACTGAGCAGCAGGTTTGCGTGTAATCAAATGGGAGAGGGCTTAACTTTGGTCGCGGTTTACGACAATTACGCTGTATGCTAGAGTTTTCAAAATGAAACAAGTTTAACTCTAATATAGTTTAATCTTACTGGACAACCTTTTTTTTTCACGCAAAAACAATATTAATACACTTAAATTAAACTTTTATGAACCCGACTTCTGCTACTTCTGTTACATCTGCGCATGCGCCGGCATGCGCGAAGTAATAAAAGTCAGTTTACTGGCGATGACGTCATATGAACATTGAAAGCCTTTCTTCATAGCGAGTGACTTTCACTTTACTTAATTGCATTTTCTATACTTTGTATATATCAAGTAAAGTTATTTACTACATCGAAAATAATGTATGAAAGTTGATTCAAGTACTTTTGTAATTTCAATATTTCGTGACGTCATGATACATTACTAAAGCTTGGAAGATAGAACCAAGTTCCCGCCCTAACTTTACCGTCTTATTTCTCAAGAAGTATGATATTTATGAACTAAATAAAATAATTAGCAATCGGGAGACTACATTGAAGTATTATCGCACTACAAGACACCTTCATTAATATCAAGTAAATATTTAAAAAAAAATATGTCCTCCCGATTACATTGCATGTTATTTTTTTAAATTCCGGACGGCTAATGTCTCGACAGATGACGATCGCGCCGGCTGGGTTTTGGCCTCCTACTCAAGTACGCTCTGGACTAGGCAACATAACCCTTTTTTTAAAAAATATGTTAATAAAACTTGCTGATAAATAGAAAAGGAAAATGAATAAAATCATGCCTGTTGCATTAATAATGAGTTTATTTACATAAATGAAAAAAAAAGAAGTCAAAAGTCAAAATAATTTAACTGCCTAGCCTATATCTAACTTATAAGTTTCAAATTTTATATTTCTTTACATTCTAGTTTCTGATCAATATTTTATTATTTTTTATTATTGAAAATAAAATTTTAAAATCCTTAATATTATTGTTATTTTAACTACCTAAAACTGTAACTGTATTTATTTTATTTTAGAAGAATTATTAACAATTAATGTTCTATAATTTGTCTTATTTTTATTCTAGAATGAGGGTATAATTATATTATTTTGAAACATAAACATTCTATTTTAATTATCACCTCTGTCAATACTAATACATAATAATAATTTTAATTATACATTCATAGTTAAGCACAATTATAAAATTATCGATCAACTCGAATTAACAGTTTATAAAAAGCTAAACAAGTACAATTTTTTTTCTGGCAATATTCATGTTAGCTCTTGTGCATTTTGTAAATTTATAAGTAAAGAAATAACTTGTTGAAACAAGAATAAATTTTAATACAAAGTTGTGCTTATTGCCTAATAGCATTTTGGCACATTGCAGTATAAAAAAAAGCACTTAACATTTTACCAGTGCACTTGCCAGACCTTTTGGGAGACCTTCCAAAGATTTGTTGAAAATCAGAGAGTAATTATTGTTTGATTCGAACAGAAAATTTTCACGGTGCATGGCCAAGACTGTCCTTGGTTTGCTCTCATTCAAGCCATCAGTCTGGCAATTTTAATTACAATGGACAACCTGCATGAATTTTTGTACTGGCATATTTGGATAAAGGATTCGAGTTATTGTCAATTTTTTCACATTTTTTTTTATCACCTTTTCCTGTGCTTGAGTGTTGGATATTTGAATAATGATGATGCCATAGCATTTTGCATCAAATTTTAAGAGTATTAGAGGGTAAAAAGAGAGAGCTAATTTGACAATATATAACTCACAGTCCTGTATCCAAATCTACAATAAAAAATTTGAGCAGATTGATCATATTACAAGTCAAGACAATCTCAGTATAGAGTTACCCCTGTTTTATTGTGGGTGTATTTTGCGTGCTAACAAAACATTTTTGGATTGATTTAAACTGTGATAGGATGTCAAGTTGGATACTATGCTGTGAGTTTTACTTCTACTATATTTATGGTGCCATATCACCATAACAACAAATTCATGAGTATTATCGAAGGTGTGCTCTAGCGGAAAATTTGATGCCTTCAGCCGCAACAGAGAGTGATGCTGAGGAACACTTTGAGAGACAGTAAATGTGTCACTTTAATCACTGTGTGTCTTTAAAGCTTGTACTTTATTTGAGTCGCAGGATTTCGCAGGATTAATGAAGAAATAAAGCCAATACAGCCAATAAGGGACTTCTTTTTTTGTTTACATTTAATGCATCAGTATTCACAGTAGTAATGGAAATTCAACCACATATTATACTTTACTCTATGCTTAAATAAATAGAACATATAAAATTATGCAACTTTTAATTTTGTATTAATAATTTTCCTTGGAGACTAATTAATAATAAAAATATTAAAAATAAAAAACAAGTTTTAACTGAATGCATCATCAGATGTCGTTCCTTATTAATAATATGTAAAAGGCTATAGAGAACTTTGACGCCAGTAACATTAACTCTAGCATTACCAAGCGATTTTTTTTCAGAATTTTTGGAGCAGTATTCCACACTTTTTTCCCGCTTTAAAATATTTACGAGTCATCTTGAATCCCTTCCCCGCCCCCTTTCCCTGGTAATGCTATGGTTATAATAAGAACTAAACATTTTTTTCCCAACATTAATTTAAAAAAAAAAAAAAAAATGTAAAAAATTAGAGTTGTCGTACAGCAAGTTATGCTCTTTTTATTTTGGGAGCTTTTTTGTTTATTTATATTGCACAGTATATTAATTCTTTATAGATTAAATTTTACATACCTTAGCTTTGTAACATCATCCTAATTTTGATGTTAGAATTGGCTCTTATTTGCTACTAATCTGCAGCGTCTCAATTTTTTGAAAGAAGGCAATGTGATTTTTTTTTTAAATAATAACATGTTGCTAATTAAAGATTATATATAGTTGAACACATACACCTAG
This sequence comes from Siphlonurus alternatus, assembly GCA_949825025.1. Lineage (NCBI taxonomy): Eukaryota > Metazoa > Arthropoda > Insecta > Ephemeroptera > Siphlonuridae > Siphlonurus > Siphlonurus alternatus. The sequence continues at coordinate 26,814,887 of OX463780.1, read as the reverse complement.
AAGCATTTGTGAAATTCAGGTACGAATGTAACCTTTAAAAATTGAACATCTCGTGTGTGTGTGTTATTTTTAAAAAAGTTTATGCTTGAATAATATACATATTAATAAAAAATCTTATAAATATTTTTATAATTACTTAATACAAATTAAGGCGGCATATATATATGGTTTATTGCAATTTTAAACATTTGCTAAAAATTTGTAATTACTACACTGCTTATGGAACGGAACTTTTCTTTTCTTTTAATGAATATGTATTATACGTGCTATGTGCAAATTAGAGTGAAAGGACGCTATTATATTTTACATGATACTCTCATTCTGACCACAGTGACAGTTTTGAATGACATATATTATGCTGAAATATTATATATATAACCTACCAATATATTATTTGCAACATATTTATATGGGACAAAAACCATTGAATGTGTATATCCTGACGTCTTTCTAAGTAAAATTTGAAGATTTAACAATATTTTTAGTCTGTTTTCGTCTATTTTTCAATTTTTATCTACTGAAATTTGTAAAGTTAGAATGCCAACTTTGACATTATTAATTTGGCTCATATAAATAATTCAGATAGTAAACTTTATAGATTATAGAGAACATTGTATTATGCAAGGATACCTACATAGTGAATAATTTAGTTAGAAGTGACATATATGTCATTTCAAATCCTCCATATAAGGCTTCATTCTTGTTTGAGTATTTCTAATAATATTTGCTTGACATAATATTGTTTTATTTAAAAAAGGGAAACAGCAAAGTAAAAATGAAACGATAAAAATATTATTATAAGTAGGCACTTAAATAATTTGGATAATTCGTGTAATGGGTGTGAAACAGTCTGAGCACAGTTACAAAACATTATACAAAGTTACAAACTCTGTGTATTAATTATTATACTAGCGGTTATTATATAATAAATAATCTTACCCTCATGCGCTATAATTATAATATATAAGAGTAATCGAGTTCTATTTAATCTATAGAACTTCTCTAATAGTGTCTAAATTGCTTCATTTATAATTATATATTTATTGTTACTGCTTTACAAACAGAGGCTTGCATGTATTGCAGATAAAACATTTATTAATGTATACATTATAATTATGCCTTTTTTTCCACTAAACAATTGACAACTTGCTTGACATTTTTTTTTTTTTTTTTTTTTTTTCATGTTTGAATAGAAGACCTCAAGTTATATATTGTCAATTTTTTTAGATTTTTTTGAACATGCATCTTTTAAGTAGTGCTGCAAATATTCAACATAATTATATACGTTACATAACTATGACGTCACAGGGTCTTTCGCCTCAATTTTAAGGGTAAGGTGACGCGCCCAATGTTAAATAAAAATCACACACATGAAAATTATGAAAAAAAAAAAAAAAATTAAAATGGTCTCCTCTACATTACATATCAGTGACTTATAAATATCAGATATACAAATTCGAGCTAGTTTTGAGTTATGAATTTTTAAATTTGACTATAATACTTTAACATGGAGAAATGGAACTTCCATGTTAAATTGGTCCTTCCATGTTGGTCAACTTTAAAAATTTATAACTCAAAAACCAGCTCGGATTTGTATACCTGATATTTTAGCTACTGATTATAGGGAATGTTAAGGAGAACATTTTAAATTTTTTTCATAATTTTCATGTGTGGGATTATTTTTAACATTGGGCGCGTTAACTTTCCCTTAAGGTGCTATAATAGGATTAAAAAAATATGAAAAAAATATTACAATATTATACCCAGAAGTGCATTCTCTTCGTATCAAAATATGCAATGAAAATTTCATGCTGCATGGTTGTTCATTTTTAGACCTTTTACATCTCTGCAGTATAACAAAATGCAAACAGTAAAATGCTTTTGTTAACGATTTTTCGCAGAAATTATTTGGCCTCGTATTAATGTCTTATATGCAATGCGGAAAATAATTTTACTAGGATATAAAAACATGCATGTCGAGGTTTCGTCTTGTGTGCTTTAGATTATAATACAGTATATTTCTTCCCTTTTCTCTCATCTCTGGCAACTTATATTATTGAATGGTGCAAGTAGATATTGCACAGCAGTGGTTATAAAATTTTATAGAAGAAGATAACATTTACATAATAAAAATATATAATATGCTGCATATGTGCATTTTTTTTAGCATATAAATATAAATTACATAACAATTAACATATATTTTAATAACAACATTGCACGCTATCTGACAGCTTTGACAATTAGGTTAATTACTTTTTAAATTAAAATTTAATTACTCTTTATTTTTAGCAAGCCTCTTCTATTTTATTATACTTTTATATATAAATTAAAAATTAAATATCACAGTAAAAAAGGTTTTATGTATATATATTTTTTTTTTTTCGAAGCACAACATTTTTTTTTTTTTTTTTTTTAATATTCAATTGTTTTTATGCACTGGAATATAATAAAATTCAAACACTACTCTCTCTTAAATCGTCACAATCAGATTCACTAACAGCACGATTTCGGCGTAACAATTCGTCGTATGTAGGCGGCATGTCGTCGGGTCCGAATATCGAGTCGTAAGTGGGCGGTGGCGGGAGAAGAAGTGGAGTGAGGCGTTCTTTCGCCTCAGAGTCCGGAGTATTAGGCTCTTCTTCAGGCATTTGTCTGCCCAGCTCGGCCAGGTCAAGCCCGCTGCCCGCTTGTAGTTGCGAGAACACGCGGCTGTCCACCACCACCATACGGCCGTATGGCAGTAAGATGATGGTCGGCTGACCGAGACCGAAAGCCGCGGCGGACTCTGAAAACTGTGACTCGGGGTCGAGGTCGAGCGAAGAGGCTCGGCGAGGGCAGAAGGCGCGGCAGCACGCTCCCCAGCAGTAGTAAGCCACGATGATGCATAGCACCACGATCATAACCAGCAGGGCTACGAGGCCCTGTCCGCCGGCAGGAGGAGCACTCATTTTACCTGTGGGAAATAATATAAATCGATCAAAATCATCAAACGAACTGCACATACTTCAATCGTACATAATTGTGTATATATAAATATTTATTGGGCGCGATTCATTAAAGGATTATTTATCCACGCTTCTTACTAATATAACCACGTCTAGTTTCAATTGAATTATAAAATAGACTAACGTTTAACCACGGATAGCTATAGAGAGAAAGTTGGATAATTCATGAATCGCCCCCAAATGTTTGTCTCAATATACAATAGAGTACGATTTAGATTTCGACGCTTCAATTTTATTAATTATATTAATTTTTGTAAGGAGCGTGACTTTTAATTCGCATTAAACACCATAATAAAATAGACACCCCGAAGCAACGTTTTACTTACTAAAAGGATATAATTATAGAACATATGAGGGAGCACGTTACTCGTCGTATGAACAATGTATTATGATTATTATATTAAATTAGAAGTAATATAGTAATAACTTATTATACGTACAACCAATTCCCTTTTTAATTCGCGTTGTCTCCGATCGATATTATATTTTTATCTTTATATTGTATCATAAAATTTATTTTATGATAGTATTATTTACTTTTTTAAATATTGATTCAAACATTCAAACTATATCAATGAGACGTACATAAGGTAACGGTTCCGCCTGTCTCAATATAAAGAATTGTGTTAATAATATATACATACTAAATTTGTGTGTATAATAAATATATTATATATATATATATATATATATATATATATATATATATATATATATATATATATATATATATATATATATATATATATATATATATATATATATATATATATATATATATATATATATATATATATATATATATATATATATATATATATATATATATATATATATATATAGTGTATTATTTATAACTGATTTCCAGACTCCAGACTTCCATATATAATATGTTGCATGTGTAAGGAAAATATAAGCATGTTGATTTCAATATCGATAATATAATATACAGTGTCTACAAAATTCAAACAGCCAATGTTTTGCATGTTGTTCCTTATTTTTGAAAATGCGTGTTTTTAAAGTGCGAACTATCCGTATTGTGCTATTGTGTCAATCGTTGCATGCGCTGAACCTTAGTTTGCATGTCACATATTATATTAGAGATTATTCAGATTATTAGTCTGTTTTTCCTACAACACAGCCTTGACTTTTCCATAACGAGAGCCTGTAAATAAACAGCAAGGTCAAGTACGTACCGCATTTTAGTCGAAAATATATATATATATATATATATATATATATATATATATATATATATATATATATATATATATATATATATATATATATATATATATATTCACGTCTAGCTAACACATAATCAGATAATTAATAATTAAACTTTATAGAGCATTTTAAAACTGCATTTAGGGCACATTTTCATTAAGGCTGAAAAATTTATGTAGAAAAGTGTAGCCTGTAAAAATCAAGCCTTAAACATTTTGTGCCCAAAATACATAGTCTTAATTCTATTTCTTTGTGTTTATATATCACGTATAGAATGACTAAAATGAAATCGGTTGTTATAAATTTTATGCATTTTAAAGTTTTCCAGTGAAAAATTACTGCATAAATACTATATTTATGTATTTTGCATTTATTATATAAGTTAAAATTTACATATTTTCATGCAAGAAATTTAAGTTACAAGAAATAACTAAAAAAAATTATACGTTCGATTGATTGATGATTGAATGATATTAAGTGTTGAATTGTCAATTTAAGTTATAGGCATACATATAGACTTATAAGTCATACTTTAGTTATATACTTATATAAGTACTTATAATTCTATACCATATATGCGGTTATGGGACTTTTATTGGCAACATGCAACCACAATACATAATATTGTAAAGCTCCAAACTTTCATAATCATATTTTGATTTAGAAAAGATTTACAATCAAAGTTGTTTAAATTAATTTGTATTGATTGGCTTTTCTATAATCAGCTATATAGTATTGGTGTATTAAGTGTTCAATAATCTTATTCTGCTCATAGACACTAAAATCATTTTTCATGACCTAGATTTTAATAAAAAATAATAACAAATTAATTTATTATTTTCGTAATAGTGAGTATATTAAGAAAGTTTTTGCTAGACGTAAATTGACGCATGTGCTATTACTAGTTTATGCAAAATTTTGCCTCTTACAAACTGTTTGAGAACTAAAAATGTATATAACATATATATAATATATACATTTTATAGCTTTAATATTTTCTGTAATAAATCAATCGGTGTAAAAAAGAAATAAATATGATATTTTAATTACCACAATACTGCATGCAATTTTTCATAACTTTATATATATCATAGTTTATTTATAATGTTTATATATTATAATAGAGGAAAAAAAAGGTATAACAAATGTTAATTAGCAAAACGTAAACAAACTCGTTCACCCAGGTATTGTTGGTTGTTGGTTATGTGTATTTTTTTTTCCAATACATTGGACCTTATGGGAAATTCACGTTTTTCACATACAGATTTCAATACGTGACATACGTATGATTTTAAAAATAAATATATCACCGGAATCTGCAGTTCTTGGCCACTTATAATATTGAAAATTTTATTGGAAGATGGTTTCTTTATTTCAATATAGTAAATTTAGTATGACACCAAATCAGCCAATTGCATGGGGTAAGATACGTAACTAGGCAAACTCCAGTTTGTTGATTTTAACTGTTGCAATAATAAACAATCTGAAGCTTGCTTGGTTACGTATCTTACCCCATGCAATTGGCTGATTTGGTATCATATTAAATTTCTATATTGAAATAAAGAAACCGTCTTCCAATGCAGTTTTCAATATTATAAATGGCCAAGAACTGCAGATTCCGGTGATATATTTATTTTTAAAATTATACGTATGTAATCAATGTAATGCATTGAAATTTGTATGTGAAAATCGTAAATTTCCCATAAGGTCCAATGTATTGGGAAAAAAATACACATAATCAACAACCAACAATACCTGGGTGAATGAGTTTGTTTGCGTTTTGCTAAAACATAGTTTTGCAAGTGGTCTATTGCTTAGGTGAGTTTTCAAGAGTCGATTGTTGTTGTTGTTGTTTTTGTTTTTTTACTAATTGTTTGAGAAAGTCTTAACTTGTATACGACTATTAAATAAAAAAAAATATATATTTAAAAAAATCATTAATGGACAACGCAATTGAAACATTTTCTTTAATTATACCAATTTTAACTAAAATTACGAAAATACAATTTTTTTGTTTATTAACCACAAAAAAAAAACTATTAAATGGACGTGTATTTAAATATTACAACAACAAAATATATAGCAAAAAAAAAAAGTGTTAAAAATTTCATCATAACATTACATCAAATCTAGAAATGATGTTATCATCTCTTTAAAGCAATAACAATTAATTAACATAATTTGTCCTTGAACGAGATCAGCATATAGCAAAACACAAGAGAAAGTTTTCGCGCTGTGATTTACAGCTAGAGGTTAGCTAACTGCATGTAGATAATGAAATAGTTCAATAGCAACCTACCTTGAGACGAGTTGGTCTTCTTGAGAACTTCCATTCCCCGGGGCTTGAGACCTTCTTGAGACGCTTTCCTGTCCGAGCAGGAAGCGACGGTGGCTGCTGGAGATGTCCGCACGGCAGTGGCTTAACGAGGAGCGCTGTAACACAACAACGAGCTTTAGGAGATATGCAGTTCATATCAGAGACATGGTTTGTCTATGGTTCATATCGTGTAATGCGTAAGATTGCAATATCAGGTATATTGATTTTGAATTACGTGCTAAAGATTTAAATTCTGCAGGAGAGCAACAGGAATTTTTATTTATTTGTTATTTTAGAACTTCTTTTTGGTTGTACAAGACAAACATATTATGTTCAAGTCAATGTACATCGTACATTGTACGAGTATGTATAAGACAACATTAATTAAATTGACTGAGATAATTACATAATAATTAAATAACATGTAATCAAAGCTTTTTGTTTAAATTTTTAATTGCAGATATATGTAATTGTATATGTGGACCATTTTAATTAATTAAATATTATAAGGTCAATCAAAGTATAATATAATGCATCGATCGTCATTTAATTCATCATGCATAAATATTAAATTATACACAATATAACTTGCATATATGTGAAATTAAAAATATATGAAAAATAATAACCCCCTTCCCTCCCCCGCCTAGCTCTCTATCTATATATTATATTATTATTTATAATATAAATTATAACCCCGATATAATATCTCAATCAAATCTTTAAAAACAAAATTGTAACATGCGTATCTATATAGAAAAAAAAAACTAATTTTATACAGTACTGAGTGAGTTTCTTTGTATGTCGAAGTTGAGAGTTACTCTGCGGCTCTTTCACGACATTAGCATTTGTATCGTGTTCGTTCCCGGGACGACATTTGGCTCGCGTCCACCCTCGATCCTTTCTCTCGCAACAGCCGTGCTTCTTAATACTGTATTCCCACGTATAAATTTTGACTACACTTTGGGCTTATCAGCTCAAATAAGACCAAAATTTTGCTAGCCCAATTAGACTCCGACAGGCACCTAATTGGCCGATTTTGGGCAAATCTGGGCTAGCAAAAAAAGTAACATTGAGCTGTAATAGCCCAATATAACCCTAACTGGACCAATACACCACTTAATCCATAGCTCTATGTAGCTCATTATGGATCAATTTGAACCAACTATGCCATGCTTAAACAAGCTGGAAATTGACCAAATTTGCCCAAACTTGACCTTTTCTACCCTGGTTGTCCCCAGTACGCTTATATAGCTCAAAATAGACCAAAACAGCTTAAAATGGACCTCTTTTGCCCAAAGATGTGCCGATCCACCCTGAATATACTGCATTGGCTAAGGTAGCCCAAAGTGGACCAAAACAGCTTAAAATGGACCTCTTTTGCCCAAAGATGTGCCGATCCACCCTGAATATACTGCATTGGTTTAGGTAGCCCAAAGTGGACCAAAACAGCTTAAAATGGACCTCTTTTGCCCAAAGATGTGCCGATCCACCCTGAATGTACTGCATTGGTAAAGGTAGCCCAAAGTGGACCAAACCAGCTTAAAATGGACCTCTTTTGCCCAAAGATGTGCCGATCCACCCTGAATGTACTGCATTGGTTTAGGTAGCTCAAAGTGAACCAAAACAGCTTAAAATGGACCTCTTTGGCCCAAAGATGTGCTTATTCAACTTGAATGTACTGCATTACTAACAGTAGCTAAAAATAGACTAAAATAGCTCAAAATGGCCTTTTTTTCTCTGAATGTATTGCATTCTTTACCTTAATTATCGCTTCATAAAACAAACGAAAATAGATGAAGATAGAAATATTTTGCCTAAAAACATGTGCCTTTTATGACCATGAATGCATTCTATTAATTAGTTAAAACTTGAAGCTCAAAGTTGATAAAAGTGCTATAAAATAAAATAATTTATTCATGGTTATAAGAGCTGGGGAAAATCAGTATTGTCATCATGCTGATGCATGCATACCAGACACTATAAATAATGCAAAGGAATACTTGGCTGACTGTGAGGGGAAGAGACTGGCCCAAGAATCACATGGTATGCATATTAAATGAGGTGTCTGTTTATTCTGTTTTTTTATCATATACGTACAAATAACGTACTGAATGCATATTATTTGCACACGGTAAATACAGTATGCATACAGTACGTATGTAAGAGGTCATTGTATCAATTCTATTAGTAATTAGAGAGCATAATATCCTGAATGAAATACAGTTTCATTTATTATAGCTGTGAAATTGTTATTAAAATTGTAAAAAGTGCCACTTACCGCAATTTTAGAACAAAATTAACCTTTGTTCATTTATTTCCTTACATTTTGGCTGTGTAGAACTGCTTTTTTCTTCAAAATTGTGGAAGAATAGGCTGAGGAACTGCATTGTTAGCAGCTTAAACCTATTAGGATAGATATGCCACCCGGTGGCATGAACAGAAAAACATTTCCCGATCAACTTTAACCCTGAGATATTGATGTATATAGACTATATACATGTATGCTTACCTTAGCAGATGATTTACGCATTACTACACTAAAGAAAACCTTAAAAATATAGATACATGACACTACTTAGGACACTATAAGAAAGATATGCATACATACTGCAACAACAACAACATTAATATGATTGTCGACTGTTACAAGTCAGATGGAAAACCGGTAGAGAAATGAATTCAAATGAACCAATCAGAGCGATCGGAAGTTCGGAACCGATCGGAAACCATCGGAAACGCGCTAAATTAATCTCCAAAAGTCTACAAATGGCGAAATCTTTGTAAACATGACAGAACGACTTAAATAATTCTGATAAATATAATAGACCCAGCTTATAGATGAGGTCTATTTTAAGCTGTAATGGTTCACTTTAAGTTACCTAATCCAATGCAGTATGCATACATTCAGGGCGGATCGGCACATCTCTGGGCAAAAGAGGTCCATTTGAAGCTGTTATGGTCCACTTTGGGCTCCCAAAGATGTGCCGATCCACCTTGAATGTACTGCATTGGTAAAGGTAGCCCAAAGTGGACCAAAACAGCTTAAAATGGACCTCTTTTGCCCAAAGATGTGCCGATCCACCCTGAATGTACTGCATTGGCTAAGGTAGCCCAAAGTGGACCAAAACAGCTTAAAATGGACCTCTTTTGCCCAAAGATGTGCCGATCAACCCTGAATGTACTGCATTGGTTAAGGTAGCCCAAAGTGGACCAAAACAGCTTAAAATAGACCTCTTTTGCCCAAAGATGTGCCGATCCACCCTGAATGTACTGCATTGGTTAAGGTAGAGCTACCTTAACCAATGCAGTACATTCAGGGTGGATCGGCACATCTTTGGGCAAAAGAGGTCCATTTTAAGCTGTTTTGGTCCACTTTGGGCTACCTTAACCAATGCAGTACATTCAGGGTGGACCGGCACATCTTTGGGCAAAAGAGGTCCATTTTAAGCTGTTTTGGTCCACTTTGGGCTACCTAACCAATGCAGTACATTCAGGGAGGGAAAAAACATCTTTGGGCAAAAAAAATCAATTTTAAGCTATTTTGAACTGAGCCAACCTGAGGAATACATTCAGAGTAAAAAGGGGTATGTTTGGGCTAAAGAGTGCCATTTTAAGCTCTTTTGGTCCATTTTGGGCTTGGTCAAGCACATGAATACTTTCAGAGTAAAAAAGGGCATGTTTGGGCTGAAGAGTGCCATTTTAAGCATTTTTGGCTCACTTTGTGCTGGCCGAGGCAAGGAATTCATTCATGGCTATTTTGGGCAGAAATGGTCTACAGGGTGCTCAGATTTATTTTAGCTGGATTGGTCAATATACAGCTACATGAAGCTAGGTTGAGCTTGGGCTTAATTGAGCTTTTTTGGCCAATAACAAGCTTACTGCAACCCTGGGGATATTAGGTACCATTTTGGGCTAAAACGGTCAACAGCTAGCTTAAATTTGTTTCAAGCTTGTTTGGTCTTAATTAGGTTAAAATTGCTTGGTCACAAATCTGGTCTATTTTAAGCTATAAAATTCCAATCTGAGCTGGAGGCTTAAATGAGCATGTTTGGTCTAAATAAAGCCTGAAGCATTATTGGACAATCGTGGGCTACTTTGGTTATAAGCAAATTTGAGTTCAGATAGCTCAATAACACTTTAAAGCCAGTTTCAGGTACTCTGGGCTTCGCAGCCCAAACTGATACTTGAAGGAAAGTAATTTTGAGCTAGCAATGCTATTTTGGGCTAGCAAACCAAGCCCAAAGTAGTCAAAATTTATACGTGGGTTCTACGAGAAGAGCATACTAAATAAAAACGGACCCAGCCGGCACTCCATACACCTCAAAGGCATGCAAAGCCTTTGTTGAAGCTTCTTGCCGTGCAATATGAGCACCCAAGAAGGCTAGCTTATTATATACCATCTTGGTGTGTGTGAGGATTCTGCATGAGGATGAAGTGAAATGTTGCACTTACGGCTGTTAGCTGGAAGTTCAGAAACTCTACGCTGCATGTTGCTATAAAGCGTAGTAGATTATTGATCGATAAAATTGCCTTCAGTGTACATTTAAATCTTTCAATAATTTTAAAATAAAATGCAAAAGTCATGCACAAAGAAGCGTATTTATGTTCGAAGCACTGCATGTTTATGTATTATATGAATCGAGGACGAGCGTTTCATGTAAAACATACATACATAACATGACGCCATATCCCTTTACGGGGTAAGCCAGCAGCATTATTACCTCGGCCGTCTACAAATTGCCCTCCAAAGCACTCGATTCTTGCATACTCCACTTGCTTCAGAAATAATACAAAAACATATAACTTAATAATGTGATTATACAGAGCACTTGGAAATTTTTCATGAATTATATAATTATTATATAGCGTTTTGAGCCATATGATATCAAACAGAATATAATATATTAGTATTTTAATTATTCGTTATATTAATTATATGAATGTTATGTGTTATTGTATTGATGCCATATATACCACAAATCAAAGCAATATTATCATATAAATGCATGTTAATTATTTCATCTCAGCATATAATCAACATGGACAACTTGCAAGAAAATTTTTACTGCAGCATTTTTGATAAAGTACCTCGAGTTACACTGTGATTTTTACTGTGATCGTACTGCAAAACGCTATAAATATGAGGCTATGACGTCATATATGTACATTTTTTTTCTAAAATTGCTTGCGTGTTAAATATTTACATCTATGACGTCAGAGAGTTTATAGTAGCACAACTTTAAGGGTGTTAGATCGGAGGGTTTATAAAAAACTGAACAAAATTGCAAACTCAGAACTTAAGGTCCTCTTCTATATTAAGTGAATACAATATTTTTGTTTTCGTCCATTACGTCTACTAATGCATATGCGTGTACATATCTAAATACGTCATATGTTTACTATATAAGAGGTTAAAAGCTCTTCACTTTTTTATATACTGTCAAGTATTAAGTTACACGCTATCGTTTCGTGTAGATGATAAGGAAAGAAACTTTGCTATTGCAGAGGCTGCAGTGTAGTGCTTTTTGATAATTACCAAGTAACACAGTAGCGTGACTGAAAACTATAATATATAACGCTTCAATGTTCACTTTTTTACACTAGCTGATATTAAATTTGAATGAGAAAATTTTAATCAAAAAATTATCATAGCGTACTTTATGTCTTATAATTGAAAATATTATTTTGGTCGATCGTGACAATAAGAGGTGACACTAATTTTTGTGATAGGGACGTGGCGACGTCAAGAACGTGCTTGCCACTCAGTTTGACATACCATAGAGAGGAGTGCCGTCAAGAATCTATACAATATGCAGCGAGCGTCGTACTTTTAATGTAGGTTAATATCAGGTTAGGTGCAATGCGGTATTTGCGGCCCTGGGTGAATAAACGATGAGACAAATTAAATTTATCTAAAGTATAATTAAAAAAAGTTTTTTTTTTTTTTTTTAGAAACTCATTATTTTGATTGCTTATTTAAATTTTGTTACGTTTACGACACTGAATAAAAAAAATTAGTGATAATATTATAATGTAGTGTAGAAATGTGTATGTATTTGATACACAATGACATGAAATTATATACTCATAATACCCATGCACACACCTATAAATAAAATATACTCACATGACACATGAGCATATAATATTATATATTTATAGTCTAAATGGTGGAAATACCTCCCAGCCTCCCATACATTGCAAATTCTTCTAGTCATTTTGCATTTCCATTTATTATTTGCTTGAAAAACTTTTCAATATTATTGCGTTCAATATAAGTATAATTACTAATTACAAAATAAATCATTCTCAAGAGTCCATGTGTTTTGTAAAGTTATTTAATTGTGTTACTTGTGAAAATTAAGTTGTATATAGTGTACGGCGTGTTGGGTTAATTGTCTTGATAAATTCTATCCTGAATGAAAGCTGCATTATAGCCAGCATAGCGCTGCATGTATGTCTTGATTATTTTAATTGGAAAACTCATTAATTATTAATTCTGCTTAAATATTACGGCAGTGCATGGGCAAAGTTGGCATTTCACTCTGTATAACCGTCTACAGGCGCGGATCCAGGGGGGAGTTGTGGGGGCTACAGCCCCCCTCCCCCCCCCCCCCCCGAAATTTTGGATTTAACATGGGCAAGGGCAATATAGGCATTTCCCCTACTCCAATTTTTTTTTAAACATTGGCCTTATGGAGGCAGCCCCCTCCGAATTTTTTTTGTGGATCCGCGCCTGACCGTCTACAGTCTAGATAGATAAGAAACATACCTTTTTAGTTGCAAATAAATATGTTATGGCATTAAATATTCAATTTTTATTATTGCACCTGGTCATAATCATGCAATATTATAATATATCAATATTTTTTTTATAATCATAGCTTTTTCATAATACGTAACACATTTTTTTAAAAAAAAAAAGAATACGTATATATATTTTGCTTTAAAAACAATTCAATCCTTTGATTTAATTTGTATTTTAATGTTTATAATTTTAATTAAGAAATTTAAAAATAATGAAAATATTATGTTATATGCTATATTTATTAATTATAAATTATACAATAGCTTGCTGATGATAAAATGAAAATTTAGTGTTTAAGTAGTTTAACAGAGTGTAAAAAAAAATAACTTTCATTACAATTAAGTAATTATTTTACGTAAAAAAAATAACACATTCGTAATTTTTTACTGATCGAGCTATAGTATTTTTCGAAACTTATTTTTGCTTTTAAGATAATATATATGTTGCAAGCATTAAGAGGGAGCAACACAATATACTAGTAGCATGCAGTTATAATATGTGAGCTGAATATTAAAGACCTAAATTTCACCAAAGCAAAAAAGCTAAAATTGCATGGCACCAACTATTTTTTATTACTTATTACATATATATATATATTAGCAGATAACAAATTTTCAGTAATTATAAATTATTTATACTTGTAGATGTAACACATGTTTATAAAATATATTAAATATGCTAAATATTGATAATATTTTAATTATTATTTCAAAGGCACTATATATTACATGCTTTTAAAGTTTCTCTTCATATATAATCAGGTGAAGGTTTTTTAATTAATTTATAATATTAAACAAAGATTGATGTTTACATTATTTTTTTAGAGATAGAAAAACTGGGACATGACATTTAAATACATGAAAAGATTTTATAAAGAAAATGCATGACCATGAAAAATGTAAAGTTAATTTTTTTGCCGCATTGGTGGATTGCCAAGTCCGCTTGAATAGCGTGTGATATATACGACAGTTCAAGAATTGATCCGTGTGTTTGCGTGCACGTGCTGCTGACTGCGAGCACACGCCCTCGTGGTCACGTGCGTGATTAGCAAGAGAAGAGCGAACGAAACCTCAAGAAAACCACAGGACATTCATTATCATTATTTCTAAAGTCTTTTGTGGCGATAAATTCTTTGTTTGCGAAGAAAGTTTTAGAAAATATACAAATTGAACCAAATTTTTTCATCTTGCTGCATATAATATGTGATGACATAATAAATTTTAAAAGTGTATTTAATAATAATAAATGACTAAATGTTTATTGAGCAAACATAGCAATATATTCAATAATATTGTACAAAAAAAAAACAGGAAATAATAGTAATATTACAATAAAAAATGTTTAAACAAAATAAAATAATTTGTTGTTCAATTGGTGACGTGCAGTATAAAAGGCAAAACCCAAGCACAATGTGAACATTCACCCCATTTTTTTTTTTTTTTTTTTTTTTTTTTTGCATCGATCATTTTGTAAAATTTTATTTAAGCGTGAATATAGAACCCCTCATAGTCTATATTATAATTGTAATTACTTAATGAAACAAGGATGTAGATACAATTTTGATGAAACAAGAATGTTATAGCTATACAATTTTTCGCACGCACGCAAGATCTTTTTTTATAATAACATGCGTTACGTAAAAAAAGTCGTCGCTTTTTATTATATTGCTACATATTAACTTTTTTAATATGTGGAATTTTATTTCACTGTTAACAATAAAGATAAAGTATCACATAAAGTAATATTACTCAAATAAAGTTCTTTAATGATGCCTTCTATCGTTTTTAACACCCACTGATATTTTTTGTGTTTTTATAATTAAAGGTGCGTTTACTCAAGATCCCTTTAAAGGGATCTTGCGTTTACTGAAATATAATATATACATGCAGTATAATATATGTTATACATATTTATATACAATGTATAAATTTTTAGTGCACTGGCTGTCATATAAACAACAACGTTTAAAAAAAATATTAATTAAACAGGGAGTAAAAACAGCATGAAAGAGAGAGAGAGGTTATAAAATGATGTAACAATAATTAATTAAAAAATTATAAAATTATCTTTCTCTGCTTGCATGGAGCTCACTACTTACATTCAGTATAATTAAAAATTTTACGATTATACGTGATACGATGTCATCCTAATTTTCGTGACATCATATAACAGAAGAACTAAAAAAAAAATGCTTGTTATATAATTATTCTTTGATAATAATTTGTAACCTATATAAACTTATATTATATAGTACTGCTCCAATAGGTTATATCAACAAGATAAATGTTAATATAATTAAGTCAATATCGAAGCTCGTGGTCAAACTGTCTTTTCTTTGTTTTGGTTTCATAAATGATATTGTCGATAGTGGGTGAAATATCCTCCCTCTGTGTGTTTACGACATGCTGACTGGGGTGGTTTGCGGAGTGCGGTGGGCGGTGGTGCGGCAATCGCGTGCCAGCAAGCAAACTGAAATCGATTCCTGCCACCACCCCCTCTGACAAGAGACTAATTGTGGCGCCTTTTACTGCGGACACATGCTGTCAAAACCTCGCAAATTTGAAAACTATGACAACATATTTAGAAACATAGTTTCATTAAGATAATCTCGTTACTCAATTAATTAGTTTATTTACCTGTATGCAAGGTGAGGTGCCGAGGGTGCCACTGCAGCAGCAGGGTTCAGTGACCATGGTCCCCGTTCAGGGCTGGCTCCCCTAGCTCACTGGGTGCTCTCGCCTACTGCTGCTGCCACTGCGCTAGCTACCGTCATTGAGCGACTGAACGTTCGCAGTACTCACAGCGGCGGCGCGGCGGGGGAATAGACAGGACGGACGATAGTATCGTCTAGTTACAACGATATTTGCCAAATATTAAATATTTGCGGTGGACCATTGGTATTTTGGAAATTTAGTACCATATTTTTTATGAATATTGTACGTACATATTAATTGAGAGAGAGATGCAGGAAATATTATATGATATAATTATAATGATAGACTTGAATTAATAATAAAATGAATTTTCCGTATATTATATATATATATATATATATATATATATATATATATATATATATATGCATGACATGATGATATACTATTCATCAGGGACGATCAAAAAGCAAAGGACACTTAATTACAAACAACTAAAGAAAAAGGTGCTTGCATGGATGGTGCATGCGATCCAGAAAAAAAAATCGTACGAATCTATGGAAATAATTTAATTGTTTCTGATGAATCAGATGAATGAAGAAGATACTATATCTGTATACAAATTTAAAAAAAAAAAAAATGGGGAGGGGTGACTCTTCACTGAATCCTCATTAAAAAATGCCTCTTCCATTTATTTAAAGAGCTATATAAAAGGCGTGGCTTTAAATTTTTCACACTGTCATTATTAATCCAATGTATATAATATCGATATTTGACGTGGTATCGCCCGTCCTTCTACTCGCGGTGTCGCGGCTGACAACGCATGCGTGTGCTCCTAGATCACGAGCTGCCCAAGTAGCAGAACGCGCTCAAGGGCCCGTCACTACCTGTTAGCGTAGCGTATTTGTTTACCTCACGTGGTGCTCTTCAGTTCTCAAGTGTCTGCGGGAACTACGGCAGAGAGCAAAACAAGAAATGTTTGCAATTTTTGTAGTCGCGTCGTCATGAGTAAAATTATAACTAAAAATTAAGGGGGACATTCACAAAGCACTTTAACCCCCAATTTAGCCCCGAATTTTAACCCTGGTGCTAAACATGGTGCTAAGCTATGAGCTTAACATGGTTAGCCCCTGGTTTAGTACCATGTTTAGCACCAGGGTTAAAAATCGGGGCTATAATGGGGGTTAAAGTGCTTTGTGAATGTCCCCCTTAATTGTCTGTATGTTATATAGCTGTTCTACATTTATAATACAAGCCCATTTATGTTAGCACCTAAGCAATATAAATAAAATAATTGATTTAATAAATAATAATTTATACTAAACTTTTTGTCTAGCAAATTAGCAAATAATCATGCTGCAAATAATTTTAAAAAAAATACAAAAAATGGAATATTTTATGTTTTTGCATGATTCAATTTTGCCAGCAGCTATTATATATAATGCATGGCATATTCCGCATATTATATAAAAAACGATAGCGTCTGTAGGTTAATTTGTATATTATGACATTATGACTATAATATATAATATTATTAATATTGCATTTTATTTTTTCTTTAAAGATGATCGATGATCTCGCTTTGGAGTGGCGAAATATAGTACGTATATAGCCATGGCACCATTGCAGATCACCACATTTTTTTTTTTTTTTTTCATATCATTTGCAGATTCAGGTTGTTTAATTATATGTATCATATATAACATAATAAAATATGACATATGTATAATATAATATATACGATTTCGTATTTTTTATTACTAAAAATACCATTAACTATTATATTAACTTATTGCTTTCACAATTTTAATCGGAGAAAAAAAAAGCGGCAAAATGTATGCTCGCTTAATCAAGTGAAGTAATTAGCACGGAGAAAATATATACTGTAGTTAAGCGTTTATTCTCCGTGCGAGTTCAAGTATACATATATACATATATACGTATTATAATATAATTATAATTGTACACTCGTCGCCTCGGAAAATTTCCCATTTGCAGCTTATTGTTAATCACCATGCCCAGTGTTATTCTTACAGTACATCATGGTTAAGGGTTAACAAGGCCGCAAAGGGAAATTTTCCAAGGCGACGATACATTAATTATTTCTGCAAAGGTGCAGGGCGAGTACAGGGTATATAGTTTCGACAGTTTGATAGCCTAATTGAATGTAAAGGTATCTGTTCGTATAATATGTTCATAAATTACACAATCTCTTCTTGAATATTTAAATATTTAATAATAACAAAATATTGTTAAAATTTAACATTCATTAGCGAGTGCATGGAAATATAATATTCTGTCTTTTTAATGCATTTTTAACCAAAATATTTAATTATTATTATTATTAAAAATCATTTAACAAAATATAAAATTTGAAGAAAAATCAAGTACATTTTAATTCTGTCAAAATTTTCATAAAACGCTCATTTACAAAATTTGCGTACTTCCATGAATTATTATATTTTGTTTATAACTATATCAGAGAATTATGACTATTATTGTAAAAGTCTCACCTATCTCCCGATACAATAAGTTAAATAAATTTGTGTAATATCGTTATATATCCCTGGCCTTTATCTCCATTTATAAATTAATAATATTCATATGATTGAGATTATGTTCCATCACTGTTATTGACAATATTCCATTACATTGTTTATTTTTAAAGCTATACTAAATAAAACTTCAACAAACAATATAATATATATTGCTAATGTTGACTGTACCTAGTGTTTATTTAAATTCTGTCTGAGTATACACTACCGTCCATCTTCCGTATGGCGTGTCGTGTCCGTAAGTCACCAAGTAAATGTCGCAGATGGAATTTTTTACATTGTTATTCCTGTGACGGTATCGAATGTTTGATGGCCGAGAAGGGACTTTGTGTGCGTGGAGTTACGTGTTTACGTACAGTACATGACGTACATGCAGCTAAACTCAAAAAATATCGACACAATATATAATAATTAATATATATATATATATATATATATATATATATATATATATATATATATATATATTATATATATTATAATATACAATTTCTGAGGTTCATGACTGCAATGTTCTTTAGTAAAATTAAATTGATTAAAGTAAAGTGCGCGCTAGAAAAAAAAGTTGAGTTAGTATTTTCTAAAAATAGTTCAAGTCGTCCTCCATATCAAACCAAAATTAAAAAAATTCTATCTCAAATAGGTTTGCCAGAAAAAAATTCCAAAATCAGAGTGAACGCGTCGCTTAACATGGGGCCTTACCTGACAAAAACCCTCGAATATCTCGAAAAAATACACCGTTAGGTGGTATGAAAAAAATATAGTGATGTTCTATGACCCAAGCTTTAACCAAAAAACGATTAAAAAAAATTCTCTCGAATCCATTTTTCCGTAAAAAAATCAAGAAAATCTACCATGTTAATTCCCATAAGATTTTTTATTATTTTTTTACGGAAAAATGGATTCGAGCGAAATTTTTGGTAATCGGTTTTTGGTTAAAGCTTGGGTCATAGAACATCACTATATTTTTTTCATACCACCTAACGGTGTATTTTTTCGAGATATTCGAGGGTCTTTGTCAGGTAAGGCCCCATGTTAAGCGACGCGTTCACTCTGACTTTGGAATTTTTTTCTGGCAAACCTATTTGAGATAGAATTTTTTTAATTTTGGTTTGATATGGAGGACGACTTGAACTATTTTTAGAAAATACTAACTCAACTTTTTTTTCTAGCGCGCACTTTACTTTAAGAAAAATTAAAAATAAACCCAATAAGAAAATAATTACAATTTCCACCGTCGTTGGTTTTACTCTCATAAATGTTTTAATATATCTTGAGCTATTTTTAACAAACGTTAAATATTAAAAAATCTCTGCCATGGGTTACTATTTGACTAAAAAAGGGAATCTATTCACTAGATGTTCATCCCCCCCCCCCCCCACGCCCCTTCAAAAAAAATTAATTTTATTTCAGAAATGGATGGAGCGTGCAAAGTTATGCTACCCTGATTTTTTTCAGATTTTTTAGAGCCCGGGAACTATTTTTAAAAAATTATTGAAAGTCCTTTTTGAGACGTCACGAGGCGGCAAGTCCTATCTTTTTCTTAAGGAGCGGCGTCTCGTGACGTCACAAAATGAACTTTCAATAATTTTTAAAAAATAGTTCCCGGGCTCTAAAAAATCTGAAAAAATCAGGGTAACATAACTTTGCACGCTCTATCCCTCAATTTCAATTAATGTGAGTCAATCTAGAAGGCTTATATAATAACAAAATATGTTCAATTTCTTAGTGCTTTATTTAATCACCGCATGGTGGCTATAAATATAAACTGCATGCCTGTAATACAGCCATATATATTATTATCTCCTACCGATCCATGATTGATCGATTTTATATATGATTATAAAAATGTATAATGCTCGTAAAACTCGCGCTATATACGTTATATACATTATTGATTTTCGTCTCTGTCTGATCTGTTCCAATTAAATTCATATTTGATGATTTTCATCTTTTAAACAAAACAGGTAAAATTCGATCGTTCGATCTTGATTGCCTTTAATTTTAGCGCTTAATTATATTATATATAATATATGAGGAAATCTCGAGACTCACTCGTTTATATATGCACTCATGGTGTAGGTATATATATATATATATATATATATATATATATATATATATATATATATATATATATATATGTACTGTACGTGTTACATATAACATACGTCTTGGGCGATGGCATAAAATTATTTCAGTAAAATATATTTTTGAATGCCATTTTAGAATTTATATATAGACCATTAAAATACTATATATAATTATATAATCATGTATGAATCTGATCGAATACATGCTTTTTTCTTAATAGTACATACACTCGTCGCCTTGGAAAATTTGATTAACAAGGCCGCAAAAAGAAATTTTCCGACGCGACGACTGTACATTGGCATGGGTTTGACGTCGACCTCATGCAAATGAATAAACCTACTTATTTTTAACACATAAAAGTTAATTATTAATTTTTTGTGTATACTTTAAAAGTAAAATGGCCTTATTAAAATGGAATTTATTTGGTTTTGCTCACCAATCCTATTTTAGCCTGAAAGTTATGCAACTTTTTGAGCACCTCATGGTAATTATATTACATGAAAACATGTTAATTCTTACTAAAAGTTATTGGTTGTTTCATTGGACTCGTTATTTTTTATTCCTCCAAAGTTTTAAAGTTTTCTTAATTTTCATTTTCGTTATATTTTTTTAACGTCTCTATATTCTCTACCCAAGAACCTCTGCAGTGCTCGGTAATTATTATTATATGAAATATAATATATTTTGTGCCCCTTCCCCCTAAAATGCATATGCAAATAAAACATTTAAAAAATGCAGTATAATTATTCCCTTTATTTTAAAATTAAACAACACTTAAATTCCGTTATACACACATTAGAAAAATTATTATAAAAATATAAACAAAAATTATAAACATTTTCAGCGTGCAACTGATATTCTTTAACAATAACTTTCCCCTAACAATGGATCACATCTCTCACAGCACCGGCACTTTCTCCAGAATCCAGCCGTATAGAGCCTTCAGTTCAGCCCTGTTCAGCTCATGCTCGGTGCGGGGCAAAGGTTTAAATGAGGCCACCAGTCCGAGGGCGATCAGTCTGGAGTACGAGGTGCGCCCCCAGGCAGCCGGCACTAGAGAGTCATCTTCCCCATGGGCCATGAAGAGAGGCGGACCGGCTCCTCCCCGATCCTCTATTGCCTGTCATCCATACAAGGAGGAAATTTTCAGTAAATGGTTAAAAACACAGCAGCTTTACAAATTTCGTACGTTATGCATAATTATGCATTAAATAACATTTAATTACTCACAGAAAAGAAAAACATGTGTTGCAAGAAATTAATATATCACCATTAATAAAGCATATTTTTTCTCCTGTCCTCGACCCTTTCTTTCTTCTTTTCTCAAACAATCAGAGTTTGAAATTTAAATTATGTTCCATTTTTTGTTCAAACATTGCTTAATATTTGTAATTAATTATGCCTATTTTTACAGAAATCACTATACTGCTCAAAGCTTAAACTGTTACTTAGCTCACCTTGTAGACAGCAGAGTTATCGTTAAGGAAGCAGGACAAGCCAAAGACGCCTGCTACTTGAGGCAGGAACCGGTAACCAAGGTGAAGGGCCATGGCTCCTCCCATCGAGAACCCTCCTACAGGGGGACAAACAGAAACTTTAGTCCAGCAGATACAAGTCATAGAACAGTTTGAATGGACAACATACATGAAAAAATTTTATTGCAGAAATGAATAGATGGTACGAAATTATGCTACTCTGAATTTTTTCAGATTTTTTTGAAACCCGGAACTATTTTTAAATAATTATTGAAAGTCCTGTGATTTCAGTTGGCACCCCTGCAGCCTTAATAAAAAGGATAGAGACTGGACGCCTATTGACGCCTCCAGGGGGCGTGGCCGCACTTTCAATAATTATTTAAAAATAGTTCTGGGTTTCAAAAAAATGTAAAAGAATTCAGAGTGGCATAATTTGGTACCCTCTATTCATTTCTGCAATAAAAAATTTTCATGTATGTTGTCCATTGTCCCATTGTAATACGTAATCTTAAAAACAGACATTGAAATAGCGTGGCTTTATACTAGGGCACTTACCCTTATACTCTACTTTGTTTATGTATTGCATTGAATCTTACAATGTGACAATCAATCAAAATCTCCAAGCGTAACCATTAATTGCTTGAATAGAGTAAGTGAATTAAAAGGTCCTATATTATTTGATAAATATTTACCAACAATAATCCTATTTAGAGGAATTCCAGAGTCCACTTCATTTTGCACCAGTGCTTTGAGATTCTCTGCCATTTCATCAATGCTGGTGAGGTGCTCTGGTGCGGAGGTAGACAGGTCAAGTCTGTCAAACCATACGGGGCTCGGCTGTAAAGAATAATGTGAGAAATTTTTTGTATGATGTTTTACTAACAGTAAGTGAGTTAATTACCTGTCCACCGTAGAGAGAGTAAGGCATCATTGGTGCAGATGGCATAATAATTCGAAGATGACTGTATGCAAATTCCTGTCGCATGAGTCCTGTTATCCAATCTTTTATGCCATTTCCACTGTCACCTATAAATATAAAATATGTAATTATTTTAAAAAGCACATTATATTATTATTAAATGAAGATCTATGGATAGTGTGGACGTGGTACATCATACTACTCAAATGTTTACCTAGGCACCCTATAGGGACCCTAGGCTAGCTTATAAGCTTACCTGATCCATGTAAGAATATGACAGCTCCAGTAGGCACTTTACCTGTCTGACTTATCACATTAACTGCTAGTTTAGTGGCTATACTTGTCATTATGATAAGAGTTATTTAATATTACTAATTAAAAACAATAAAGATACAGAATTAAAGTATTATGGAAAGACAAGGCTGATGAGTTACGCCTACTTTAGCGCCTGAAAGTTTGCAACCAGCAGAACAGTTATTTACACAACGCTTTGCGCTATTCACTTTCTTTTTTTTTTTTTTTTTTGTGCGAGAGTATACCAATCTTTCAAAAAAAAAAAAATCTGACATTCTAAGACAATTTTATTATATATTTATTTTTTTATTTTAATGGGTCTTTGGCTCCGATTTCTCCAAATTTTATATTTGTCAAGTTACTTAAGTAAAACACTCTAATTTAATTATGCAATAATAAAATCGTTAAATTTTAGGTGCATGCATTTTCATAATGTAAGTAAAAATTACGTTTTTTCGACTTCCCCCTCGGATAAATTCATCTCGCTGTCCACCCAGTGTGGTGATAATATATACTTCAGCACTTGTGTTTGGTTCCACAGGCTTTGATCCAAAGATAAAAAGTAGAGATGTCCGTCCAGACTAAGGTTTTCCACGGCTCCCTCTTTGTCTCACCTCAGCAAACGATGGGATCGACGCTTTACAGCTATATCGATCTAGACCGTGGCCACCTTCCTTTATCCCATACTTACCCCACCTCAAGCTCCAAGCAAACATAGGGGTGTATCCTTGTAAAAAAATATAATAATAAAGAAAAAAAATTATAATCATAGAAAGATCATCGATGGATGATCTTTTTTCTATGTTATAATTATAGGGTACGTACAAAAATAGCAATAATGCACCTATTAGTCTATTATAGCTAGAGATTCCAATCTTGTGTAGCATTTAATTATAACTATATATTTATATATATATATATATATATATATATATATATATATATATATATATATATATATATATATATATATATATATATATATATATATATATAATTATATATATATATATATATTATATAATAAAATTATAATAATTCTAATATATATTTATTATCAATTATCGAGGTATATATTATATATGTTATACAGTATCTATAATATATTAAATACAAACAGAAAATTGTCTAAAAAGCAGAAAAAAATTAAAATGTACACAATATAACTCCAGGTCCTCTGTAAAAATTGTCAGATTGATTTATATATACTGTATTAATTGTTAAAGATAATTGGATTAATTAATTAATTAACTCTATCGCAATTAATTGATTTCTTACATTATATAATATTATTATTATACTCTAATCGTATAATTATCCCACTTAACCTCGCAGTCCAGTTAAAAATATTGCTGTTAAAGCGTTAAAGCTCCTAACGCAAAAAAGAAATATAAGAGAAGACATACATGACCGCCGCGAAATGTGTCAATTGCGTACGTGAATTGCCCCAAAATACCAATCAACAAAAGTAATCATTAATCATGCATTGATGTATTGTTCAGTGTATACATTTATATTCTTGTAAATAGAATCATATAATACTTAAAATTACTTTTTATTGTTTAAGTCTTTTATTGAACACAAAAAATGTACATATAAAATAATTAGTTTTATATTTTTCTTTTATATTTTTTACTCTACATATATAATGGCATCAGATATTTCGATCAAACTCATAGTTATATCATAGTTATACATAACTGAAATATAATTACATTCCTTTTTAAAATAAGGTTTTCACAAATGAAATAGTCAGGTTACAAAATAATATATAATCATTTTTAATACTAAAATGGTACAATTTTAAGGACGCATTCACATGCAGTTTAATTAATTTATAAAAAAATATTTTAGGTCTTGCTAGAAATCAAATGAATAGAAACTTAAAATTTCTTTCAGTTTTTAAAGTTTGATATTTTTGCTACACATTGCAGTGCTATCTTAATTTATTCATTTGAGAAAACAAATTTTGGTACAGGTAAACTACTCACGTAATTGTATCTAAAAAGCAAATAAAATTTAAGTGAAAGATGCAATGCACACAGCTCATGCACTACAAAATAAATCCAACTTTGCAAATTAAACAAGAATAGAAAGAATTAAACGTTAAAGTGACTCAAAATATTTCGAAAATGGCCTTCATTTGGTCCAAAATATAAAACTAAGATCTATAATATTTCTTTGAAATTGATTGAGTTCTTTGCCTATATAAGTTTCATTATTAATGTTTCTGCTTAAAAAGTTGCATTTCTACATTCTTGTACCAAATAAAATATAATATTACAAATTTATAGAAACTTTTATTGAAACTAAGATAATGTTCACTATAGTCCAGTGGGAGGAGTTAGAGGACTCCAGTCATTTCTTGAGTTTGACTCGTCCTCACTGTACGGCTCTGACAGGA
Source organism: Siphlonurus alternatus (assembly GCA_949825025.1). Taxonomy (NCBI): domain Eukaryota; kingdom Metazoa; phylum Arthropoda; class Insecta; order Ephemeroptera; family Siphlonuridae; genus Siphlonurus; species Siphlonurus alternatus. The sequence goes on along the minus strand of OX463780.1, from coordinate 26,789,129 downwards.
CTTCCGACTTGGCCAGGTTCTCGAAAGGATGATGAGGTGGGGACTGAGAATGAGGTCTTGCAGTTGCCATGGTGTGTGGGCTTGCTGGCTGGTACTCCGGCATCGCAATCAAAGGCGGCGGAGCCATCATAGCATGGTGGTGGTGCAAGTGTGGTGCAAGATGGTGCGGAGGAGCAAACTCCATCATGGGCTGCATGAAATGGTGGTGGTGAGGGTGGTATGTCGACTGAGGACTCACGCGACTCGAAGACTGCAGATCAGGACTGGTTGGGGTGGGCCATACCACGGAGGGAGATACCATTCCATTACAATAGGTGGGAGAGGTGGTGCATGGTAGTGGGGAGAGGTTCGCCCAGCTCACCATGGCACCAGAGCTCTCGGTAGGAGGAGAGCCAGAAGAATGCTGGATTGGAGAACCAGCGGGCCAGCTGACCGTGTGTGCAGCCGGAGGTGCTGGAGGAATCATCATCATGGACTCGGACTCTTGAGTACCGCAGTCCACCGTGCTGGAGTATGCAGCTGAAACAGAGACGTGATGGTGATCAGTAAAGGCTTTACTTCTGGAGGAGCGGGTACAAAAGTACAAATAAATGCAATGTAACGTACCTAGCTATAACTAATTTATTTTTTATTTTTTTTTTATTTTTATTTTCTTTATTCGAACTTTAAGTTCCTGGTAGTAACATAACTTACATAATTAAGTTATGTATTAAATAAGTGGGCATTTTTAAAAGCAGACCATTTGAGTCAATTCATTCTGAATTTGTTGTTAAATTATTATTTATGATTATATCATCAGATAAAATGCATTATAATTTAAAGCAGAAATTATTGTTAAATTTAAGTTTTTTAATTCACAGACTCTCGATTGAAGTTTATAAGCCCCTGAATGTATGCAACTTTTTCAGCATTTACAATAAGTATGATGTATATAAATTAAAAAAGTATAAATACTGAATTATTATATTTGCACGCAAGTTAAACTCAATAATATGGAAATAAAAATGAGACCTTATAATTAATAATTTAATCAAACAATATTATCAATAATAATAAAAAAAAATTAAAAAAACTATTTATAAGCTAGGCCACAGAAAATTTACAGACTTTAATAAAAATATATTTTTTTTTATTTAAACAAAATGTGTTTTTAGCGTTTATACAAATATATACTTTATAAGTTTATATATTAATTATTTTTATACCAGCAGCACAAAATATGTATGTAGAACAATTAATGAACATATTTTTTATAGCCATGCAATGCAGAAGAGGGCGTATATTATATATCAATATTATAATATATTATTGCAGTAATTATTGAAAACATGAAAAGGCATTATTGATTAAATTTAATTTGATCATATTATAACAATTTTTTTTTTTTTTTTTTTTTTTTTTACAAAAATGGGTATAGAAATCATATAAAAATAATGCTCTTATTATATAATATGTTATTTTATATTTCATGTAATTCAGTCAAAAGTTAGGAGTGTTAGAATAAGAAAAATCTATTCTCTGGCCGGTTTATCCACGCAGCCAATATTGCAATGTCATATCGCATTCATGAGGTTTATTACAGTGTCGGAAACATCGATGTGCATCAGTAACGAGATATATCACTGACCACGATGTTGCAGTACCTGGTGGTGACGCCTGAGGCCTCGCGGCCCGCTGGTGGTGCTGCGGCACGGAGTACGGACTGTGGCGGTGAGAGCGCAGCGCGGGAGAAAAACGGTCCTGCGAGCCGCAGTGCGCCGGTCCCGCGGGGCTCAGAGAGGGCGCCACTAGTCCCGGGTGCGAGCTGTGGTACATGCTCTGGGGCAACAGCCATGCGCCGTCTGTGGATGGTATAATAGAAATTAATAAATCACTCAGCAGTCACAATTTCTTATAATTATATTAATTGGTATCTCCAAGCAAGATATGGGTGTAATATCACTGAAGATTTTTAACTATATATAATTTAACTAGTAGTTTTTGTACTCGACAATCATTACTTCAATTAGATTATATAATATTTATATATATAATCAGGTTTAAAATTGTCTGTATTATACATTTAAAGAGTATAAGATTAAAATATTATGATTACTAATTACTGTATTATTATAATTGTTAGCTTATATACTTCAGAAGGAGAATTAATAGATGTATCTACAACGTTAACTAAAAAATAAAACAAAACTCTGATTTCTTGATGTTATTAGCAGAATGATAGTAAATTATTAAAAATATGGTCACTCCACAATGATATCAAAATACCACCTAAATGTGTAACACTCACATTGTGTGTACTGCTGTTGTTGTTGATGTGAGAAAGCCGCGTGCTCGGCCCTCTGAGCCATCTGGTGGTGGTGATGGAACAGACCGGCGGCCGCGGCTGCTGCTGCTGCGCTGGCGGCATCCGGACGCTCCTTGGCGTCCAAGAAAGCCTTGGCGAAGGGGTTGTACTTGATCTTGAGCGAGGTAACCTCCTCGTTCTGGTAGGCCGTCACGGCGATGAACTGCGTCTCGGGGAACGGGTACGTGACGACGCGGCGGTGCTCCGTGCCCACACGCACCACGTGCACACGTGGTTCGTACTTGTGCAGTGAGTTCAGCATGATCTAAGAAAAGGGTGTCGAAGTTAACGAGGTGCACGTCATGAAAATAAGAAAGTGATCTGCATGGGGAAAATAAAATTTGTTCTTATATGCTACAATCAAAATACTTTATGAAGTTAAATTATTATTACTTTAAATGTCCTCTTTGCAAACGAAATCTAGCAAAATTAAAAAAAAAAAAAAAAAAAAAAATCAAATATAAAAATGCAACAAAATAATAAAATTAATTGTATATCTTAGTAAACTTAACAACTTCCAACAAACAAAATTATAATTTAGAGTGTACTAAAGAATCATTCACTGTCATTGTAATGCACGATCAATCGATCAATGATAATTCTCACCTGTCCATTGCCATTGGTCTTATTGGTGAGCTTGACCTTGGCAAAGGACACGGGCTCCCTCATCCAGTGGGCCCCGAAGTTGGGCGACTCGGGGTGGATGTAGATGGGGTTAGCGGGGGGCACTTCGGCCTTGCCGCCCGGCACCCACTCGCCGTTGACGTACTTCCAGCGGTGCGCGTCCACCTGCACGAACTCCAGCAGCACCGAGTACATCGCCGTGGCGTCCAGGCCGGACACGCCCACTTTCACCACCGGGAACATGCGTCTGCAACAACAGTCGTTCCATATCATCAAACTGTTTTTTTTTTCTCCGAGAACGTTCTTCAGCCTTAAACTCTTTAAAAAGGGCATAGTTGTATCATTATAACTTTAAAAATATAAATCGTGAATTAAAGATACAGGATGTATATTATAGAGAAACAACCATATTCAAGCAGTGAATTAAGAATATGCATGGGCAATTTGATTATTTTTTTTATTTATGATTTTTTTTTTTTTACAAAACAAATTAAAAAGTATATCTTTTTATTTATTGATTTATAATTTTACAAATATTGTCCAGCAGAGATTAATAATAATAATCTCATTAGCTGGTGCAAAATTTTACAAGAATTAATTTTTCTTCAAGTAATAAATTCCAACCAGATTAAAATTTTAAATATCATCAAAAGTAATTTATACACGAAAAAAGAAGGCAATAAAATAAAATCTTAGTAACAATAAAAAAATTTGAATTTACTTTAAATTAAACAAAAAAATATAATCTGAAACAAGCATTTTTCAGTAAGATTTATATTATTAATGTCATGGCAAAAATAAATTTTCAGAAAAGATCCTTTTGATTTTTACTTAAATCTTTTATAACATTTTTTGTAAGTTAAATATCCGATCAAACTATTAATTACGTCTTTCAATTATGGGTATAATTGAGTGTGTGATATACAACACAAGAATGAGTATTAAAATTTTAAAAAATTACCCTTCAATATTTTCAATTATTATCTGTCAAACATTGTGATGTATATTTCCTTGCATTCGAGTGTCCGTGTTTAAATTGATCACGAGTCCGATCAGTCCGATTAGATGTCGTGAGCAAACACCAGCGCTCAGACGCCTGGCTGTAGGCCACCCACACTGCACACGCTGTCATCGCTCTACAAAGAGACATTTAGCACCTCTCTCTCAGCAGGAGTCACGCGCTCCCGGCACCGCGACTCTTTGCTCTAGAACACAACGTCGATATTCCTATACCTAAGTGTTGACAGAGCACATGGAAAGTTGTAGAAGTTATAAAAAGATGTCTGTAACATCGCCTTCTGAGTGTCCACATATAACAGCAGTAAGGAAAAACCGGGTTATGAAATTAAGTGTACAATATGCGTATTATATTACCATGTTCTTTACCTTCTTTACTAAGAGAGTATGCGTCATAATTTTGGTCTTAAATTATTGATTTTAGTTCTGTTTAGTTCAAAGAAGAAAATTAAATGTATATGTTAAAAAATATATTAATTATAAATTAACATTAAATATCGTATAAATATCTTTGTATGAATAATACGTATATACAATATAAATAAAACTCTTCATGTTTGTCAAAAAATAAATATAATTAAAATACTTTATTAAAATAAATTCCAAAATTAAATCCACCACAAACAAAACGAATGAAATCTTTATTCACCTAGCTTGGGCTCATATTTTGTGAATATACAATTCATATACTTATATATTTGAATTTATTTGGGCTGAAAGTTTCGTGATATATATATATATATATATATATATATATATATATATATATATATATATATATATATATATATTAAATAATTATCAATTGTCATTAAAGCAAAAGCCTGAAATGAACAAATATTTCGGTCTTTTGCTAATTTAAATTTTATAATTCCTATAAATTATAAGTATTCAAATCGGAAAAAGTAAAAATACCGATTTGAATATTTATTTTGAAAGATTATATAGAGTATACGTATTTTCCGAAAGACAATATATTTATTATATATGCCCGAAATAACTTTTAATTTTGCTTATTGAATTAATTCGACTGCGCTTTTCCTGCATGGCATTACTTTCTTAGGTGAGCCCGTGAAGAATCGTGAAATATTGTCAAATTATTTTACTTTAATATTATGCAGGTAGTGTTCAATTTTATATTGATTCCATTCTATTTCATTTCTTTATTTCACGCGGCGCGGGGTTGATCGAGTGAGAACAAAATTAATGTACATATTGGGTAAAAAGTTTATCTGAAAATGAAGCAATGATACAGAGAATAACAAAATTATACATGTGCATATTATTTATAATGTTTTTGTTGTTGTTTTAATTTTAAAGTTCAAGATTTCAGATTTTTAGAAACTCGAATGAATATTATTGTATCAGATGATTTAATGTCGATCACATATATTACGAAGTCAATCCATATTAATTTTAAATTCTATACCCCGATAACGTTAAAAAAAAACAATACATGAATATCGATTATGAACTCAATAATTTTATCAGTCATGTTTTTGGTATTTCCGAAATAAACAACAGATATAATAGTTTTTAATTAATACAATTATTTTATATATTTTCTATCTTCCTCTTATCCTGATTGCTTAAATTAATAAAAATCAATTAAATTTATGAAATTTTTACAATTAAAATTAACAAAATATTTCATAAATTGTATAATTATTACATCGTCATCCATGTCCGCCATTTTCCTCTTACGAGAGTTGTTTGTTTCATCTCGTGATGTAGACAGATGATGTACTTGAGCCCGACTTATGAAGTCTATCCAGTAATGTTTCTGTTCTAATAACTTCAACCGAGGATATTTAATGTTAGGAGTTCCAAGTAGCTTAGAGCTTGGTTTAGCAAGTGATGCTGGTCTGCTAAGTCAATATGTGACGTCATAATTCTTCAAGTACGCTTCATGAAGGCGATGGTGCTAGGTGGAGTCTCCAGTTTATATAACACTCAACTACTTCACACAGTGTCACTTTATGATAGGATGCCGAATTTCTCACCTTACAATTAGCGAAGATTCATTCCTAAATGCGCTATTAATCATCGACAATTTACAGATGAAAGCTTCATTATATATACAGTATATACTCTTTGGTAAAGCTTGAACTTAAACAATCCTAACCATAAGAGTAAAGCTTTGCAATATAATAAACACTAATGTTGGTGAGAAATATGTTAATTTTGTAACACTTTTTTGTTGTTATTCGTTTATCAATTTGAAATAATACGTGAAAAATATAAATGTAAATAAACAGCTATATTTTATTATAGTATAATAATTGTTTTGCATCAGCGCAGATAATTTTTTAATTACCTACGTTGATTCAAGATGTATAGAGGTTTATAAGGTGGTGGTAAGTGAGCATTTTATAAACCTCTATACACCTTGCGTTGATTGTTTCAATTTTCGTGACATTTTAATTTATTTCCCTATAATATATTAGATTTCTCTCCAAATTAAAAAAAAAAAAGGTATGGTTCTTCTGCAATCTTACATCTGTATATTGTACACCTCAGAATTACACAAACCTTACCTCAATTTTCTGCGATTAATTAGACTGCATGCTTCTGATCTCTACCAAAATTGTAAATCTGCAATCTGCAAGTTTTGAAGCTGCAGCTCCAACAAATAAAAAAAAAATGTGTCTTGATGTCCCCGCGATCAATACATATTCTTTTTCCTGTCTATAACAGCTCTCTTGCAATATAAAACTGATTCTATAACTCTCCGATTTTTAAATTTCATTAAATTCATTCATTAAATAATACCACTTGAATCCCGTCAAAAATAATTTTCAATATTTTTATACTGCGATTTTTGTGCAGCTTTTTTTATATTGAAATGATTTGCTTCAAAAACTTAATCGTTATATAAATAAATCTTATAACTATTACGCATGTTGTGCGTATAACTTTTTATTTAGTTTAGTTGTCAATATATTATTACTTACATAAATATATATAATGAATTACACATGCATAAAAATATTATTTCTTTTATTAATTTAATTGACACCAAAATATGCTGCATACATGCATACGATAATTTTACCATAACCAGTGTTCAGTAAATATAATAAAAATATATTTCACGTCTCTTGAATCTGATGATTTTTGAATTTTTGGAAATCCACAAATTCACAAAGAACTTTTATAGCACGCGAGACAAATTAGACAAACATATTTGGTCAAAATTTTTAGTACCTTTCGTACATACGTTCGTACTCGACTCGAATAAACTCATCAGTGCTAAATTAAGTACAACATTTTATGGTAAAAAGTCGGCTGAAGTTCTTTGTAATACTCTTTGCAGCGCAGTCTCAATATTCCGCACTCTGTAATTAAGAAATTATATGACCGTGAGGATTGTCGGCAAAAATTTGAACTTTTTAGATGCCTCAATGTACAGTACATGTACAATGGCAGTTGCAGCTATAACAGTACAGCTACATAATTGAGTACGATTCAAGGAGGAAAATAACCATAACCATGTTACTATAAACCACATTTAGCACCTTGCAGTCTATATAATATTTATACTCAATCGTGGTTTAGTAATCAATCTGAACATCTTTCTATATCTATATATAGATCTGTCGCGCAATTATATTAGGAATATGCATGACGGTATAAATAAGCTTAATTATTTACATAATTGCAAATGCTGACTGCAAAGGCCTAAACATAATTTACACATTATAAAACGTAATACTTGATGGATCTCACTGTGTGACTATAATGCGCGTAATCCGCGTAGAACATAATATCATAATATAGTTTAGGTAATTCGATTATCTAAACTAATCCTGCACTTTACTGAATGCTATGAGTGCAAGCATTACAAGTCACGAGTACCATGCAAATGAGAGCAAAGGAGAGTATTCTTCAACAATTGTTCAGTAACCAGCATGCAGCATGCAGTAAATGAGTTTCAATATTAGTTTCAAATTTTATAATTGAAATTATATGTAACTATTATATGTAAGGAGCTTTCTTGTGGAAACATATTAAAAATCAATCTATACATTAAATCGCAATTTCAATTCTGAGTTTATAATTTAAAAAATGCATTTTTTTATAAATTTCAACATTACTAAAATGTTTTTTATTCTTTAGACAACAAAATTAATTTCAAACTTCATAAAAAAATTCATTATTTAACATTCGTTAAAAAAAAACACATGCATGGCATCGGTATCAATCTGGCGAACGATAAAGTAAAACATCTCCGCGCGTTGATCTCACCGTCCGTTTTTGGTGACAATCATTTCGTTGGTGAGGCACTGGAATTTGGTCCACAGCTCGCGGTCATCCAGGCTCACGTGGATGTCGCGGTCCACGGGGTCCTCCAGCCTGGCGCCTCGGGTGGTACCTTGTCCGGGCGTCAGCTCGGCCTCTGCTGCGCTCAGAATGTGCGACATCTGTACCATATCTCTCTTGTCTGACCACACTGCAAGTCCAAGCCCGGCCCGTACTCGAGTGCCGAGAAATACAAACTTGCGTCTACCGGGGAGAAGGAGGAGTCTTAACTTGTAGCCGCCTTTACTTTTTAACCAATCAACTCACCGGCTTCCATCTTAAATATTTTTACCTGTGTCGACTTGACATTATTATTTTTTTTTTTTTACCTGTTGCATGGTTTACATTATTGCATATATTATATGGAAGAGAAGGGATAAAATAAATAAAAATTAAGATATAAAAACTTGGAATGGAAGATTTGATAAATGAAGAAAAATTATAAAATCGGATGATTGATTTGATAAGCTTTGCATATATTATAATGCATATGCATGATATGATCAATTAATGCATACGTGCATCGTCTGAGAGCTCCCATTTTACTTTGATGATGATAATATATCATGACTCATGACAATTAAAAACTACATCGGTTTCTTTCGAAATTTTAATTTAAATCAAATGATATAATAAATAAAATCGATACGATAATATGTATATTATACATATTATATAAAAACAATATGCATGCACTAAGACTCATAATCTATGACTGTTAAATTTTAATTTTTATAAACCAAGTAAACTTAGAAATTTATTAAATAAAAAAAATACCCACAAACGAGAGATTGATGACTTGATTCTGTGGAGAAATATTTTTTGTTGGTCCGCTGCTGTGTAGTGACCGGTGACTGGCGGTCGGTCGGGCTCACATCGCGTCATTAGAGAGTCGGTGTGGACGAGCAAAGCAAGCAGAATCAGCAGCCGCCGAGGTGGAGGCGCGCGGGCAGGCTGCAAGTATCACCAACCCGCGAACTGCTTCATAAATCCTCGGCCTAACGACCCGCCAAACCGATGACTGACAGCTCTGACTGACACTTCGCTGCAACTATCGACACCGGCGTGTCAAGTTGTAGTAGGGCAGTACTCAATCAATTCCCTATAAATGTAATTTATTATTAATTTATTCACACAATGTTTATGTCAAACATATAATATATATGTTTATATTAAAAATTATGTTTTGCTGTCAAAAAAGGTGAGAGCTTTTTTTAGTTTTTTTTTTATATATATTATATGTTTTAAATATTATATATGCATATATATATATATATACCGCTTAGTTTGGAGTTATCATGGAATAGAGTTCATACATAGAGTAGTATTGTGATGCATATTAAAAAAAAATTATTGTCAGTGTGTTGTGACTAATGTATTGTCACTGCATGGTGCCATAATTTAGTAGAATTTTATTAAGATCTCCATCGGCTATAATGGGTGCAATTCACGAAGCAGTTAACCAGGTTTCTAATCACGTGTAGCTTAACCACGTTTAACTATACCTGTTTTACGTGTTAAACCAGTTAAACGCATGGTTAAGCTAAACGTGCCCTGGTTAGAAACCTGGCTAACTTATTCGTGAATCGCGGCCATTATGCTATAGGATTTAAATCTTATACAATAATTAATAATTTTTGTGTTTTTAATTGTCTTTTTGTTAGCATTGATTTATATATAAATATAATTATGTCCAGCGAGCGGCTCTGGGGAGGAGGGGGGCAGTGGCGCGCCCTATCCCGCAATGTTAAATTTGGGGGGGAGGCGACGGATGGGGAATGGTAACAACTTCAATATATTTTGATAGGACCTTTTGAGGGGGGGGGGGGGCGATCGCCCCCATCACCCCCCCCCCTCCTCCCTTGGATCTGCGCCTGTATAATATAGCTATGGATTTAAAACATGCAACTACAGCACTTTAACCATGTCAGCTAAAAAAAATCGTCGTATAATCAGCATAGTTGCCAAGACGTCTAATTAACATCCGCAAGGACCGCCTCAAAATTTGTTGTTATTAAAATAAATGCACATTAAAATTGAACTAATATTTATCTTGATATTCTCACGTGGAGTTATACACGATTTTTTCTTTGCGTTTCCCATGGCATGCAGCTAAATTCCGAGTAGCAACTTTGCCTAAAACATACACTGTAAAATATTATCTGCTCACCGGCGTATGAAAGAAAAGTTAAAATGCATGCCATTCATATTAATCATCTCTATATGATATATTATACTATATCTCTATGCAGCTGAAGAAAGATAGTGGCGCATTTATAATCGTATACCTGTAATATATTACGATGTTTCCATTTATTATATATTTTAATTATAATTACAATATGTAAAAAACAGTAAAAATGCTCGAAAAATTATCTAACTTCCTAAATTCCTTGTGCCTAACACAAAACTACAGTCACCTCCTTTCCCATCCTCGTAACCTCGTGCTCTAGTTTCCTTACTTCCTTTCATATTAATTAAGGCCCGGGGTTGTTGAGCACATGAGCACCCTAGGTCCCCCTATGGACTCTAGTCTTCCCTGACCGCCCTCTTTTTCTGTGTATATTAAATAGGTTTTACTCCTAGATTGAACAATGTAGACCTCTGTATATATGGGAAATTGTCACATAAAAATATACATGATATAATTACACAAAACGTAGAATTTCCAAGTTCAACTTTTCATGCAAGTGCGACTTTTTTTGTGTCACAGTTTCTATATAACATTAACTTCAGGGACCGCTCGTGAGTTACCACCAGAGATATTTTTTGCCAGTGTACGAGCGGCTTGCAGCGACGCGGCAGGCACGCAGGCGGGCCGGCTCGTGTGTGCGCCATCAATTATCACCTCGCAGCCGCGCTCAACGGTCCCGAGTGGATGACAGCATTCCTGGCAGCCCAGGTTCGAGACCCGCCAACAGCGGGGCACGCACAGCAAACATAACGTCGTGGCAGCCAAGTTAGTCTGGAGGCACCAGTGTGTGACGTTTCCATGGCAACGTGATTTAATTGAACAAATTATAATATATTCTCGTTTGTCATGTTTAGATGTCAAAATACAAAGTTTATATAATTAATAACATTTTTTTTCTAGCAATGCTCTGCTAATTATTTTTTAATCCGTAAAGACCATGTAACAACTTACTTGTTAGACATCAAATTTTTTTTGTAATTAAAAAAATAATAATAAAAAGAAATGCAATGGAGGCTTGATGCTTCTGTGTAAATTATTATAAATACATTGAGCTGTGCACAAAATAGCTGTAGTTGCTTTAATATTATTATTAGCTCTGTTTATTATCAGAGTTAAAACTCCCTAAACGGCTCTATATATTGGATGTTTTTGTATATATATATATATATTTTTTTCACTATAATTATAGATATAGCAAAGATTATTTATACTCTACATGCAGTATATTTTAAAATTTAAATTAAGATCTCTGTGTTTAAAATTTAATATATATAAGCTGCATGTGTTATGAATGAACCATATATAGATATAACATTTAAACAATATACAGTATATCTAACTGAAATATACCCTTAAGCTATTGTAGCTGACTGTATGTGCATATGCAAGAGATATATGCCTCTCAGGGATACGTAAAATACATGCAGATAACATAAAACGGAATTATACGGTAATACAAAGGTGTGATTTTTCACCTTAGGACATGAAAGGTTACATCTCGAGGCGATCAATGTGATATATAAAGGTCCGGCAAGCAGCTAATACAGTGGCAACAGTCAAGTTAGACAAGTAGGTGTGAAGGATTTTCTTATTGATTACAGTTTATCCCGGAGCTATTGTAAATATATCTAAGGCGTGTGTGGCCCCAAGCGCGGCAGATTCAATCGGCAAAGATGTGGTAATTAAAACCTGATGTGAATAACAGGTGGCCCAAGCTACACCAATAAAAACTATTAGATTGGAATTTAATGCATTACATTCTTTTTTTTTCTTACTATTATATGTTTCTGATCCTTGTATCTTATACATAAAAGTTCAAAGGGAATAAAGTGTCCATAAAAAAGTTTATTGCAGTCATTAGTATACGAATATAGCAGCTAGGCGGTCTTCGGAGTGTTATAGTGGTGGTGATGGTTTGTGGTTGGTCTTCATTCTTTTCTTGCCTGATGCTGAATATTTTATTGTACTTTATTTAGGTGGAGCAGCACAATACATCGAATCGTGCTGTGTGTTACTGACAATGACGAGTATAGAAAATAATGAAACTAAAATGTGTGATTTTACTATTGCAATTTTCATAGTTCTTACATCATGGTAATTTTAAATTGATTTGAATCAATGTCGTCAAAATTTGACCTAATCTAGGCCGATATACAAACCGTTAATGTACAATATATATATATATATGCGCAATAGTCAATGGAATGTTAAAATCTAATAATTGTTCGGTAGTAGATAATTTTATAATAAAATGAAATGCATAATATGGTTTAGGGCTTACTTAAATTGCAATTAATATAATACATAGTACAATTTGCGTGGTTATATAGTACTTGCATGGATGACCGTTTCAAGTAAAAATTACGCTGCAATGCTTACTCCCTGGGGTAAATTCGTCTCGCTTTCCACATGACCCAGTGCAGTGATGCACTTGTGTGTGGTTCCCCAGGCTTTGGACATCACTTTGGTCCATTTGATGAAAAGTATATAGAGGTGTCCGTCCTGACTGAGGTTTTCCACGGTTCCCTCAGTCTCACTACTCAGCAAATGCTGGGACGCGTAACAGGCCGTGGCCGCCATCCTTTACCTACCTTATCTCTGCCCATTACCCCCCGCCGCGAGCTGTAAGCTTTTACGGGTTTATCCTTGTAAATATAATATATATATACATATAAACTTTTTACTGAATATATTATTTATTTATTTTATTTTAAACTTTTGTTGGTAGAAAAAAAGCATACATTAAGTTCATGTCAGTTAGTAAGTTAGTACAAATACAAAAACAATTTTAAAAGGTTATCATGCATGTGAAATTGTATATATTATTATATAGAACATAGAACTCATGTATATAATATTCTCGACAACGGTGTTATGTTCATGAGTGTTCAAAAATAAGTTGATAATTATGAGGCATGATTCATAACATATGTGCAAACATTATAATTAATTAGACAATTTAAACTTAAATGTATACAGAATTAGCTTTGTTACATAACTATATTTTAGAATAAAAAAAAAATGTTTATGTTTCCACATGACCTATGCTGCTGCTTATTGAACAACAGTTATGAGTAAATGGAAAATGATCAACAACAAATATTGTTGTGCCAACATATTTCCTGGACTGGGAGAGATTTCAAGAGTGTAGGCCGCGCGGCGAGCTGACTTGCTGATTAGAGCTTGCGTGTTAATGAAGGCTTTTAATGGGTAGCAGAGGAGACCTAGGAGTCAATTACTGCATGCTGCTCTAAACAAACACATCAAGTTGCATGTGCTCTCTCTCTCTCTCTCTCTCTCTCTATATATATATTATATATATATATATATATATATATATATATATATATATATATATATATATATATATATATATATATATATTATATATATGTATAATAGTTATCTGAACACCTGAAACCCATAGTCTCCGCGGCTATATAATATAAAACAAAAATCTGATCCATCACCATCATCCATCGATAAAAATATGGTACACAATCCATAAATTTTACATAATATAATTATATGAGGTATAGAAAACTTCTGTCTACGGTTTAATAATGTTATATATATAAATTATTTATATATTATAAATAGACTGAAAGACTGAATGAAAACCAACGCAATTATATTTAAAATATACTTCACATTTTTAACAAATATATGAAATATATATTTATTTATTATTTTAATTATTATTACTTAATTAATTCGATTTGAAGATAATAATAATAATATTTCTTTATTGGGTTAAGTAATACAAAAGAATGGGGGGGAAAGACATGAAAAAAAAAACAAAAATAAACAAACAAACAACAAAACAAGAGATGGAAGTTTAAGATCAAAAAGATGATTATTAGTGTATTACTAAATTAGTAAATTACTATTAGTGAAGATGCATGCAGTTCATTCACTAATACAACCACAGTTTTATGTTTTTTATATAAATTATAAATATCCCAGCGCCCCACAATGTATCACCAGCATCAGGGCCCCTTCCATTCCTTAATTGTTAATTCTCCACTATACTGATCGACACTTATACTTATAAGTTAAGTTATTGAGAACTAAATAGTGTTCTCCGTTAAAACTCTAATTAATACAGTTACACATGTACGTATATAAACAAACAAAAAAAAAAAAAATTAAAAAAATATATACCATGCATGGCATCTTAATCACGAAACCTGAACGACTTTCTTTGATTTTATTATTTTATGAATTATAAATCTCATGACACTCGACTACAATCAAAACAGTGAAAATTGAACATTCTCCACTCATCGAAGTCTCCATTAAAATAAATAATGCGTAACTATACTTTTAAAGAATATTACACAACTTAACTTGATGCATTTAATTTACTTGCTAAAATCTAATTAATTATAATAATAAATAAATAATAAATGACTTCTTTATCGAAAATATATATCGAAATATATATTATATAATTAAGCATGACTAGTATAATAATGCAGGAATTATTTACTTCATAATTATTGAAAGTAATAATAATAATAATTGTTTATTGGGTTAAAAATACATAGTTTGAAGGGAAAATAATAATAAATAAATATAATACCCTAAACCCAATTGGTGAATGTAAAAGACAAAAATCCTTACACAAAATGCGTACATTCACCCAAAGAAAATTATATAAATCAGACAATAATGTTGAACTACTTCGTCAAATACATAAAATGAAAAGTAAACAATTAATAAAATATACAAACACATATCTGCATCATTCTATTATATTATATATGCTCCAGCTCCCAATGGCAAAATGATGTTGATCTAGCTTAGTAGTGCAGAAAGTATTAACGTTTATACCCCTTATTATTCTCTCGTATAATTGAAGACAATTAAAGATAGACTATATATACTATAAACATTTAAAAAAAAAAAACAATAAAAATACAAATTCATATATCTTATAATTAATTTAGCATGATAACAGTCCATATAAAACTACATTAGATGGTCGGTTCTGAGGTAATTGATACTTTTCTTGATTGCGGCTGGTCTGGCAGGTTAATTAGCATGACACGTGCGAGGACACAGAAGGCTGGAGGTCGCCAGGAGACGTCCGCGGCGTGCTAAATGTGCCTGTCACCGCGAGAAGAAAGAGCCAGTGTTCTCCGACGTCGAGTGATCCCGCGGGAGGTGGAGGAGGTCACTCACTCGACACTTAACACGTGTCAGACATCGCGAGCACCAAAATGTGACTCAAAGAATCCTAAATACCAGGGTCGGACTGATAAGAAAAGGCCTGGTTCACATTTGGAAGCTAGGACCTAGGCTCGCGGGCCAAGAGGAGGTATGCAATAAATTTGGGAATCAAACTATTTATATATATTATACATTATATATTATTATACATGTATATATTACTGTAAATAATAGATAATAGCCAATGCACAGTCCGTGCGACTCTGCGAGCTGGCGCACGTATGAAAATTTCAGTCATTGTTAAATAATGCTAATCACTCTAATCAGTCAATGTGTTTTCCGTGTTACCAAAATTTTAATATAGAGCAACCATTTTGTGCCCGTGATATAATCTGTGGATTTGTCTGATTGTGCTCAAATTATTATCATCATGATTTTGATTTACCATGCATTAAATACCATGCATTACCATGCATCTTTAAATTTTATGACATCAAAATTGTTTGAAATTCTTGCAAAAT
Organism: Siphlonurus alternatus; assembly: GCA_949825025.1. Taxonomy (NCBI): domain Eukaryota; kingdom Metazoa; phylum Arthropoda; class Insecta; order Ephemeroptera; family Siphlonuridae; genus Siphlonurus; species Siphlonurus alternatus. The sequence goes on along the minus strand of OX463780.1, from coordinate 26,772,952 downwards.
AAGAATAATTTAACTTTGTTAAAGTTTCTAAGCAGGTTATAAATTCATGCAGCGGAATCGATTGAATTCATTGAATACTGCATATATATTGTACAATTCACTTGTCCATTGGACAATTTGCATGACATTTTTTTATTGCAGAAATGGATAGAGGGTGCAAAGTTATGCTACTCTGATTTTTTTCAGATTTTTTAGAGACCGGGAATTATTTTTAAAAAATTATTGAAAGTCGATTTTCACGAGGAGTCTGTCCTTAAGAAAAGGATAGGCGCTGACCCTGGCGGCCCGTGACGTCATAAAACTGACTTTCAATAATTTTTTAAAAATAGTTCCCGCTCTCAAAAAAATCTGAAAAAATTCAGTAGCATAATTTGGTACCCTCTATCCATTTCTGCAATAAAAAAATGTCATGCAAATTGTCCATTCTTCAAAATATTTATTTTCAGTTTATAATAATAATAATATAGCTAAAACATTTTTAGATGAAACAATATAATACATATTATATACAATTAAACAATTTTCAAAATAATTAATTATCGAGCGAAACGTACGTTTTTTGTAAGCTAAACTTTGTATTTCGTTTGGACTTCAAAAAAATTAATATTTATTTGATTTTATTAAACACAAATAGTGTACAGATACAATTAGGCATAGATGAATTAGATTTAGAGATAAATTGTAGATAACACAGACATAGATAAAAAAAATATTAAAATAAAAAAGAGTTCAGAGATTTTGAAAACATGAAATTTGCAATTTTGAGAACAATTATTTAATTCCATATAAGAGTAAGACATCAGTGTAATTTATATTTATTTTGAAATATATTATCAATCTCTCATTGCGACAAGAACTTCTAGATCTACAGTTATAAGTCTTAATAGCGCGCATGCCGCTCTGATGAACTGATTGCACATCGAAGCCCGGACCGTACCTCTCGACGTGCAGTAATACAACTAATACACCACTGAGCTGGCATCGTGCGGTCCCCCCGCCTCGTAAAAGGGTATGTGTGCGTATTCATTTAGCACCTTGGAGGCTCAGAGCTTTCCCGCCAGCCAGCGTGCGTCACCCACCCTGAATGCACCGCAGCCTTTCGCAGTCGCATCAAAGTTTATTTCAATTGTAGATTGCATCGAGCTTCAAATATCACATCGGCGTTATAGTAGTGCATTCGACTAAGGCTATAAACGCCTTAAAGCTATTAAAAGTGCAACAATTTATACAGAATGCCGTGGCCAATACTAAAATTTCTAATTTTTCCAATCTATAGTGATTTTTTTTTATTGAAAAGGATATCATAAATATTTTATAATGTTTTTTATACCAAACTGATAACATAAATGTACTTTACTGAATTAGGTCAAAATTTTTAGTAAATTAATTAGAATTAAGTTTTTTTACTGTAAATATACCATATACCACTTTGTATATAGCTAAATACATGAATGTATTTCAAATGAATGCGACAGTGAATTTAATATCACAAAACTGCTTTTATTTCGATCTTGCATATAACGCGAGTAGAGCTCTAATATATATTATTATATACCTGGTGTTTATATATATAAAAATCACTACGATTTGGCAGGCAAGTTAAAGCCAAGGTGGGTAAAGGTCTACCTTTACCCACCTTGGTTAAAGCATGATGTTTGATGAGGACATAGACTTAATTGTCATAACTCATAACATAAAATTAAAGCTGAAATTTGAAAATTTTTGAAAATTAAAAAGAGTTACTTGGACTCGTCTTCATTTGCGACAAAAAGGAAAAAATCATGGACCGTTTTCGAGCTCCAGAATCCTCAGAATCAGCAGTTACTTGAAAGAAATTGTTTTTATTGCAATTCAACTTACTCAACCCTCGATTAATTGCAAGATTGGCTACACAATTTACCTCAATTAAGCCTTCATCTCCACATGAGTACCGTGGATACTGTGGCACACGTCCAGCTCATGTTGTTCAGCATCGCCGGTATGACGGACTTGATGGTACGTAGCGGTGCCTGGGTGATACACTTCTTGTGCTCGCTGCTTCCTAGCTGTTTACCATTGCTGTTTACCACGCCAATGCCATGGTAAACGATGATGCTCATGACGAGATGAAGGCTTGAGGTAAATTGTGTAGCCAAACATGTAGTCAATCGAGGGTTGCAAAAAAACAATTTCTTTCATGCAGGTAACTGCTGATTCTGCGGATTCTGGAGCTCGAAAACCGCCCATTTTTTTTCCTTTTCGTCTCAAAAGAAGACAAGTCCAAGTAACTCTTTTTAATTTTCATAAATTTTCAGCTTTAATTTGATGTATTGAAACATTAAACATCATGTTTTAACTTGCCTGCCAAATTGTAGCGATTTTTATAAACACCTTGTATTATAATTATATGATTTTTTTTACGTGCAAGGTACAAATTTAGCTTTCTATAACTATTTACCAAAAATGTATGGTCTGTTGCATGCCATATTATAAATTATAAATTGTACATGCACTTATTAAATTTTATATTTTTTCTAGTAACCAAAAGAAGCTTTAAATTTTCTTCAATAATAAAAATATATAACGGTGAATTTTCATACTGCCCACTATAGTATAATACTCGGTAATAGTTAAAATATTTATTAAATCACAGTAAATCATATACACACACAAAATACAACACTAAACAGATAAAAATATTAAAAATATAAATTTTAATTTTTTACCTGAAATAATTGTTTATTGAAAAGAGGACAACTTACCGTTAAAGTTATAAAAAAAAATGGACAAGAAATTTTTGCTAGTTATCCGCGGAGGCGATATAATCGAATGACAATAGCTTGAGTTACCGGCCGGAAGCATCAGGGACATATTGTTCCGAGCACGCTCTCCAAAGGTATAAAGGTGAGCCAGGGAAGTAATATTGGCCCAACAATAAAAGTGGCTGGTCTTGCGGCGGCGTCACAGGGAGGAGGAGGAGGGCGGTCAGATACAAACATCGTATAGTCAGTCAGCCCTTTCACGGCTGCATATAAAACTGTTTGGCGGCACCGTCTTTGATCTTTTTTACTTTTTATATCGCCCACAAAAGTTCACGAAATTTTTCAATGTGTTGAGTTTGAGTACATTTCTTAATAATACTATTAACGTAAGGTTAAGTTAAAAAAAATAATAATAAAATAACAACAAGATATCTCAATCAAAACAAATTTAAATGAATTAAATCAAGATTTTTTTTTGTAGTTTCCTATACATGATATATTTCATGTGGTGATGTCATTTTTATTTTTAAATATTTTAATGAGCAGATATTATTTTTGCTATCGTTTAATTTTATTTGCATATATTATATAATATTATAGAATTTATTTTTAATTGCATGTTTTTTGTTAGGTGAAAAACTGCTCTCGTAACTACTATCGGAACCAAAAAGGTGTGCCCCTCTCCTTATGGGAGTTTTATGCTGTTCAGGGGCACACCTTTTTGGTTCCGATAGTAAATAATATTGGGCGCGTGATTCGTGAAGGAGATAATCATAATATTGGGATAATATTAAGCTTTTTTTGTTATAACCACGGTTAGTTTCAGCCTAATATAATAAAATTATTACAAAAATCGTCGATCAATAATACTAGCCGTGGTTAGTGCCATCATGAGAAATTTAATTGGCTATATTTCGTCTGGACATAATATATAATTGTATATAATATTATCTCCTTCATGAATCCCGGCAATTTGTCGACGTACTAGCACTATAATATATACAAGTATAATATAATTAATATACATAGTTACGCTTTTTAAGAGTTATTATAATATTTCGGTGTAAAAGCCTATTTTATTTAGGGAGGGGGGGGGAGGGGCAATGTTTAAAAATAAATTGGTGTGGGGAAAATCAAGGACTATATACAAGTATATAGTCTTCGGGGGAAAATGCCTATTTGGCCTTGTTCCATGTTGAATCCAAAATTTCAGAGGGGAAGGGGGGGGGGGGTGCAGCCACCCCCTGGTTTCGTACCAGCTGAATGACTTGTAAAATAAACCAATTTGTGGTCAAATTTTTTTTAATTATTAAAATGAATATCATAAAACTACGTCAAGATGTAAGGAAAAATTTTTCACACAGTATTTCAGAGTGATTCAATTAGTAAGTCGATCATTATGCAGACTAACCAGTCTTTTTTTATAATATCAATGCTGGCAATATAAGTAACCTAGATTGACCTTTTCCATTAAATTGATTAAAACACACGAATTTTAGCACTTTTTCAGCAAAAATATAAGAGTATATTATATCAGGTATATGCAGTATTTACATCAATATTGTAGAAATAATATCTATTTATTACCGCATGCATTATAATATTGCCATTTAATGTTAAATTAACATTAAGTTTAGAGGATATATAAGTAGTGTAATTTTTAAAATAAAAATATCCTTTAATCCGTTGATTAAAAAAAGACGTCTGAATTTTACAACGAGATCAACGAGTTCATGCATGTTTGTTATTTAAAATTAATACCGAAAACTTTTTCCCTGCATGCGCGCCTTAGGACCTTTTTTGTGGACGCACTTTTTATTAGCAACTTAGTCATTATACAAAAACATTGGCAGGAGGGCTATGATGCGTTACACAAAGTATAGTAAGTCGTAATACTTCAAGGACGTCTTACATGGTCTATGCATGGCTGGGGTAGTGTGAAATGATTGTGCGAATACCTGGCGTGTTTTTACAGCGGCGCGTGCTCCCTTGTCGCAGGACTACCTTTATTCCGGTGTAATAATATATAGGAGTGGCAGGCCTCACTACCTGTTGTTATCTTCCCACGCCCCTAAGAGAAGACCTCCCCGGAGAACTAGCGAGGGTGCAGTTGCCTCCTCAACCCTTCCGACCGAAGTCATCAACCCGATCCATTCACAAAACCGCCAGCAATAAATTCCTCAACCCGTTTCGAAGTTAGCAAGAAAAAGAAACAAAGAACGATAATTTAATTATTCCTTGTACATGCAGTTTTATTATTATTAATAATAATAAAAAAATTTAAACTTCAAAAATTTGTCATGTCAGTAAATTAATAAAAATGTTAATTTCTTTAAAAGTAATTTTCATTGTTTGTTTGTTTTTTAAATTTTGTTTATAATTATATTACATCTGGAAAAACCCAAAATTTGAATTTATAAAACTAATAAATAGTTCCTTAATTAATATATAACCTTTAATTAATTTGTATACATCAATGTATATAATAATTATGCTTATTTATTGCATGCATTTATATTGTAATTAAGAATATTAAGATAGATCAAGTAATAAAATAATAAGTTACAAAATTTATAGTTAATATATTATATATATACATAATACATATTATAATATGTTATATCGTACAATATAAAAAAATGCACTAATTGCATTTATTAATTTTTTTTTAATGTGAAAATTAGTACTGTGAGAATTTTCGAATTTATTATAATTTTGCAATATTTTTTTTCATGATTAACTTAAATTAATTGCACACTATTTATGAAGGAAAATGAACTTACAATTAATAAACATTATAATATAAAATAATGCCTTTAAATTTCAACATTCTATACATTTTACAATGTAGTAATAATCACGGCATATAATATATATTATATATTTTATAGCAAAAATTATTTCATAAAAAGGATTATCTCGTCATTATTTAATCTCTCTCGTCTCAGATTGCGAGATAATTCACGTGTTGAGCTCACTTTATAGGACACATTTACGACTTCAATTCGTAAAAACCTGTCCTAGCTGGGACGTCTCACTTGTGGTGCTGCACGTGCATTTAGCCATTTGGCATTCAAAATTTATTTTTTAACAACAATAAATACATTAAATTTTACTTGTTTCTCAATGTCTATGCATAAAAAATATTTCCTTGTGACATCATTCATTTTTATAATTTTTATATCATCACGTTTTGCACTTAAAAGATATGGGCCATTAAAATATGAATGTGTTTTAAATAAAAATATTCATGCATTTTTATTGACGCTATATATGGTTCAATTACACAATGATTCGTAAAAATATTTCGCAAAAAATGTTATTTATATGTCTAGAGTATATAGCTTGATAAGCCTATATTAATTAAATTCTTGTTCGAGTTTGATATGATATGGTACCATTAACTTTCGTTCTTCTTCTTCTTTTTTTTTTTTTTTTTTTTGCATATCACTTGCATGACTCTAAAATTACAAAATCATACAAATCATAAATTATGAATAAATATATTGATAAAAAATATTGTAAAATATACAGCACATATGCATTGATTGATACATATATATAAGTGCAAGTTTTTAGTTTTATAAACCAAGGCAGTACAAGGCAGTAGTCTCCATCGTAGAGGACACTACGAATTGTATATATAATTAAAACGTAATTTTAAAAAAGTTACCTCAATTGTCCAACATAATATAATATTATATATATAATTGAAATTATATTTATTAAATATGGTATATGATTAATTGGTTGGATGTCACGACACGGTGGTTAATGAATGTTTTATTTGAAGAAAATGAGATATATAGTATCATATAAAACTATAAACTAATTCAGTGTACAGTGTACTTTAATTGTGCAATGGAGAGTGAAGAATTAAGGCAATTGAATGATTATTATGAATTATGAGCAATAAATATATACTTTTAGCTATTAGTCTTTATTGTTATGAGTAGTATATATCGGAAGCATATATTATATTAATTATAAAATATATTGCACAACGTATAAAATTCCTATATAACCATAATACTGTATAATACATGAAGTCTACTGAGTCTATATAATATATACTGATACATCACCTCCAGTGTTATTATAAGTTCTAGCTGTTTTCGTAATTGATGCACAATCAATAATAATCAGATGAACGTCCTTTTGAACTGGGAATATAATTAAGGATCTCTCGATCATCAAATAATTGATTATTTTCTGATTTTGTATTTTAAATTATACCTCGAATCTCTCGATCGAAGGGTGAGGAATTTTGAAAGGAGATGAGCTAGCTAGGAAAGGAGGCGCATGATAGAAAGATTCGAGTTAGAGGTCTGCATGCACGGGCCTGGCCCGCGGGCCTCTACCCGGGTTCGGGCCGGGCATCGGCAGTCTGCAAACGAGCCGGGCCGGGCCGGGCCGAGCCTAACTATTTCTTGAATTTTCAAAAAAAAAAAAAAAAAAAAAAGCTTCTAAAACGACTTTTTCTCGATCAGTTTTATAAGTCGAGCGTGGCGCAGTGCATTGACCGGTTCTCGTTAGATCATTAAAGTCAGGCTACATCGAGCGTGGTTAGTACTTGGATTATATGGGTGACCGTTTCAAGTAAAAACTATCACTGCTCCCTCCCTGGGGTAAATTCGTCTCGCTTTCCACCCAGTGCAGTGATGCACTTGTGTGTGGTTCCCCATCAGGCTTTGGAAATCGCTTTGGTCTATTGAGAAAAAGTATAAGAGGTGTCCGTCGAATCCTGACTGAGGTTTTCCACGATTCCTTCCTCAGTCTCAACTCAGTGAATGCTGGGACGCGTAACAGGCCGTGGCATCCGATACCTTATCCCTACCCATTACCCCGCCGCGAGCTGTAAGCTCTTAGGGGTGTAAAAAAAAAAAAAGTTGTAAAGTACTAGCTATATAAAATAAAAATGGGAGCCTATATAGGTTGAACTACGGACGGGCCACGCCCAGGGGCGGATCCAGCCCGCGGCTTTGGGGGGGGGGGGCGGTGCCCTATCCCGCAATGGTTAATTTTGGGGTGGGATTGGGGCGATGGGTGGGGGGTGGTAATACCTTCAATGTATTTTGGGGCCTTTTTTGGGGGGGGGGGGGCGATCGCCCCCATCGCCCCCCCCCCCCCCCCCCCCTTGGATCCGCGCCTGGCCACGCCGGGCTGACAATGAGCCGAACTGTGAAGCAGTCTGCACGCCGGGCTCGGGCCGGGCCTAGCAACCTCGAAAATCCGGCCCGTGAAGACTTCTGGAAGGAGTAATAAAAATATATTCGGGTTCAGTTCAGAGACCCTACAGAGACCTCCGTGTCTTATATGGCCAGGGATTTGATCAGAGTTTCATTATTCAGTGTAACTGTGAGAGTGGCGGCGCTGCTAAATGTTTGGCACGGCCCATGCAGTTCTTGCTGGCTGAAGTTGCCCGCGCAGCCAGCGAGAACCGGGCCGTGCCGCTGCGATTCACTGGCGCCGCCACTCTCACTGTCAGTTTGTCAGTAAATTTCTGGCCATAAGACGAAGGTCTCTCTAGGGGGTCTCTGTTGGGTTCAGTTAAAAAGTTAATAAAAACATATTCAAATAATGGAGCGCCTCTCCAAACTTGAAAACAAATGAGTGCTTTAATTCGCAACGCGCCATTTTCAAATATTGGTTGCATCATGTGTTCTGTGAAATTTAAGTGTTGATTTTTGTAAATGTTCTGCATTTATAGATAGAAATTATATACTTATAGATAAATGAATTTTATTTTTCGCTGTAATAATGTTTTTAGAACGGTATTAGTGACAGACATTAGCTGTGTTTCTTATTCAAAGGCATCACTAGATTTACAAAGTCTGATCATGAATATGAAGAAAGATTTGACTCCAACCAGGCCCAAACCAACTAAACAGAAGTCCAAATATTCTGCTGCTAATGTAACCCTACAAGTTCTGGGAAGTGGAGCAAAAGGATCACCTGCATCTCTTTATGTATTCTCTGACCAGTCCAGGTATGATATGCATATAATTCATTACAAATGAAACGACTTAATTGCAAAATATGCAAATATATTGCATTGCAGTGACACAGCCAGTATTTTTTTTCATGTGTCGCCTCTTCCTCCCTCCCTATACCGGTAAACAAATTGCAGACCTAGCAATATGCATGCTATAATTTTGCCACTTCTGTAATATGTCAAGATCGTCAGATCAGAAATGGCTTTTTCTATTTTTACTGTTGATTCTTGATTGTATGCAGCAAATGTGGCTACACCACGGTAGCACACAATGAACTCAACATATTTTTAAACTTCTCACAACTCTCCGCCCCCATCACCTAGGTTGGCAACAAGTTCCACTCTCTCATCGTCTGATTTAAAAAAAATAATACCCATCAACATCACTCGATCCTGCTATACAGCGTATATGAAATGAATGTACCCATAGTTGAACTCCAACTTCCACTCATGATCCTTTCTCCCAATATATCTACCTCTCTGAGCCTGTCTACTTTAATTGCAGCAGCTAGTTTATTTGCTTTGGAAAAGTACAGGCCTTGACTCTGGTTAATGGTATAGTAAATAACAGAGTACATAACTCATTCTTTATGTCATATGCAATGACGCAGGTACCTGTTCAACTGTGGCGAAGGAACACAGCGCCTTGCTCATGAACATAAAATGAAGCTCTCAAAGCTCGAGCACGTGTTCATCACACACTCCAGCTGGAAGAACTTTGGCGGTCTGCCTGGCATGTGCCTCACACTACAAGACTCTGGTGTCTCTGAAGTGGTCCTACATGGACCTCCTCAAGTGGTATGTTCATTTTTTTTTGTCATAGTAAGAACTCAATAAATAAATTGATATTTGTGTTCAATGGAAGATAAAAATTCACTAAATATAATCTAAATACAGATACAGCCCTTTCAAAATATTGAATAGGCTTTGTCCATATGTACAGCATTGTGTGAAGCATAAATTATGCTGAAAAATATAATATAATAATGTAATAAAGTACCTGTGTGTGTACCCAACACAGTTTTTCCTAAAAAGCCCTATCAGTATGTTGTATTCTTATATCTACTACAATAGGTTCTGAAGATCTTGTTCATATTCTATTTCCTGTCATTCCTAGCAATTTTCTTCTGGTGTCGATTCTGAAATATAATAATATACAGTATATAATTTACTTTCAGGATGACATATTCTGGGCAACAAAGCGTTTTGTGATCCTGCGAGACTTGATTGTGCACAAGGCTGACCAGACAAAGCCCTTCGAGGACACGGTGATGCAAGTGGAGTATGTCTTCATTGAGAGCAGCAGCCCCTGCATTGAGGAGGAATCTGAATCAGACTCTGAGTCTCAGTCGGATGTAGAGACAACAACCAACCAAAACGGCAAGCGCGAACATGAGGTCTGTGAGAACAATCAATGGAACGTTATGAAATACATTATGACTCCACTGTAGTGTCATACAGATAAATGTACTTTCAAGAGTTTCAAGTTAGAATCATATATGTTTTTTGTCTATTAATTATTGTTTAATCTTGCACACAGTTTACTTCACAACTCTTCTCTTTTTCCCCTAGTATAATTACTAAATGAAAACGTTTTAGCATTATAATAATTTTACATGGTCACTCTGTTTGTAAAACTGTAGTTAATATTTACATATTTTATACCTACTCTTTTAGTCCTAATTTGTAGTTATGGCTGTTTGATAGGACGGTGTTGGAAGCAAGCGGTGGTGCCATCTTCTCCCTGGCCGTCGGCAAAGTGTTGGCTACGTGTGTCGTCTGCATGCCAGGCCCGGCACGCTGCAGCTGGACAAGTGCGAGGCCCAGGGTGTTCCCCTCGGGCCGCTGTTGGGGCAGCTCAAGGCTGGCAAGGACATCACCCTGACCTGTGGCAAGACGGTGAGATCCTGCGATGTCACCTCCCCTGATGAGCCAGGACCCGTCTTCCTAGGTGAGTTGACTATAGTGGACTGAATATTTTACAAGTAATTGAGGTAATGCTAACATATTTTATATCACAATACAAATATTTTCCCATGATTTTTTTTTCCTAGTGGTTGAGTGTCCTGACGCCTCGTACCTACCGTCTCTTCTCTCCAATCAGAAGCTCTCCTCCCACCAGGCAACCTCTGCCAGTACAGAAGGAGACATAGCGGCTGTAGTGGTACACTTTTCTCCCCCTGAGGTGATACGGCTGCCTCAATACCAGGCTTGGATGGAGGCTTTCCCCCCATCGACAGCACATCTGGTGCTCAATGAGGCCAGCACCTGTCAGGGCACCACGGCGGTGCACCGCATTCAGCACAAGCTGCACTTGCTGCATCCAAGCATCTTCCCCCTGCTGCCTCCCTCCCTTGAAGCAAGCGAGACACAGCTGGGTGATACCCTTGTCAAATACCACCTTAGGCCACGGAAAGGAATTGACACGTGAGTAAAAATAAGTAAAATAACATATAACTAAACTTAGGAATAGAAAAACTATTAAGAATACCGGTACTTCTTTTATGAAAATCTACATGGGACATTCTTGCAGGTCGAGCACCCTCATTGTGACCCCCAAGGAGTACGTGGAGGAGACAATGTGTGAGCCTGGCTTCTCCAAGCATCTGGAGGAGCTGAGGGAGGCGCTGGCCGCCACCTCTGCTCCCCCTGAAGATCTCGCCACCCTTGCCTCTCCACCAATCACCTCCCTCCTCCCCTCCGAGACGTTCCCTCGACTCAGCTTCCTCGGTACTGGCTCTTGCATTCCCAACAAGACCCGGAACACCAGTGGCATCCTACTGGAAATTGAGTGAGTAACTACATGTATCGTTACATATGTTGAACAAGGGTCAACAAAACTTTGCAATATTGCTATTCATATATTATTCTTTAATTTTTAAAATATGAAGAGCATTTTCTACTTTTCAGACTTTTAAAAACAGCAAACTAAACATTTTTTTATTTTACTTTACTTTACTGTTTTTTTTTTTTTTTTTTTTTTTTTTCAAGCAGTGGATCATAATAAACAGTGGATCAATTTTAATTAAATTGTTAAATTGCAAGAATATTATCACCGTGGTCTAATTGACAAAACAGTTAACTTAGTAGAAAGCACTAAATTGCTGATGTATTGGTTTTGTTTTTCAACAGTGATTTTCTACTAACAATAAGTTGACTTTGGCAAAGTAGACACTACCTTGACTATATATTATACAGTTTATAAGATTTGGTCTCTCGTACTAATTATTTCTTGATTTGTTCCCACAGACGTGACAACTTGCTGCTTCTGGACTGTGGAGAGGGCACTCTGGGCCAGTTGCAGCGACTCTTGGGGACTCAAACTGACGAGGCCCTGTTTTCCTTGAGGGCCATCTTCATCTCTCACCTGCATGCAGACCACCACATTGGACTAGTGGGAATACTGCAGGCTCGCCAGCGTTCCTTGGAGAGAGCTCGGCCTGGCCAGGAGCACCCCCCACTGCTGTTGTTAGCACCAAAACAGATCATGTATTGGCTCGAGGTGAGAGAGAGAGAGATCAAGGCTTGTAGTCGTTGGAAAGAAAAATACGGAATCAGTCATGTCCGTAAAAGTTGCAGCCACTTATCTGGGAATAATCTGAGGATAATCCAAGGATTTTTTTCTAATTAACATTGAAATTGAGAAATCGGATAATTTACCGATTTTTCTATGAGAGGTTGGGTGCAATTTACGGCCATTAGTGTCTGGAATTCATCACAGTTGTCAATGAAATTAGATTTAATTTGAATTCTTAACTGAGTCTTCATCTGATTGTGAGACTTGTAGATGATATTTTTGTTAAAATTTATCTTACAAAATTATTTAAAAATGAATTACTATCTCATAGACTCATGTTGTTACAGACTTATAGCCGTAAGTTTGAGAAGATTTCTAACCAGTTCCGCCTAGTACCACTGCTAGAGCTGGTGGAGGGGATTTCGGAGCCAACAGAGAGAGAAATGCTGAGTTCGGAGGTGTTGGCAGCCCTGGGACTGTCTCAAGTGCAGCTTGTGCTTGTCAAGCACTGCCCAAATGCCTTCGGAGTAGCCCTGAGTCACAGTGATGGCTGGAAGATCACTTACTCTGGTGATACTGAACCTTGTGAAGAGCTCATAGAGATCGGTGAGTTAACAGACAACTCTAACATGTATAAAATAAACAGACACAAGGCTTGAAATTAACCTTTTCAGCATTAAAGTTTCTTTAAAGGAGGGGAACCGCTTCAGCTTTTATATTTTTAACGTTTTGTAAATAATGTCAAACTTAATTGTGCACCAAAAAAATAGTCACTACCCTCCGCCTTCCACCAGTTCAGCACTTGAAATTCAAAAAGCGCGCCAAAGAAAATTGGGGCTTATGACGTCAAGATCAACGATTGGTTGCGCTTGACCAATCATGGCGCTTGACGTCATATGCCCCAATTTTCTTTGGCGCGATTTTTGAATTTCAAGTGCTGAACTGGTGGAAGGCGGAGGGTGGTGACTATTTTTTTGGTGCACAAGTAAGTTTGACATTATTTATAAAACGTTAAAAATATAAAAGCTGAAGCGGTTCCCCTCCTTTAAAGTTTAAAGAATTTGTTCACAGTAATAAATTTTAATATATTTATATAATATAAACAGAATAAAAAATATTTGCCCTAGCTGCCAACTCAAATTTACTCTTGAAAATTGAATGGGTTAATTATGTTGGTTCCAGGTCGTAGCAGTGACCTGCTGATTCACGAGGCCACAATGGAGGATGGACTGGAGGAGGAGGCTCGTAAGAAGAAGCACTCAACCACCTCAGAGGCCATTGAGGTGGGTCATGCCATGGGGGCCAAATTTACGCTACTGACTCACTTCAGCCAACGCTATGCCAAGATTCCTCTCTTCAACGACAAGTTCTCTGCCTCAGTAGGCATCGCCTTCGACAACATGAGGGTGAGAGACGTGAGAATGTGGCTTGAAATTGGTTGCACAGTGACGTTAACAAGAGGGGGGTATAGGGCGTACTTTCCTTTCCTCCCGTCAGTTACAATATAAAAGAAAATACTTGGACAGTCGGTGGTCCTACCTTTCTGCCACTCACTTTTTATGTCTCCCCCCTCTCCCTTACCCGAAAAGTAAAAAATAAATCCCCTTCTAATTTTTTGACATGGCAATATAGTTACAGCATAAAGCTTCGTTGCCACGCCCATTCAAACGGTTGTGTTATTATTATATGGGTGCAAACATTTTTGGTTTAAGCAGCTACATCACCAGATATTTGACTTACAGCTACCTATTTACAAAAGTTATTTCAGTATTCCTTCATTGGTCACTGACAGATACTCTTGCTACAGGTGTCGCTGGACCAGTTGCCCCTCCTCCCCCTGCTGTACCCAGCACTGCGCTGCATGTTCTCAAAGTACTACGATGAGATGGAACAGAAGACGAGGCACCACCAGCTAAGGCAGGAACGCCGAGCCCTCGCAGCCTCCAAGCAGTGAACCTGCTAGATCTCGGACAGACCTTTTTGTGTGTTCGCACGAACTGGTCCAGTTCAATCAAGAGGGAATACATTGCATATTACTAAATAATTTTTTATGCCATCTGAGGTCGCAAGAAATGTGAAGAGATTTTTTTTTTTTTTCTGTAAAGTAATTTATAATTTATGTTTGGGGTGCTGCACTTTCTCAAAGACATTCAAATTTATTATATGTATGACACTAAACTTGAAATAACTATCTGCATTAATTTTATTCTTCTTTAATCTTTTGTTCATCCACACTATCCATTTATTAGAAAACTAATAATTTAAATTATATTAAAAGATACTCTACATTTAATGATAATATTGTGACTTGAAATTTAATTGCTTCTAAAATGTTGTTATTGTTGAACATGTAAATTTGCACTAAAGAATTATGCAACAATTCTAAATTTGGCACTTTTTTATTTTGTCTCAAACCAACTCATATTTTTTTCTTCTTGTGTAAAAAATTCTGAGAATTTATTATACCCTCTTAAAACCTCATAATGTATCTATTGAGTGGTCTAATTTAAAATAAAACAGTTTTATAACAAATAATACACCAATATAATCTAACATTTTTTTTTATTAACTTGTTCCTGTTGAGAACTGTACATACATATTGAATAATTGATAATCTACAAGGGACCAAAACACGATACACCCAGAATGTTGGTTACTAGCAGGTCCTCTGTTAGTAAGTGGCGTGCTGAGGCGAGCTCTTCACCAGTGGTGCTTGTAGTTGCGGTGGTGCTCTGCGCAGACAAGAGGATAATCAGAGAGTGGCTTTATAACTAAAGTTCCAGCAGTCGGCTGACTTTATTACTGGATTTTCACAAAAAAAGACTTTCCAAATTTGTTAATAAATAAGTCAGTGTAACGATAATCAGAATACTAATTCTAATCTAGCAGTAATAACTGAAAGGGTACAAAATGTTACTATCTTGACAAAGCTTACTTACTTATTCTTATTAAAAAATATCTACTGTAATATAATTCTACAATTCATTTCTTTAGAGTTAAGTGTCAACAGATTCTGGTGCTAATGTTAAATGGTAGAGAGAAGTTTTCCCATAAGATAAATGAATGACAGAGATAGGTGAACCAGCCTGTCATAGTATTGCTAATAACTGAAGTAAACCCAAGGTGGTATTTGGTTTTTACCTATCCCTAAACGAGCTCTACAAGAACTTCCCTTCCGTTTTCAACAGAGATGACGAGAGGACATAATTAACCTGCAGTTATATGCATACTTACTCAGCTTGCCGTAGTTGATGACATAGAAGAAGGTCATGGCACCAAACACAATCTGGAAGAAGGGAGCGATGCCAGTCCTCTTGGGCTGCACGTACTTGTGCTGCCAACGCCACCAGGCTGTGCAGACAAACGATATTAATTTAGGGCAAGAAGGCAAGAGCATAAATATTTGATACTGTTGTCAGCAGTTTATTCATCACGAAATTTTTTAACCTTAGGTACAGAGTGATTTGTTGTATGGGCAACATTATGAATTGAATGGAGTATCGACCTCAATATTTTTTATTGCAGAAATGGATAGAGGGTGCAAAGTTATGCTACCCTGATTTTTTTCAGACTTTTTAGAGCCCGGAAAGTATTTTTAAAAAATCATTGAAAGTCCTTTTTGTGACGTCACGCGGCGGTAAGTCCTATCTTTTTCTTAAGGAGCGGCGTCTCGTGACGTCACAAAAAGAACTTTCAATAATTTTTTAAAAATACTTCCCGGGCTCTAAAAAATCTGAAAAAAAATCAGGGTAGCATAACTTTGCACCCTCTAATCATTTCTGCAATAAAAAAATTGAGGTCGATACTCCATTTTTTGTAGAGTGAAGGTCAGTTGATGTGCTTCCTTTTATTACTAAAACTTTAGTTACCAAACGTCATTCATGATGTCACCCGTAAGGTATATATACCGGTATGTACTGTATAGGCACTTTATACACTCATTTGGCATACACTTTGTGTTCAATTAAGAAATTATTTCATGCAGATCTGATAGATAGATAAATATCTCAGTTGTTATGCATAGTTTATTATGTAGATGTTAGGGATCTGTTCGATTTGTCTCAAGAAAAGCATATATTAAGGGTAAGGTAACGCCACCAATGTTAAAAAAAATCCCTCTCACAAAAATTCTGAAAAAAATTTAAAATGTTCTCCTCTATACCCCCTATCAGTACCTAAAATATCAGGTATACAAATACGATCTAGTTTTTGAGTTATAAATTTTTAAAGTTGACTACTTTAACATGGAGAAATGAAACTCCCATGTTAAATTGGTCAACTTTAAAAATTCATAACTCAAAAACTAGATCGTATTTGTATACCTGATATTTAAGCTACTGATAGGGGGTGTAGAGGAGAACATTTTAAATTTTTTTCAGAATTTTTGTGAGAGGGATTTTTTTTAACATTGGTGGCGTTACCTTACCCTTAACATGGTTTCCAATTTGAGGGCGTCGCTTTAGCACAAATTGTAGGTAGCAAGGTTGCGGTTCTTATAAATATATTGTGAGAAGATATTAAATCCAAAATTTACGCATATTCCACTTTACGACTTTTAACATCATATCAAACTATGTAACATTTTCATTTATGCAGAACCACAGTGTCTGTGACAAACAGGACACCACCAAGAATAATTAAGGGTTCTGCATATTATGGTGCATGCATGTTTATTAAAAAATAAATTAAATAAACTAAAGCAAGGCACTGTTTGATTTTCATTTTTACCTCGGCTCACGGCGCCGGCTGCTGCTTTCGGAGACTTGTTCCTGCGACCGAACCAAGACCCAAGGTCGGCGATCTTAACCTGGCTCAGCGGAGTGTCAGCTAAAGTAGAATACATAGATTAACTTAACATATATTACAAGCAATCGCACAAAAGATAAAATTTACATCCTTTAGTTTAAGATTGAATTATTTCGGCCGTATTCAATCCGGGTCATTCGATAAAATTCACCAGCTGATCCACGAGCCAGAATAGTGAAATTTGCAACTTAAAATGAAGATGTAAATTTGATGTTTGTAAGCTAAATTTTGATTTCTTACTGAAGCTTAAGATAAAAAGTATTGAATTGATTTGTAATACCTTTTCCATAATAACGGGCAGGGTCATAAGGCCCATGGACACTTGGGTTATATTCCGGTGGGTACTCTCCAAACGCCATCTTGCTCGCAGAGACAGGTTTTGTGACTCCGGAAAGTGCTGCCCCTAACATGATATAGAAGAACTACTAAAAAAACTCCGCGGCAGAATTTTGATATTTTCCTCGAATATTGATTTCGTTCTGCTGATCACCTAATACTAGAGATTGAGTGTTTGATTTGGTATTACTTCATTATCCTTTCATCAAAGTGCTCATTATATTGTAAATGATCTTGTTTCTTTCATTTTATGTTTCAATACATTTGTGTTAATTTAATTGTCTGATGATGACATAATTATTTAATTAATATAATAATAATTATATGTGCTGCTGAATAAATTCATCATTCTGAATGGATCTCGTAATTATAAAATTATAATTAAATAATTAATACCCACGTACCACACATCAGGGCGGGTATTAGATCATATGCAAAATCGTGTATTTGTTTACTGCATGTATTTATTTTTTGTTTAACAAAAATAAAGGATCGAATGAAGAATGATATATGAATTGTTTAATTTCTAAAATTCTAAATTATCATTTCATAATAATCATATATAATTATAATTAAATATAAGGATTGGGCGCGTCATATGCATATAATATAATAATATAATGATCGAGCTCTTAATAATGCTCGTATAGAGATATCCGATTTATCCGAACTAACATATATATATTTTATAATAATATATTTTATAATTTGTGCTTATGAAATTTATAATATATATATATATATATATATATATATATATATATATATATATATATATATATATATAATATATATTATTCGTGGTTCAATAAACGTAGAAAATATTAATTGCTGCTTATATTAAGTGTAAAAATACTTCTTATTTCATATTATGTAATATATACAACTCGTTTACTGCATGAAGCTCTATAATATTATTGAAAAAATATAATTATAATATATATATTATAGTATTATAGTATACATTATTTTGTTTTCTGTATTTGATTAATTTATATTTTGATCTGTAATATTTTATTGATCACGCTGCTCTGCATCGAGTAAACCAATAATTTTAATATACAGAAATCGTACATAACAGTCTAACATTGACATACGTACGTACAGGCATATATGAACTGAACACATGACAACAAGATTTAATATCTGGCGTCCTCGTGGGCCTTATACAACTACGCGTGTACAGTAAAAAATATATTCTTTAGGGCATCGTAAATATTTATTACAAAATCTAATCTGATTGTTCAATATTTTGTGTTTTAATTAGTTAAAATAAATTTTCCTTTTCTCTCATAATCTTATAGACATTTATACAGCATTATGCCATTTTAAGTATATTTATAATTAAAATCACAGCACGTAAAATACATTTTTTTTTTTATTTCATTTAAACCATATACATTATTGCCCAGTCAAAGCTTTAAACATTTAAAGCTTGTCGGCCGGTGCAACGTGCAACTGATACACATTGAATAATATTTTAAATCAAGCTCATTATATATAATACAGCAAAAAGAAATGAAACAATTGTATTATTTTACAATAAGAAAAAAAAAAAAAAAAGACAAAACTAAAGTTGTGAAAAAGTTGTGAAACTATTGTTCAAAGTTTTTAGATATAGAGAAATCTCATTCAAAATGAGCTGAAATGTACAAGATTAGATATGTCACTAATAAAATAAAAATAATAAAAGAGAAGGAAAATATAACTAATGATCCGACGATAACTAAAAAGCTTTCTCTATCTCTCTGGAAGTTTTTTGCTGTTGATGGGTTCACTGGACAAAGGTTCTCATAACTTTGTCGGATACATTGCAACTTATAAAATTATGACGCAAAATATTAAATTTAATTTTTTCAAGTTTGTAAATATATTGTTATAGCTATAGACAATGACGTGCTTATAAAAATATTAAGATTCGAAAGAATCTGGTTTTAAGTAAAATATATATTTTATGCTTCCATGTTTTTGTGTTTAATTTTATAGTTAATTTGGATTCTATAGCAGTAATAATTATATAAATATAAAAACAATGTTAATAAGGTAAATATAAAAAATTACTATTCAAATTTGAATGTGTATCAGCAGTGATACTGGGACTGGGCATTCCCTCATGCTGGCCATGCAGTCTGCATGTAATGTCCCTGCACTAGCTCATATTTAAAAGAGACCTTGTCTTCTTGTCTTTTAATTATTTGCACTTCTTATATAGCTGTTCACCAAGACGATTATTTGCTGACCGGAAAATTTAAAAAATATAGAAGTAAGTTTGATAGAATAATATCAACAATAATTTTATATTAATTAAACTATATCTAAACCTGCAAATTTAATTAAGTAGACGCTGCCCATAAATTTAAGCTAGACTATTAAGTTAACAAAGAGTCTGTTTAAGTTGTTTTTTTTAACTTGATTTACAATTTTCAATGGAATCTTAATTACCATAACAGAATTATAAAAGGCATAGATCTTTAATTCAATTACATCTGCAGCAGCTAGTGATGCAGTCAATCTTTTGATATTAAAAATGAAACCTTTTAGAGCTGTATAAATTTAAGACTATACAGCTTCATTATGTCTTTTGTAACTGAGTATTTAAATTAATTAATTGATGCTGACGAAAAAAATAAAGTTAAAAATTATGTACATTTTTCGTTCAATGCTCTCATTATCTTCAAAGTTCAATTCATCTAGGTTTCGATTAAAATTAATGAAGAGTTCGATAAAAAAAATCTTCTCATCGGCATATAAACAAAGACCATGAAGGTCACAGGATCACTTTGTGGGTATCGGAGGAGCGTGACCTCAGCAGGGGTCATCGCACGTGTACACGTGATAAGAAATTACAGAAAATTATACAACAAAAATCTAGCAGCTATCAGATCAGATCGTTCTCATCAGTACTTCTTCTCACAAATCGTCAACTAGTAATTAAGCTCCTTTCCGACTTCAGTGCCACTGCAGGTCAGTTGTAAGTTGTAGTTTTTAGCATATTTTGGATTTTTATATATCGTGTTTTGGGAATCTTCTGCATTTTATTTACGTAAACAGTAGTATCACATGTAATTTTATTTTAATATTTATGTTACATTTTTCATTTATCCATTTTATCCTTAATTTTAATTACTCTGGAAATAACCAAATTTTCACTGTATACCCTCAGGCGTATTAATTACTTATCTTATTGTTAAAATAAATTTTATACCTGGAAGTACGCAACGAATGACGTACGGTGTTATTTTCTTCTCCTATTTTCTTCAATAGTAAAAATACTAAAAGGGATCTTTACTAGTTTTGATCCAATTTAAATTAACAAAAGCCGAAATATTTATTTATTCCAGGCTTTGGTCAAAATGCAAAAAAAAAAAAAAAAAAAAAAAAAAACTAGTTTTGATCACTTTTGTTTTAACATTATCAGATTTCGGCTTCGGGTGCTAACATACAAATGAGAAAATTTAAAATTATAACTATATAGAATATAAATAATTACAACTGCAGTATAATTTAACTAATAATCCCCAAAATATTCATTGAATATACATCACAAACAATAAAACTATTCGTATAAGAAGTATGTTTGCTTTCACTCCCTTTCTCTTCTCTTTTGCGTTATCCTATCTTTTTAAAATAAAAAATCTAAGAAGCAACGTTACCTATATGTATTATGCAGGCAGGGCAAAAAGAAGAGCTAGAGTCGCAGTGACGTACATTTTCCTTGGTGTATGCCTAGGAGTTTGAGAAGTTCACCGGCCAAGAAAGCTTATCTTTATATCCTTTGTGTGAGAGGAGACGATCGACCCGCAGGTCCGTCGCACAAACTTTCCGGACGCCAGATAAGGGGAAAATATTTATTGTCTTTTAAACACAAAATGATCGACAATATGTTCGAGAAAATCGCATTTTTGTATCAGTAAAATAATGATTTACTTATAGAATAGAATCTAAATTTTTAAAGAAATACACATTTGGTTACCTGCATACATGTTCTCTGACTTGAATTTATTGTAGGAATTTTACATTTATAAGTACAAGCAATACATAAATAAGGGATGCTGTGTGTGTTATACTGTTTAGTAAAAGTATCTCTGAAAGTAATTTCTCTACGTTATAGGTTGTTACAGCACATTGCAAAGACAAATTGAGTTTGAATTTTGTTATATTTATGTAAAAAATTAAAATAATTAATAACAAGTATAAGGGAATAATTTGCTTCATTAATTTGTTTAAATTATATGCTGAATACTCAAATTTAAAAATAAAATAAATGTTGCAAATAACTTGAATTAAAATTTGAAGCAATTAAATTGTGCCTTTTAATATGATCACATTTTTTGTAAAAATTAGTAATTCAAAACATTAAAAAAAAAAGAAAAACATATTAATAAGGTTAAGACATATATATAAAGCAAAATAAATAAATTATTTATTTAATCAACTTAGGACCCTGATGTGGCCAAAGTTTATTTGTAATATCTTGTTGTTTTTTGAAAACCCAAGGAAGACCCCCCCCCCATTTGCAAGTTCTCCCGGCCGTTCATAATTTTAAAATTTATTTATGCAAGATATATTATAAGTATTTATTTAAGACTATTTATTGAAAACATTAGGCCTGTTCGTAAATAAATACACAATCAAATGAGAATCAAGAATCAAGAATAAGATTTTTCCGTACTCTCGTTCCTAAAACTGCATGATGGTTCATCGATTGTGCATGTATGATTTAATAATAAAGATTGATTGATGGTAGTGTGGTGTATATGCAATATTTGGTATCTGCAAAAATAAAAAAATATCACCTCATGGATAATTTTCCTTGATTTTCATAAATATTTGTTTAATCGCAAATTAAGTTGTAAACTAAATATTTTTTTCACCTATATCTAAAAGTTGGTTTCTTAATGTGAAAAAGGTACAATTTGAGTCAAATTAATTGATTAATTGTACCATTAATTTGAGATTAATTTTATTATTATAGTGATTAATGGTTGCTAATGTGCTCATGCACAGTTTATTTGTATATACGCGGTACGTGTTAACAGCAATTATATAAGCTTGCATGATGACGCCCTATACGATTATTAACTAAAACATTTCCTACTTTTTTTCATTCCGAATTAATTTTATTTCCTATATTGTTACGATATTGTGCAGTGACGTCATAGCGTGTTTCAGATGAGTTTCAACGTGAGCACAGCCACGTGTGCAGGCGGGGGCGTGGTGGGGGGTGGAGCCGCTGGGATGATGCTGGCCAGCCTCGTCACCTCACTACTGCGAGGCGCCTGTGACCTCGGAGACCACGACCACTTCCCGCCAGACAAGGGGTCAGTGACCTGCCTCCGAACATCGATATATGCACTCGAGATGTGATGAATAATGTACCGCTTTAGATGGTCAGAGCGTTACATGTTTTGAAATGGTGCTTCACAATACAACAGATTTTCAATTTTAATGGCAATAGACATATAGATAAGCGTGACAAAACGAG
This sequence comes from Siphlonurus alternatus, assembly GCA_949825025.1. Taxonomy (NCBI): domain Eukaryota; kingdom Metazoa; phylum Arthropoda; class Insecta; order Ephemeroptera; family Siphlonuridae; genus Siphlonurus; species Siphlonurus alternatus. The sequence continues at coordinate 26,750,072 of OX463780.1, read as the reverse complement.
AGCAGGTGTAACGTTAAAGCGATCTTGTTCAGGTACACAAATAATACTACTTCAAATTTGAGAACTTCTTCACATAATTTTTAAACGATATTATATGATACATTATTTATACTATTTATAGTATTCCTAGTCAGACTGCTTTGCAATAACCCTAAAAAATATTTCTAGACCTAGGAATGAATTAATCGACTTGTATCCAACTAATTTTTTAATAGTTAAAATTTCCTTTGAGTTCCTGCATGCTGGTACAGGAGATGTTTATTTATTATAAGACATAATTGACGTTTTATATTAATGTTTATGTAGCAGAGAACGTTTATAAAGCTTTCTCTCATTTCGTTAAAAGGAAGTTTTTATTGTTAATAAATGTCTTCTTTATTCAAGTCTCTTTTATTATGACGGAACATTTTAATAACTATATAACATAAAATTATTTTTAAAGCCACCATTATCGATGTTGCATTGCTACCCTCTTATACAAAATAAAAAACTCTTTCAGAATAGCAACACTTTGTTGCGATTAATAAATAACGGCAAAAAGACACATAAAAGAGCTTTATACGACTTTATCAACTCTTAAAGAAAAATACAATATTAGGGCCAAAAAGAAAAGTAGTTTGTAACTTTTTCAAAGTATATATTATAAGAAGGGATCAAATTTATTGTTATACTACATAAGCTTAGGTTTTTGTAAAACTTTGCTTTGTATTATGTTGTCAAACTCAAATGTTTATACTGACTTTATTATAAATTGTGTACTTTCATTTGTTTTAAGTATTGAGCAGGACTTAATTTATTTTATACATGATTTTTAAAGTTTTTAACAATGAAATTTTTTTAATTAATGTCTTAAATTTAATTGTTGATAAATAATTAACATAATATATTAAAAGCAGTATTGTCAAAAGCAAATTTGCCAATGTTGTTTATTCATTCAGTTATACGCTGCATGAGATTGTTTTAATATTGATATACAAATATACAATACACATAAATTCTAGGTGATTTTTTTAAAATAAACTGCAGCAGCTAGTCCTAGAAATGGTGTAGGCGGAACAAAAACATATCAATCATTTACTAATTGGACGTTTGCTATCGTAACTTAAGTAATCTAATAAACAAATTACAGAGAGTATTGATGTAAATATTATGGTAGAGTTTAAACAACAGCTTTATATATTGAATTCACGAAGATAAAATCATGCAAAGGGGAATCACAATCATGGTCTTGATGACCATGATTTTTTGTCTTGAATTCAGTACCCAATTTTTCACTTTGTTTTTCAATTTTAACGATTTGTAAATCTCCCCAAGTAAATGCATTGAAGAATTATCAAAAAATTGTAATTCATAGTAAAAAATGTTCCCCACATTTTTGCACTGCAGCATCCCAACCGACGAGTTCGACTTCGTGGTGATCGGGGGCGGTACTGCGGGCTCTGTGCTGGCCGCCCGCCTCACTGAGGGCCCCCGCGGCGCCTCTGTGCTGCTGTTGGAGGCGGGACATGACCCCCCGGCAGAATCTGATATTCCCGCTATCTTCCCCGTTCTGCAGGTGAGTAAATATGTTTCGATTTATAGGTGGATTTCCATGGGTCAATGTCCAAATGTGCTTGGCAGCGCGAGGAAGGTGCACTTATTGCAGTAAAAACATGGCAACGATGAGAAAAAAAAGTTGCAGTGTGATTTCATCGCTGTGGAAAATACGATTTTTTCACCCAATTAATGAGTGCATCTTTCTCGTACCACTCCACCCTATATACTGCTTTCCACTCCATGAAAATCCACCTTTGAGTCAATATTAAATTGTTGGTCTCAATTAATAAAAATTACAGCCGGGAACAAAATATTGACATCAAATCAAATACGAGGTAGTCTTACAAAAGCAGAAGAACCCCCCCCCCCCCCTCCTCGTCTCTTAGCCCCTTCTCTGACGGTTTGATGTTCGTATAACATTGCTATTGCAGGTTATACATTTTAACGATAATATTGTTCCCTCACTATTAGCGAGCATCAGGATATAGTGACATTAAAAGTTGTTTTACAACGTGTGTATATAATACTACTGTATAAATACACATACTGTAGAGTTTTCATGTGTGTTTTTTCTACGCCATCCATTGTGTTTTTGTCAGCGTAAGCCCGCACTCAATCTGGCAGCTGTGTCAGCTGAAGGGACAAAATCAATCGTGTGAGAAATTGGTAGCGACCGCCCGATCTGTCTCTTCCCTCCTCTGACACTGTCAGTCAAGAGTCATATCGGCCTTGAAAAGAGCTCCACATGGGGTGGCAATCAGCATCACCAAATCACACATATTTACATAACATGAGGCATCCTTTGGAGAACATATTAAGACAACTTTTTGGAGAACAATTTTCAATTATATCATGGCTTGTATTTTTTTATTAGATAAATGAGAAATGTAGCAGTTAAATATGAAGTAACGGAATTTTTTATGATTTTAAATTTGTTTTTTATGTTGTTAAAGTCATGCTGCAAGTTGTATTACATCGGAGAGTCGAAGAGAATAAAATATCTTTATTTAAAAATAAAAAACATAACTATTAAAACTATTTCTTAGGACTTTATAATTTATTGATTACATTAATAAATCACATTTTTTTATATAATATTTTAGGTATAAGTAGTATAAGGGGTACATATTTTTAACTTTTACATCTTTTACTAGACCTAACGTAATATACCTAAGTACTATGCTATGTTTTATTTCATGTCACTAAACATACTGCATGAGACTATTTAAATGAACAAATATAAAAGAGGCAACACAAACTATTCATTAAAATAAAGAGTCTGTATTTTTTAGCATCACAAAGTTTGAGCTTAAAATTTTATTTGCGTTGAATATTTATTATTCTATAGGTTCTCAAATAATTTGTTGAGCATGAATAGAACTTTCATTCTAAAACTTTCGTATTATTTTTTTTTTCGAGCATTTGGTACAAAAATAAGCATTTTTTTTCCATATTATAAGCTTATAACAGTGGTTTTTGCTTGTTAAAATAGTAAAAATGTTGGAACTGTAACAAAAACTTACTTCTATAATAAAAATTCTGTTAGATTGGTTTTACTTGTAAAGTTTCTCGTTACATTTTTATATTGGTAGACATCTTGAGATCGTGGGTACCACGCAGCAAGCATTTTGCCACAATTTGATGATTTTTTTTTTAAAATTAACAATAGTTCAATTCTTATTTATTAAAATAAATAAAAAAAATATAGGAGAGCATTCACAAAGCTCCAATTTATCCTCGATACTTATCCCGGGTTCAATCGAGTACAAACCTACAAATTATTATAGGGGCTAACCTGTTACTAAAAATGTATATAGGCTAAATCAATGCTAAGCAATATGCATGTTAAAATTAAAAATATCACGGTATAGCACTACTTTATAGTCCATATTTTATTTTATAGACCCTGATTTAGTACCATATAGTATGTATAAGTGCAGTATGTACCCGGGATAAAAAATCTAGATTAAAGTGGGAAAGTGCTTTGTGAATGCCCCCCATGAATTATTTTAGAGTTTTGAAGCAACGACTTTTGGGAATATTAAAGTATTTTGTTTTATTTTATTGACATGATGCCATTTTATTCATCACGTTTCTTGCAGGTGAAACAGAATAGGCTGTATGTTCGTATCAATTTTGTTAAGTGTACTTCCATTTGCATATAAACTGAAAGCTATAATATATAAAAAAAAAACTACAATTGATTAAAGTAAGTCTGGTACTTGAATTTTAATTTTCTGTTTAAATAAATGTACCTGTGGATTTATAGCCTATAAAATAAATAGCTGAAAAATAAATACATAATAATTTATAACGACAATGTTTTAACTTCAATGTATTTAAAGTAAATATTCATTATTGAGTGATAATAGTGTTTCTTATTGTTTAGCATTTAAATTGGCTTTGTTAACCTACTTTTTTATGTATCTTAATATGTTTACATTATTATCGCTTAAATTATCATTAATTAAATATTTAATTTAAGCTAAAACAAAAATGAAAAATCTTATTTTTTTTTCTTCTTTAATGTTAAAAATATATTTTTCTTTTATATGTCGTTGATGTTTATGCTCCCAATGAGAATAAAAAAATATGTAGCACGCCATAATTAAGAAAGTCTATAAAGGTCGGACTATATGAGACATGTTGTTGCCATGACGCAATGTGTTACACGGAAAAAAAAATCTGCTTCTATCCGAAGTATTGATACCCCAGTATTTGTACTCAAGTGGAAACTTTGTTGAGGTCAACGTTATTCAGAACGATGACTTATTTATTCATATTTATTGAGTAGCAATTTTAATTTTTAATCACTAAAATCAGAATTTAAGGCCGGTAAAAGTAAAAAAAAAAACATATATATAATAATAATAAAAAATCACACGTTTATTTTTTTGTCCTTTTTTTTTCTTTTCTTCTTGATAAGTTAATACCATGAGACTTGGTTTATGTGTTTAAAAGCAGTATATTTTAATGTTAATTCTTAATTGAATGTTAATAATTTACAAGATTTTAGTGGACTTTCTCAAAATTGAATCCTCTTTTTGTTTTCACACTATATACTTGATCAACGAAATCCAGTACGTAACTACTGTATTCTGCAGCTAAGCTTTTTATTCCGTGTTTGCCCGCATGCTAAGCTCTCCCGGTTGCGTGGCCCCCAAGCCCCGACACGCAGTAGAGTTCTGTGATCACCTGCCTGATTACCCGCAAGCATAGCCGCCTCCAACCTCCAGCTTGCTGATAAGCTCACAGCAGCCGCAGTATACACCACCGTTTGCCCTTAAAGCTTTAAATAAAAACTTTGCAAAATATAATAATTTTAAAGTTTCATAAAACATTTACTTAAATTATCAAACCATAACTATTTTTTAATGCATTATAACATAAAAAAAGTCTCTTGTTATGGACACGCAATGGTGTAACAAAATTCTGTCATGATATAAAGCAATTAAATTTGATTGAGATTTAAATCAGTTTCAATTTAAAGTAATTTTTGTTGTTGAATGAATGATACTGATGAGTTTATTGCGTACTTTAGGGACATAATTGAACAACATTAATTAAACATAGGGTTAAGACCTCGACTCTAAACGAATGTCGATGCACTCAAGCGATAAGCATTGATTTTGTATTTTCTTGTTTTTGCTTCACAGCGTACGGAAGTAGATTGGCAGTACAGAGCCGAGCAGCAGACTGGCGCATTTCTAGGACTCAAAGATCAGAGGTCAGTTTGTAACCTGCTATACGTATCATAAAAGTAAGGGGGAATCTGCATTCGCATTCATAAAGAAGTTAGACAACATTTATATAGTGCACAATTTTTAAGGCTTGCTAATTTATGTAGAAAACATTAAGCCTAAAATTGAAGCTTAAAAAATTATACCCTAATGTAGTCTTAATCTTCTTAAGTTAATGATTAAAATTTTAATATTATTATACAGCACAAGACTTAACTAACATAAAACATGGTGACAATTCAGAATCTTGAGTAGAAGTCAATATAGGTATATATATGGTCGGATCGCTTTTTTAACACAGCTGAAGAACTGAAGTCCCCATTGGAAAAGGATTATATTTGCTACCAAGTCGATATTCTTAAAGATTGATGTACAGTTCTGCACTCTATATACTCTATTTCTAGCTTTTTTTTGTTTATCTTATGGTGTTAACTATTAAGGTATAGAAGTTATTATTAAATTATGATGAAGTTTTTTTGCCCCCTTACAACTGACAGATGGGAAATTACCGCCAGTCACTGTTAAATTTGTTTGGTTTTATATCATGAAAATTATGCTTGAATTTAGAAAGGAAATTTTCTACATTCCAACCCTTTAGCATAAAAAATTCAAAGCTACAAAATTAGTCTTACACACGAATCATCAACGTTTTTATTCTTTTAGTGTCTGCGTCAGATCTGTCGTATATTTTGTGTAAAAAAACAAAAACAGACGGTACCTTACTTCCGGTTTAAATATGCAAGTTTTTTTTATAAACATATTTTATCACGCAGTTCAGTTAGTTCAGTAGATGGAATTTACTATGTATTTATCAATATAAAATAAATTAAATTAAAAAAAAAATAATAAATAAAAACGGTAATTTAAAAAATCTATACAGTATGACAATTATGTAAATAATAAATTCGTATAAAAAAATATCCAAATGGTTTGGATCGATATTGTTATAGCGTTCTTATACCTAATTGTTACTGAACGGGCGTGTTGAAGTGTATTGTTAAAATATAACAATAGAATCTACTCATAAATGATTGAGATGACTGATGTGATCAGGAAGAGCTTATTAATTTATTTTAATGTGATGCATGCTACCACTATACTTCAATTAATCTTGTTTGTATTATGAATGTAGTATAATCATTTAAATTAGAACAAAAAATTGTTTATAATAATATTAAGCTATAGAATAGGATACAAAAAAAAAGAGAATTAAACATTTTAGTACGTGCACCTCGATAGAGACAGCATGAACTTTACTTAACTTATTTGCTCAGCTCCAAAAGACAAAGAGTTGCAGTTTTGTAATTTTAGGAAAGGTGAAAAGAGCACCCAGTCTAGTCATCCCCATTAAAGTTCAAGTTAACAATGCCTCCATAGACTGCGTGACAACGCCTCCAAACAGGGTAAAGGTAAAGTTCATGCTGTCCCATGGTGTGTAGTTGATTAAATTTGCAGCTTTATTATAGACAAAATATGCATATTTGCAGTTTTTTAGAGGGATCAAAAGAGGAATAAGTCCAGTTATTTTAAAATAATATAAATATATGTTTTTAAAAAGTACTAGACAAATCATATTCAAAATTTCTTTGTTGGAGTCGGTATAACTTACTACAAATGCACTTCAATCTGCTGCTTCAATAACACTCACTGTCAGAGTCATTTTTATTTAAGTAAAATACATGCCGATACCTGCATGTCATAGGAGCAGTTGCAACAACTTCTTCTTAAGCTGCACGCTGACAATGAACTACAAAAAAATGTATTACTTTCGTATTTAAAGACTTACAATATACTATACAGATGGAGAAATTGATAGCTTGGATTTAAATGTTATTTTTTCTGTTGTTCTGTTGCACCTTAATAAATTTTATTACCAAATAAATGTTACCAAAAGTAGGTGGTAGTCTTTTAGAATGTCTGCATTTTTTTTTTTACAATTTTTATAATACTATAATTAAGTAACTTAATCCTTGTTTCTGTTATAACTTGTTCCAAGAACCATTGCCTCAAATGACGTCAAGTAGGTAATAATTTCCTCGTGTATCACATAATGATGATATTTCTGCTGTGACGTATTTTGTGTGGGTTTGTAATCTAATTTGTAATTCAGTATTCACTCCATGGTCTTACTGCACTCATCACTAAAGAAGGATGACAAGGAAGTATAATCTTTCCTCCATTACCAACATTTCAAATGTATTTCATTATAGATATCTCCAAGGAATCTGACAAATTTTATAAGAAAATAAATCATCAAAAAAATTCACAAAGAATTAAAACTTTATTTAGGGAAGAAAATTTAAGTACTAATTTTTTTCACACTAATTTTTGAAGCTTAAAAATATGAAACCTAAATGACTTCTTATAGGGTGTCTCTTCAAATAACCAGGATTTACAGTTCGGCACCAAACATAATAATATAAGATAACAATAATAATCTATATTTTCTAAAGTTAATCTTTTTCCATCTTTAATATAATATAGTTGTATCTGAAATGCATTAAAACGTAAAAAAGAAAAAAAAAATACTAATAACTATAATAAAGACTGAATTAGGTATTTCGGACCGAGATCTCCGCAAGATGTAAGCCAACACACCTTTATTCTTTCAGGTCATCGTGGCCTCGAGGCAAAGCCCTGGGCGGCTCTAGCGCCATCAACGGGCTGCTATACGTGCGCGGTCACCGCCGCGACTACGACCGCTGGGCGGCGCTCGGCAACCCTGGCTGGGACTACGCCAGCGTGCTGCCCTACTTCAAGAAGTCCGAGGACGCCAGAGAGCCCGACCTTGCAGCCTCGCCCTTCCACGGCACGGGAGGACCGCTGCCCGTGTCGAGGTTTACCGACTGGAGCCCCGTGTCGGAGGTGCGTGGTATATGATAACCTGCATGCATATGTAATGGAGTATTGACCTCAATTTTTTTTATTGCAGAAATGGATAGAGGGTGCAAAGTTATGCTACCCTGATTTTTTTCAGATTTTTTAGAGCCCGGGAACTATTTTTAAAAAATTATTGAAAGTTCTTTTTGTGACGTCACGAGACGCCGCTCTTTAAGAAAAAGATAGGACTTGACGCCGCGTGACTTCACATGCAAATAGGACTTTCAATAATTTTTTAAAAATACTTCCCGGTCTCTAAAAAATCCGAAAAAAAAATCAGGATAGCATAACTTTTCACCCTCTATCCATTTCTGCAATAAAAAAAAAATGAGGACAATACTCCATTAGTGCTTTCATAAAGCCAGACTTTCCAGACTTTTAACTTCCTCTCCACTAATGTGTAATGGGATCACTAGCACAAGAAATATTCATATTAGGAAGCTAATTAAAATTTTGAACCCTCTTCTTTTAATTGTTTAACTATATTGTTCCTCCTTCCTCCCCCACTTTTTAATTATTTAAAAACTCATAGGCTCAAATTTGAAATGTAAAGTCATTTTTTTTTCTCTGCAGTATGCATTGTGAACGATAAAAAAGGGATAAATTAATTTTTCATTTAGTTGATTTCTTTTATGACAAAACTATTGACGAACACTTTATTATATTACGTGAATAGAAGCAATATGATGTATTTCATATGGGGGGTTGGTAACCAATACCTTCTGGCTTTGTGAAAAACGAGAAACCGTCAAGAAGTTATTCGGCTCTCAATAAGCTAGACTTTGACAATAGTTACAAAACGGTGGCCAAATTTATCTTGGCCTTTCTTTGCAGCCAAAATCCATCGATCTCCATCGCCAAGGGACCGCCTCACCAGCGGCCATTATCAATTTTGTCAAAAGCGAGAGAGTTTTTTACTTTTCCCTTGTTTGTTTTTTTCTTTGAAAAAGAGTAGAAATTTTTCCTTCACCTCCGTCGACCGTTTAGTATACACGTTCATAACACTGTCAAAATTCTTTCCCCGTAACATTCTTGAATTGATATTACACATTCATTTATTTTTCAAAGAAGAAATGGAATTGTTATTACATTTTATTATTTCTTTTCAGCATATATACGTACAAATATAGATTTTTACAGTAATACGAAATAAAATCCCACGAGTCAACAACAAAAAAACAAAACAAAAAAAGTTTAAAAAATTCACATGGTATTGTAGAAAAAAAGAGATGAGGTATATCACCAAATCAAATATTATAGCACAGCGATGTTTTTTTGGGTATCTTATTTACTTGTTAGATTTGAGAGCAATCGTATTAATTGGTGCTCGACTATGCATTCGTCCTGGGAATATAAATATCAAGTGAATTTCGTCAAAATTTATGTAATCTCATTGTCAGCTCAATTGATAAACTGCATGAATTTTCATATATTTCATGTGTAGAGAATCTAGAGTAATTTTATTTATTAAGTTTTTTTTTAACCTTCTAACACTCTTAAAATCATGCTGCAGAACTCTGTAACGTCATAAGTTTAGCAAATATTTTGAACGCAAGCACTGGAAGGCGTTACATGGCTATGATGTCACAGCGTTTTGCAACACGTTTTCAAACAAGTAGAGAGTTCAAAAAAATGAAAAAATTGCATGACAATACTAAATCGAGGTCATTCCTCTGTTCAAACATGTATTTATATTTTTTCACTCCTAGGCTATTCTTCAAGCGTCACTCGAGACCGGTTCACTACTGACTGATGTAAATGGAGAGTCCCAACTTGGCTTCAACCGTGCCCAGGTAACAGCACTCAACGGCACTCGCTACAACGCTGCGCGCGCATTCCTCGGACCAGCCAAGCTGCGCGCGCAACTTCACGTGGTAAAACGTGCTCATGCCACCAAAATTTTAATGGAGAACGGTCGTGCGGTGGGGGTGGAATTTCTTCGTGATAGTGAGAAGTATACAGTGAGAGCCCGCAACGAGGTAATTTTATCTGGAGGAGCAATAAATTCACCGCAGATACTTATGCTATCAGGAATCGGGCCAGAAAATCATCTAAATGAATTAGGTATACCAGTTTTGAAAAATTTACCAGGAGTTGGTGAAAATTTGCAAGATCATGTTTTGTTCATCGGACCCTCTTTTAGTATCAAAACACAGCCAAGTCCAAGTGTTTTTGATCAACATTACGAATATTTTCAACATAGAACTGGTCCATTAGCATCCACAGATATGTTATCAATAAATGGTTTTATTTGCACTAAATATGAAGAAGAATCTGATTTTCCTGATATACAAATCCATAACTTTGGCCCATTCAAGAAAGAAAACAGTGGTATTGATATATTTAGTTCTTCTATAGGATATACAGAAAAAACAAAACATGCATTATTCTACCCTGCTTTAATTGAAGATAGAGAACAATATATCTCTGCACCAACTTTATTAAGACCTAAGAGTATTGGTAAAATTGAACTATTTAATACAGATCCATTATCAGCTCCTAACATATCTGCTAATTATTTTGCGGTATCCTCTGATGTTGATATTCTTGCTGAGGGAGCTTTATGGGTGATTAACATGACTCGATCCCCGGCACTTCAGACATTTGAGGCTCGGATGAACCCCGTAGCACTTCCGGGATGCGAGGAACATGTAATTGACACGGTTGAGTATTGGCGCTGTGTCTTGCGTCAAACTGCATCAACAACTTACCACCCCGTGGGCACGTGCAAGATGGGACCTGCCAGTGACCCATTAGCAGTGGTAGACCATGAACTCAAAGTCCATGGAATCGACGGTCTGAGAGTAGTGGACGCATCCATTATGCCAGATCTTGTCAGTGGGAATACAATGGCACCTGTTATAATGATAGCTGAAAAAGCGGCAGATATGATCAAACTAATTTGGAATAATAAAAATTAAAAATATAATGTATTAATATTATGTAATATTTTATTATTATAAGTAATAAAAAAACGTGTACATGCAATATATAAAATATATTCTGGTTTATTTAACAAATGTTAATATATTATAATTTTATTTCTTAATAAACAATTTCATGTCAACAAATATTATTTCCATATAATAATGTTCAAATAAACTTATAAAATCACTGAAAATTTATTATTTTAATTTTCCTTTGAATAAAAACGAGGTAAATTTAAAAGTATGGAATGTTTGAATTGCATGGCAATTGTGAGCAACACGCATTAGTATACACTAGAGAGGAAATAGTTATTTTTTAGATAAAAAAAAAAGTTCTCTCAAGCTACAATCTAGCATCTTATACATTCAGAATAATAATTTGTTTTTCTACATCCTGAGAAAGAGAAATAATATTATGTATACTTTATATGAATATTTCATGCAAATTGTTATATTACACAGTACTGTCCCAGTATAATAAGTCTAAAATTTAATTTACCAATAAAGAAAATGATTCTGTATAAGATAAATATTTAATATGAAAAATTATATTTTTATTTTGTATAACCCCCAGTTCACGAGAGCCCTTATCTAACACGAAGTGACCTCAGTGAGTGCGTTATGCCACGCTCACCAGCTGAAAAAAACATATCATGACACAAATAATTACAGCTCTTTTTATTTACATTTCGTAATAAAAAAGTTTTTTCAACGAGATTTTTTTTCTTTCCTTTTTTTCATTTATTACTTCCATCTCATAAAATTTTATGAAAAATATGAACAAAAGAGTTGAAAAATGTCATCAACAAACAATTTTTAATTAATAAATATATACAATGGAAAAATAATTAATATAAACAAAACAAAAATAATTAAAAAATATATACATGACATAATATGTCTAGTAGATGCTTGAAAAATGCGTATTATGTCAAATCTGTTTAAAAAAAATGGTAGATGACATATAAAAACATACATATATGAATATAAATAATTACAGTATTTATTTAATGACACAAGATATGTCGTAATTCGTAATGAACAAATGTTAACTATTTCAATCAGTTTGCAGCAGAAGATAAAATCTAGAACTTGTAGATATATACATTACATTTTCTGAGCTAAAGATATAACGATCTTTAAATACACATGACGTCATCTGAAAATAAATGTGAACTGAGCGTAAACTTATTTGCTTGCAGCTGGCGATATATAAGGGAACATTAAGTTTGAGTGAAGCGTTCATTAGACCCACGTCTCACCATCAGTGAGCGAGAAAAGAGAGCGGGCCTGCAGGAAAACTTTGAGAAGAGACAGAGAGAGACGTATGTAGCTATATGTGTACAGACAAGGCGAGAGAAGAAAAGAAAGAAGCGAGAGAGAGAGAGAATTAAGACATATTATAGCAAGAGAGAGAGAGAGAGAGGCTCGTGCGTGCGTTGTTTGCAGACTACTCGGTGCTGCTGATAGTCCACACTTGACCGAGTTGTCGCTGTTGACCACCACTGCGACTTATATAAGCAGCAGTAGAGACCAGCGTTACATTTCTTGTACGTCCAGCTTGATAAGCCAGAGACTACTTACTTATACACCCAGTCAGATAAGCCAGACCACTAAATTACTCAGGTTAATACTCTCTATACGGACCCCTTCAAACTTTAACATATGTAAATTCATTGCACTGACGTAAAGTAAAAGTACTGCATCATCTTTATTATCTAGCTCCACAGGAGAGTATTATACTTTCTCTTTTACTGATTAATATTTTAGACTACATTGAAGTAGTAGTTAGACTAAACTGCATAATATCCTCAATTCTTTTGGTGCAATTGATATGTATTTATTAAATTATTAATGTTATATGTGACCTTTTAATTCACATTTGTATTTTTTCCCCTAAAAGTTAATTTTGCTATTAATAAACAAACTCTAAATATAGTGGTTTAAATATTACTCGTACAATGTCAAACTTTTGCTATTACTCATAACTTAAACTAAGTTACGGTATAGTAAATATTAATAATTTATATTTTAATCAAACTTAAGTTTAAATATTTTAATAACTAAAACCTCTTGACATACATTAACTGAAAATAATAATAATAAACATTATAATAATAAGAAAAAAAAATCTGATAAGCTTATGAGTTGCAATAGTTTGCAAGCAGCGAGCTGTATGAGGGGGTGGAAGGGTTTGAGGGGAGGGTGGGGCGCGGTTGCCAGGCTACAGGGGCGCGCCAAACAGTCGCGAGAGCGCGGCACGAGAAGACGTGTTCAGCTCGGCAGCAGCTCAAGTGTCCACCAAGCACGTGGTGTAATATTAAGTGTAATAAACATGGTGTCTCCGTACCGACAAATCGAACATCGTTACCTGTGTAAACAATATCAATATTACTGATGTGAAATTATTTTTAAGTCATGATACGCATTTAATAATGTAATAATTTTGTGCTCTTTGTAAGTATTGATGTTGTTTTTTTCTTCTTTTCTCTCTTTAACTTAAGTAAAAAAAAAATGTGCATAAATTATTTTATATTCAAATGAGTTTGTAATATTTTACTGCAGTAAAATTTTTTAACGTTATTTTACTTCATAAAAAAAATACGTTTTCTTAAAGAAAACATCAAATTGAAAAACAGTTATACTATTTTTGTTGCGTAATAGTAATATATTTTATACATTATATTTTTACTAAAAAAAAGTTAAAAGCAATAAAAGATAGCAATAATTAGTAATTAAAAATGAAATAATTACTGCGTCAATGATGTTTACGTGGAGAGGTCTCAGTGATGATGCAACGACGCGTTGACAGTGACATACCGCAATGACCTCTTGATATTGAGGACATGACGGAACCGTGATCATCAGACATGAACAACGAGAGAGACAGACTGTTGGGATTAACCACTCTACTTCCAAACTAAGGTAAATATTGTTATCATTGTTTTGTATCATTCTGTGAGCTTTACTGGAATAAATCAATTACCGTATGTAAAAATATTCAAAATATATTTTTTTCCATTTCTTTTAATACAGTATTTTTTTTTGTTTCGCATGATATATTGAGATTGAACGATATACATTAAATCGAAGACAATATAATATATTATAGTTTGTGGTTAAAGATGGGGATTTTTATTACAACACAATGCGTAGTTTTATTATATAAAAAAAATGTTATTATGAAATTATACTTTATTACCTAGCATTACTATATTTTAATGTATAAGTTTATTTTATTAATGATGCTTTATTACTTAACATCATTTTAATATATAAAATTAAATTATTTCAATAATGTATAAAGCTGATTGATAAGAAGAGAAAGGAACAAATTCATTTTAATTTAAATGGACTTTGACATTTCAAAGAGAAAATGCAAGGTTTCTATTTCGACTATCAAAGAGTTCATAAATTTTAGAAACTTTTTATCTTTAACGTAAAAATAAACATGCAACTTTTTGTTCAAATATTGAAGTGATATCTTCTATATTTAGATATGTTAGTGCTACGTTTTTATACCTCAGAATTCAATGAGTACAAAGAAATACAAAGATGCAAAGAAAATGTGAGATGTGCAGCAAAGTAACGATTTAACTACACAGCATATTCTGAAGCTAAAAAGATGCTTGTATTTGACTGTTTAAAAAAAAAACTTGGACACAAATAAACACTGTAAACATTATGTTAATATTCCTTAATTTTATGTGTAAATATTTTGCATAATTATCATATACTTGGAATTCTAAGCAAAATATGTCAATATCGATGTTTACGGAATATAAACCATATCAAATTTGGTACAAAAACATCTTTGGTATGAGAGCCAATTATAATGTAATTCATTTAACCAAATATGATTTCGTAATATCATTTCATTATATCATACTCAAATAAAAATTATACTGTATAACATTATTTTTAATTATTCAAAAGTTGATATATTTTTAATTAAGCTGTTGTTTTCATCAGTCAGCTCAGCTTTGGCTGGGCTCCAGTAGAGCTCACAGTTGCATGTTTGCTTGGGGCACCTACACTGCCTGCTTGCCTGCCAGCCGACTAAATGCACTGAGCGCCTGTTGGGGAGGCAACCCGCGCGACACACGTGCGCCTCTGGTTGCAGACATCACAGGATATTAAAAAATGGCGGCAACGGAAGCATTTTTTTTTTAAATAACTTTTCGTCGTCCAAATAACACGAATAAATTATTTCAAGTGGCATTTCTTATATATTTTTTCGTTAATTTAAAGATTATGTAAAAGTGTAATTTATATAAATATAAAAATTTATGATGTTGAAGGTAATAATTTAATTTTCAAAAATATAAAAAAATTATAAAAATAAAAAATTTTATTGATACAAAACATGTAACAGGAAGGTTTTTTAATACTATGTAATTTATTTTTATGTAAATAGTTATACTATAGATTATATTTATTATTTTTAGTAGAAAAATGAATATCTGCTATACATAATATATCCAAAAGAAAAAAAAAATCGTTATGTAATTCAAAATTTACAATTTTTATCTAACATAAAGTACAGTTCATATGAAGTGCCATGTTTTATTGTTATAATTTTGCACTAAAATTAAAAAATATATATTTTAAGCGAATAAACACTACAGAAATAATTGCAGATGTCAACTTTTGAACTTAAATTTCAGAAAAATAATGACATGCACCTACAATACATAGACCTATGTAATTATTCTCTTCCACCTGATATTAATTTTCACGTTTGATTATCTATTTAACTAAATATTGGAATCACTCTTTGACATCATCATGACGTCATCAGCCAATGTAAAAAGATGGACTTAGTGACGTCAAAGAGTCGAATAGGCAATAGGCTAATCCCACGTGACGTCACTGCAACGCATATTGTATACTTTACAGGAGCCTGCTGTAGTGCTGTGTTGCATCAGCAGCGTATAAGGGAGAAAATGTAGTTTTTTTTTATAAATTATAGACGGTAATTATTACATTTTTATTTTTTATTGTTACATATTATATCATCTGCTATAGTTTATAAAAAATGCACAATCTACATTTTTGTGTCCATACCTAGCAACAAAGTCAATTTTTCTAATTTTCTATTTTCTTTCAATGCTTTAGAGCGTACGGTTTGACAACAGGAGGGGGGGGAAGGGAGGGGAGGTAAACATCTGGGCATTATTCTTTAAGCAGGCAACCCAACAATCTCGTGGTGCTGCCCTTTTCCAAATTCTGTATCGACAAAAACAAAGGGGGTTTATTAGGTAAAAGTAGTTTACGCACTTGAAAATTAATAGTATCAACTATCAAGTGAAACAGAAAAATTATGCCAACATCTTTTATTGAGAACTTTCTTTTTTTTAAAAATGAATTATAATTAACTAAACTAAAAAGCTTTTTATTTTAGATTCCTTAATTTTATTATTTTTTTATTATTTATGCAAAACCTTCGTTAAAACGCCAAAACACTTTATTATAACTTCCCGACATTTAAAATAATGTCCTGTACTAAAATATGGAACTACAATAAAAAAATTAGAATAAAAAAAAATAATAAAGCTGAGTGGTTTCAATTCTTCAACAGAAATTTATAGCCAAGAAAAAAACGTTTTAAACCTCAAATTGTTAAAAATTATGTATAAAAAAAGTCATACTATTTAACACTTAATATTGTGTCAAAATGGAAATGACAACTGACAATAGGCGGGGTAAAATTTGAACGAACAACAATCATGTGGCTATAAAATAAGTTATACTTCAATTTTTTTATTACTCTCTCTTAAAATAAATACTGTAGATCAATATTATATATTTATTTTTGTGAGCCTTAGTTGAATAGCAGTATAGAGGTTAATAGGATACAACACAATGGTTTTCCAATTTCCGGATCTCAAAGAATTACTCTGTTGCTTTATATGTATAAAAAAATATGATTTATTTAGTAATGAAAAAGTTTTTGTATACCTGTGAATTTAACTTTAAAATGATTCATATACTATTTATATGTAAAGTACTTACAAAGGCTATACAGAAATTGAATAGAAATATAAAAAAAAGTATTGATATTAAAGCTTTATAGGATATAGCATTGCCATTGAAAATATGTAAAAGATCATTATTTTTAATTGGAGAATTCATAAAAGGGATTTTAAGGGTATTTCAATTCAATGAAAAAAAAATAATAGCTGGCTTGTTTTTTTTACGACCTGCAGTTAGACTTCTTCTGATAGTTTGTGTTTTACTACCGTGCGACATTTCCTCAGCTGGAGCGGAGACGCCCTAACCTTTAGCCGTAAAGATGATGGTAGTCCAAGGCACGTAGATTACTTCACAGGTACATCGGAAAAGTCATGCAAGTAATAACGAACTATTCTTCATTAACATTTTAGAGAGTATTACAATAAAATCGTTGTTTTTTTGTATCTAGATTCAAGTATTTTTGCAAAGCTCATCTAATCTCCTTGAAAATTACTCTTGAATGTAGCTCCGTTCACAAATATCTAAATTAATTTTTAAAATTTTGGTGAATGTAAAAAAAAGTATCAATAAGCCATCTCAATTAAGAACATATTGGGACAACACAAACTTTACCTTCGCTCTGTTTGTGTGTATTGTCACGCATTCTGTGGATCGATGATGAACTAACTGTAAGATGGTTTTGGGATAGCTACCCTGGGTGATCTTCTTACCTTCTTCAAATTTGCATCTGTTTTTATATTGGAACTGAAGCCCCAGCAAACCATACAAAAATTCATGCTGTCCCGAGGTGGACATAGTACTCCTCTAACCAGTTAGACTATATGCGACAACGTTCAGTAATTTTCTAGTAGTCTCAAGTTGTTCGTTTACTATCAAGAAACATTGGTGCCAAATAAACATTATCATAGTAAATTATTTTTTCAGTCTATCGCCACTGCAATCTATTGACTACATAAGTTTTCCAATTAGGTTACTACTGAATATTTTATTTTTCTTCTGCAAATTATACTTAAATTTGCATAAAATTGTCTATGGTCAGGGAAATTAAATGCTTTGACAACTATTTGACCTAAATGAATTACGTATATAAGCTTTATTAATATGATTATTTTATATTTTAATATTAAATGGGATGTAATCGTTTCATATTATTGAAGGATCTGTTCAAATATTAATTACATATTCTATTGTATGATATTATTTAATTTTAAACAAACTTTATTCATGATGTATTTTTAAATCATATTTTGTAATATATATTTGAACTAATTCAATGCAACAGAAAAATATTATCTAGTCTAGCAATTTTAAACACAATTTTTATATGAATGAATAAATTACTGAGGAACATAATAGTGACTATGCTATTTTAGTTGTTTGCCTTAAAAAACAATTCCTAATGGTTTCTATAATTTATTAGCTCACACTTCAACATTTTGACAAGACGAAGTCGTAATAGTTTTATGATGGTCGTAATATTACTACCAGCATAATCAAGCAATAAACTTGGTAGCTTTAAAATGTGCTCAGTTTTTTTCTGCGTAATCTACGATTGTTGCTCGATCTCAGATTTGTCGTTTCTTCATGCATTTCCACAGCAGTATTATAAACATTAACCCACTTCTAGCAGCAAATATCGAGGCCGGAGTTCCAAGTAGCAAATATCAATGAGTTGAACTATCAAGAAATGGGGGGAAAAAAGTAACTCAAGGTCCAGTTAACTGCATTTAAATAATAGATCTATCTATACTCGTACGTTTCTTATTTCCAAACGTCTATAATGTCTATATAATGGACAGTCTATATCAGTATATAATATAATATTTATATTCAAAGATGTCTGATATAAATGATTATCTTTTTGTTTAGATTGAATTTATATTACATTATAATATTACATATATATTATATATACTCGTATAATTTTATAATAAAACCTTAAAAAGTTTCAATGGAGTATCTACTTGACTTTTTTATTGTATAATTGGAAAGATAGTATCAAATTATGGCAGATTTTATTTTAGTACGAAAATTAGTTTTAAATATTTTTGAAAAATATTCACGCCACCTGTGCATTTTTTTTCCTTAAAAAAAAGGATAGTATCCAGAATGCGTTGCCAACCAAATTTTTAATAAGCATATAAAAATAGTTTATCGACTTAAAAAAACTGAACACATTTGAAGTAGCTTTTGTACCTTCTTTTCATTTTTATGTAATAGAAAAAATCTTGAAGATTTGTTCATTATAATCCATTGCACTGCTGGAGATTGTCTTTAGTACTTTTAATAATTAATTCCTTTCTATCTAGTTTAAATTTTTAATGTAGTCTGCATGCGTCAGGAAAGTAGAACATCACGTTCACTTTACAAATACAAAGTAGAGCATTTGCTACCTTGTGAAACTCCATATTTTGTTCGTATGCAATCATCAATCAGTTATAATATTTATTTTGAATTTATTAATTTAATGTGTCTGTCACGTGGGTATGATGAAACTGATGTATTAATACATTACAAAACTTTGAGGAGTATTTTTAAGATTTATATATTATAGAAGTTGTGTAAACCAGGGCAGTCTCGTAGCAGACTGCCCTGCAGTGTAAACCTATTTTCCCTATTTGAATAGTATATATACAGTCAAATTTATTCAATATTCCCACCGGAAGTAGCCGAAAGTGAGAGGTTTCTGGTCATCTTGTTCATGTCTGAGTCTTGAAAATTTTACAAACAATATTAGCACTCTTCTTACAAATCTGTCGTCAAATTTTCAAACTTCAAATACTAATAGAAAGGCCAGAAACCTCTCCTTCCGGGTACTTCCGGCGGGAATTTCAAATTAATTTGACTGTACTTATGTTTTTCATGTCTAAAAATATATTTGTATGTACATGCAGTATACATACATCATACATTATGAATTATTTACTTTTATCAAACTGGAATAAAAAAAGCATCAATAATGACATTATTTGTAAACATACACCCATGCATGCATGAGAAAAAAAAGTTCTATGTACGAATGTCGGATATCCTATGAGCATTAAAGAGAATATAAAAAAACTTTATCACTTTAAGATAGAAAACATTGTAGACGTGAAGGAAATAAGATGAATCTGTAATGCATTGACATGTATTTTCCAATAGCTTTGGTATTTGAAAGATAACGAGGATAGCGGGCACTTTTTTTGGAGCGTTGATCACCGAGGAGTATCATCGTAGCACGCGTCTATTCATGGATGTGTATAGTGTGTAGACACGAGTCACGTTTATCAAGGGGAGTGCTCACATGACTTTGAAGGGGGTAATTAAATAATTATGTTCAGAAAGACGTTTTAATTATACAGGTTCTTACATTGATTGCAATATACCTTTTTATTTATTTTATTCCTGGACAAATTTTTAAAATTAGTGAAATTTAACCAGCAAAAATATGTAAAAACAAGACACGTACTGCAGTACTCAATATGTTAATGATCTTTCTTTTCTTAAGGTGAATGAAATTAATAGATGAATCTGATAATATATAGGTCTGTTCGTAAAATCTGACCTGTGTTCAGTTACTTGATTGTCCTTATTTCCAAGTATACTCATCGCCTTGGAAAAATTTCCACTTTGCAACCTTGTTAATCACGGGGCATGGTGATTAACAAGTTCGTAAAGGGAACTTTTCTGAGGCAACATAAAAAAACAAGTGCTGAAAACGTATACACAGTTGAGGTTTACAAACAGATCACATGAATGTCTTCATTCATAACAATATTAACATATTCTCACTATACAGATTACTATTTTATACAGTGAAATAAATCTCAAACTATCATTGTGAATACAAAAATAAAAACTTAATTTAGATTGAATTTTTGCATTAGTTGCATCTTACGTGCATTTTATATGAGCAGATTGCAGTCAACTGCAGTCTTCAATCTGAGAACGTTAAAGTTCGTGACTGCAGTAAAACGACGAGGGCGTGTCTTTGTGTAAGACGTCTATGGACAAGTAACCTTTATCAAGAGTGGCCGTAATGACGGCATACGAGACACCTGGGTAAAAAGAAAATCGTGATGTAAAGGTCATTCTTTATCAGTTATGTATACGGAAACAAGCCTTTCAACAAATTCTATATAACAAAGTTGATTATGTAACTGACTGAATGACGAGATGTGACCATAACTGTGATGTCATATTTTTTCGATAGAAAAAAAAAAAAGTATAAAACTAAAATCTCTGTTATTCATGTGTATAATAAATAAATCACAAGTTGTACATCATCACCATAAGCATGCAGCTACTGAATACATTGTCAAGCTGACTGTATTGAACTTTATCCTTTGTTTAGCTTTTTTATTTATTTATTTATTTATTTATTTATTTTTTTGCAACGAGATTTTGCTAGCACTATAGTACAATATAAATTCATCTTTAACTGTCAAATCTTTGTTTAGTCATGATCGGCTAATAAAATATAATATTAGGCTTGTATTTCACTGCGTTATTATATTTACCAAGCAAAAAAAAAAAAACTTAAGAAAATCAAAATCAATAAAATTATATTTATTAGGCAAACTTCTTGGAGTTAGGGTTTTAAGAATTTTTAGTGATTCATAAAGATACATGTATAAATTACAAGAGACACGGAGACACCAAACAATCTATGAAGAACGCAAAAATGTGCAGAGCATCCTTTATTATTACATATAAAAAATAAGTCCAATGTTCATTCATTTAAAGCACAACAAAAATATCAAATTATATAAATTTTTAATTATTGAGTTTGGTCAGTTGTTTAATTTTTTTTTTTTTGTAAATATATATTTGTGTCAGTTATTAATAGTTTTCTACAATAATAAGTTATTAATGTTATACATTTTGTATTCAAATGAATCTTTAAAATTTAAAACTAGTATAAGGTTTGTTCGTAAATCCTGCCCATCAAATTACACATTCTGAATCTGATCGACCTTTTTACTCCAAGTACATACAGTCGTCGTATTGAAAAATTCTCTTTGTGGCTTTGTTAATCACCATGCTCCATAAGAATAACATAGGGCATGGTGATTAACAAGGCTGTAAGTGGGAAATTTTCCAAGACGACGGTTGTGCATAAGAAAATCAAGTGCAGCGCAAAAAAACTACACAATTCAGGGTTTATAAACAGACCTATAATGTTGACATTTTTTTCAACGTATATGATAAAGATGGTGACGTCAGAGCGCTTGTATCAATATGGACTCGAGCAAAGATGTCACCAGCATGCTGTGGTTGTGATGTAGTACCTCATGTACGCTCTCCCGACGTACGACCTACATTTTAACTTCGTCCAATCAAAAATCACTCAGAATTTCACCTCATATCTCATTCATTTTTTTTTAAAACTCCACAGTAAAATCTCCATATAATACTGTTAAGCTTTATTGGAAATGAAAATGCATTCATCTATGTTATAATATATATAAAAAAAAAAATACATACAGTACACAAAGATTTTAAAATATCATATACACATATTATTTAGGTCAGTCTATATAATAGAAAAAAGTAAATGGAATGTATAGATTTATAGAATATTGCAATATAATACAAATATAAAATATTTTTTTTATATAATAGTAAGTATAAATTTATGAATTTGTGTGTCAGAGCAGTTGTTAGAATCAATTATAAATTATTTAATATTTTGATACAACAAAACATATTTATATGCTGGCCAATCAGTAAACAAAATTTCAATTACAAAGAATAAAAAAAAAAAATCCATTTATAAGCAAAATGATGACTTGAATTTTGACTCGTCTGTATTTTGTTAGTGTATATTATAATCGTCTATAATTTAATTAATTGACTAATTAAAAGCTTTTACTTATTTCCGTTACAAATAATAACATTTTAAAACTATTTTTCCAGAACATAATACTAAGTACTATATTAAAAACAATATTTAGTAATTTTATTATGTAGCAATATTTACTCATATTTTTGCAGTTTAATAGCAAAATGCGTACACTGGCGTTCATTGGAGTTAAATGAACAATGAACAGCTGCCATTATGGGTTCTTACCTTAAGTATTGACGTCATAAAACACCAAGAGATGGCGTTGAAAACTCCCTCGATGTATAGTCAGTATGACTCAACTGCACGTGTCCTTTAGCCAGCAAAGCTCTGATATAAAAACAATGCCACTTTTAGAGTCACTCAGGTAAAATCCACCAGATGTCCATATTGTCTTTATGATGTCAAGAACCACACAATTTTACTGCAATTTCTTGAAGCAACGGCCGTTCTGTGAACGGTGCGATATATTATTATCATTACACAGTCATGCACAGAATTAGCCTACATTTGAATCAGCAAACACAGTAGCAGTAGTTCAAATTTAATTATCGTCAGTATAAGAAAAAATACATTGGACTTTAGTGGATATGGCTTTTACCCTGCAGTAACCAATTCGATTTGCACTACACATAACTTTATAAGATATATGAGAAGAAGAAGTAGTGAAATTGTCATTTTAAAATTGTACTATATTTCGTACGTATTTGGATTTGTATTCAGAAAAAAAACAAAACAACTAGCATGTAAACAAGATGCAATGGCAATGACATACCAAAACTATACAACATTTTGTAAGCCATTTTTTTAATTTTTTTTTTTTCTACATTTGAAAAACGTGTTTTTTTTTTGTTTTTTTTATCTAAAATGATGCACCAGGAGTCAGACCAAGAGACTAAAAAAGACGAAGTTTCGTGTGCAAGAAGATGAGGTTTTCAGAAGGAAAAGTGACTATAAATCATCTGTTATATTTCAATTCAGACCTACTTCATTTTGATAATAACCTAATATTGGCACCGATTCAACTGTAGAACTGATGATTATTTAATTGATAATCATGTATATTGTTTGAGACTAATCATTATGGTTTTATTGGTTTAATATTGGCACTATCACAAAAGAAATTTCTTTCCATTTTATTTCGTCATCAAAGCTAAAACATACAATGCCAGTCGTTTTGTATAAACGTCTGTGTTAATTGTTCCGATGACCCAGAATGCGGATTACCTTTATTAATTAATGTCTTTGTCGTGTTGTCTATGTTGAAATGTTCCTTTTATTTGATGCTGGAATCACCTCGAGTGTGTTTAAGTGCAGTGTACCATCGCATATAAACGATCAATTTAAACAGCACTCTAGCTTTGTAATACGTATACAATTTTATTACCTCTGATGGTACCAAATAATAATAATAATATCACTACCGTTTACAAACAATATCGGTAATGTTACAAAATTGCTAAATAGGAAATTTCATAAACAAACTTTTAATTATATTATCAAAAGCTCTCTCTCCTTCTCTGATGATTTTCATATGAATGAAAGTTTTTTTAATGATCAATTTGATTAAAATTATATGACTTTATTATTATATAAAAAAATTAGCTTTTTTCCTGTAAAAATAGTAATAAAACAATTAATAACTTATCTATTTTATCAGTATGTAATCGCGTCGTAAAAACGATCCAATGACCCAATTTGTACACCTCGGGAGAGCGCGAACGTTACCTCTGCTCTGTTTGCAGACGTTGTCACGCAGCCAATGGAGGTGTGGTGACTGGGTGCTCTTCTTAGTTCTTACCTCCCCCAACATTGCAAATGTGCATCTTTTTGTCACTAAAAACTGCAGCGCTAGCTATATAATAAGTAAGGGTAAAGTTTGTGCTGTCCGGAGCTGTACATTTTATATACTGTAAGGTAAAATTTAAAATTTTGATAAAACATATCCTGTTATTTTTCTATATATTTTTTAAAAAGATGCCATGATTGGACATAACTCCTGATCCAGCATCTTTACGAAGTATCGATATCTCTTTAAGTAAATAGAAGCCACGATGGGTCTGGACGCTCTTCCAGACTTGAACCGCTGCACGGGTGCTTCATTATTGATTCCACTCTCCTGTGGGAGCGGGCGTTCTAGCATTGCGCGGGCTCGGTAACAATTCGTGAACGTTACGTCCTCTCCTAGCAGCAGTAGTTCCCAGCATGCACCTCGCACAGACTCTTCAATATCAGCTGCTGTCACTTGAGATGCAAATTGAATATTATAATACAGCATGATGGAGAATATAGTTAAAAGTAAATTTAATGAAAAGAGGAAAAAATATTTCAGGATATATTTTATTAAAGAATGTGAAATATATTAAAATACCACTGTTATATTAATTATTGTAATATTTGGATTTTATAAAAGTTACAGTCAATAATTAAAGTTGTGTTTTATATATATTTCAAAATCCCTGTAACTTTATAACATTGGAAAATGAAAAATTAAATATCATTTCATGTAAGAGTTTATTCTCTTTAGAATTCATTACCTCTTGAACTTGGATCCATGAATGGTTCTTTATTTTACACAAAATTAAAGGCAAATATACTTAGTTTTTAAATAGGACAAATGTAAAAACAATGTGCTTATTATTATATGTTTACAGGGATTCACTAAGCAAAACCTTCGGGAAGTGAATTGTTCTTATTTGAATATTTGTGAATTTCCGGCCTCTAACTTGTTATTTATGTACTCATGAGGGAAATATAGTAGGATAATAAAATAAATACAAGAAATTGCTATAAATATAAGAACGTGTCATGGCAATGCTATTACATAAACTACCTGAAGTGGTTCAATTGTTATATGTTTATAATAATATAACATCAATAAAAAAAAATACAATTCCAAAATGAATATATGGCAAAAACGTATGATACAAAATAAAAAAAATCTAGATTATACCCATATAAATAAGAAACAACGCAGAAAATAAAACAATATTATAAATTAAATTAGAATTATGACATTTACATTGCTGTCATTATAATAAAATAAATAAACAAATTCCGAAATGATATTGCAGGTCCTGTATGTAGTATAATATACACTATAACATAATGGATAACAATAATTATTTTCATAATTATCATAATAATAACAACCATAATTTAGTATAAAATAGTACATCAATAAAAAATTTGTACCAAGAATAAATTGTATGAACTATATGGTTAACAGTAATCATTTGACCACACGTAAGTTTGGCCACAACACTTAAGCTATTTTTCGAATTTACGAGCCACTGTCTAACATGATCCAGACAAGGTGGGGATAAGAAGGGGCTAAGTAAAGTCTAACAAGGATTTAGGTGACATGGGTTCAACCACATTGCTTGTGGTTAGAAGTCTTGTCTAGACACAATGCAGGACGAAAAGAAAAAAAAAAAAAAAACACAAAGATACTCGACATGAGAGGAAACGGAATAACAAATTTAGAACTATAATTTCATTTAGTTGTTATTACGGACAGTCGGTCGTTAACACAAAAAGTACAAGTTGTTACTCCTTTTTTAAATGAACTATAAGAATTTCCTAAGAATTTCCTGAGTTGAATAAAATATATGTTATATTATATTCAAGTCTAACTTCATATTTTTGAGGAGAAATTTAACCCTAGACTCTTGGAAATCATTTCATATGAAAACAGATGTCCTCTCAATAAGATAATAAGATGAACCATAAATAAGATGAATAAAATAAAACTAAATATTTCATCCTTAATTATAGCGAAGTGTTTGTTTTGTTGGTAAAATGCGTCAAAAACTCGTTTATGAAGATCAGATGAAAAAAAAAAAAAAAAAAATTCAACTCGGGCGGGCAAGTTTATTAATTAGGCATATCAATTTGCTGTGTGGAAATAACTGTGTTTTTCATATTAATTTATATATTTTCAACTGAAGATCAAGTTCGTTTGACCTCTCTCGATAGCTGGCTTCCTAGACTTTCTTCATAACAGCGTAAAGAGGGTGAAAGTATTCCTTTATATTAGTAAGCACAACAGCATATCTCTCGGTCAGATTATCATAAATCATTTTTATTCTACAACATTTTATTCTAAATAAATAAATTCCTTTTAAAGGAGCAAAGATTTTTTTGTTTTTTTGTTATGTCCCATCATGGTTCGAGTTTATTTTGTACAATATCTAAGATAAAATTATATAATATATTTTCTCTCATCAGCCAATTTATTTGTGAGATTAATTTTGCAAGATTGATTTTTTTAACTTTTTTTTTTTTGCAAGTAATAGCATTTATTTCATTAATCGAATAAATAAGGTCACGTAATGAAAGAGAACAAAACTATAAGTATTGATTTCACTTTAATAATTTTGAAAGAAGAAAAAAAAAAATGTATATACTACTAGCTTGTTCTCTCAGAGTTTTAATAAATGTTTGAAAGTTCATCTTTGAAACTTGGCAACTCAATAAATGAAATATTTTATGTATAAAGTGCACGAGGAAACATTTTTAATAAAAATTTATTAAGTTGCAGCTGCAACTAACCAAGCCATTATCATTGATTTAAAGTTGACTGTACTGTGTTTCATTTTGTACTAATTTTATGTTGAGATTGATATTGAATATGTGACGTTTCTAGAGCAGAGAAAATGTAAGAAAGTAATTAAGTGTAACTGGAGTAAGATGAAAAATATATAACATGTAATTACTACAACATGGTCTTAAAATGTGTAATTAAAAATAAATTATTTATAAATAAAAAATGTAGTAACATTTATATTTTATGGAACAAAGAGATATCAATATGGGCGAGCCTCACGATGGAAGATAACCTTCAGGTTTCTCACTGACAACGATTACTTTGATGACACTAACCGCGGATACAGTGAGATCGTTCTTGGCAACATTCTTCGTGAATCAGGCCCATTTGTTCAGAATTACAATTCGTACGTGTTTATGCGTATACGTACTATGTATGTATACATAATAAAATAAGAAATGTTCACTTGAAACACAAATTACGCGAGTGTATGAAAAATTTGTTTTTAATTTGATTTTAACTATGACATTTTCCCTTCTTGTTATCGCATTTAAGTGTTTTCAAACTTTTTGGTACATATAAAAGAAATTTTCTAATTGACTCCATATATATAAATTATAATAAATTTATTACATACATTAGTTGCAGCATACGTTGTAAAATGCTTGACTAGAATTTTTTTTGTTACAATAAATCATTCTTTAATATTTGTTTTTCGTTTGTTTGCGTTGACAAGGTAAAAAGTTTTCCATACTTTGTATTCGCGTGGTCTCCATGCTAATGCGGTATTAACATTCATGTTTGAGTGCTTGCGAGCGAGTGGCCAGACTGTAACTGTCAGCCTCACATCTTTTACCTCCAGCCATGAAAATGTGGACGAGCTGAAATTGATGATCTACCAATTTAACTTCAAAATTTACATTAAAAATGATTTGTCAAATGACGGGAAAACTATTCCAAAAAAGTTAATATAGTTAGTGTTAATTTTTTTGAGAAGTTTTAGCAGATTAAGGATTATTGTCACTAGTGTAATTATTTTTTTAAGGTAAAAAATATAAAATTTAGATCAGAACATAGAGACTGATGTTCACTTTCTGAAGTAAAAAAAGTAATTATTCAGTCCAGTTTTTGAGATATTAATTTTTTTTAGTTGATAAAGATGCTGATTTGACTTGATTTGAAAATGGCCGCCAGATTTCCAATGATATTATTACTATATCCTGAATATCTAAAAAACTAGACTGACTTTTGCTTCATATTTTTTTTTTTTTTGCTGAATTTATGTTATAATGTAAGGAAGGTTTGCTATAAATTTCAGAGTGATTCACCATCTCCTAAGACTAGTGACAATAATCCTTAATTACTCAGTTAGGCTGCAACACTAACGTATCATATTCATGTTAATTTTGATCATGGATCAAAAGTGATTTTAATTAAAGTAAAAACATATATAATATGTCTGTTCATGAATCATCTTAACAGGAAACATAGGGAAAATCTGATTTTTGACTATCATTTGATTATGTTTTACGAACAAAGCTAATTTAACGATCTTAATAAAAACAAATTGGGTGTTTTGAACTCTTAAAAAAGATGACGTGCTGTGTTTTCACACAACTAGAGTAAAAAACTGCCTTCTAGACATTCCTTAACAAAAAGGTTAACATTCATAGCTTTTGTGTAAGCTGTCGATGTTAACTTCTTTATCAAGCAAAGTGTACAGCCTTGATAAAAAAAAGCGGAACATTGATTTACACTATATAAGGTCAGTTTCACTCGGCAGGTGCATTATATATTATATATTTTTATATAACGTAATATATTTTAGTTTTCAGTGTACTTATTTTTGCAGTGATAACAATAATGTAATACTTATTTTCTTTACAGTTAGTTATTAATATATTCCACTTTGAAATGTAACTTTACAACAATGTAAAGTAGCACGTATTACTCAAACAAGTTGGTTAAAAAAAAAGTCATGGGTTTCATGTTGCATTCGCTAGGTAATTGTAGTAGTATATGATGTTTTTCTTGTAAAGTACTAAAGTCGATTTCCCTACAATATTAAACAATGGAAATTCCGAATACCTCCCCTTCGTGTGTATATGCACACATATAAAAAAAGGCTAAAAAAAGTTTAATGTAAGTTAATGGACCAAGAGTACTTTTTATCTAGAACCTTATAGTTTAAACACCTCATTTGTTGAAACAATACATTACCGTTGCTGCGTCCATTTTATTCACTAGGGATATTTTTTTTTGTAAAAGGTGATATATTATGTTTAACTTTCTCCTTCTGTTCTGAGGTCCAAATAGAATCAATCTTTTCGCCAAGTTAGTTATAAGCATTAATTTACCTCTAACTTTAGTACTTAACTGGAAGTATATAGGGAAACAAAGGAAATAATTCAGGGAATTAACACCAGCTCTCTCTCTCTCTCTCTCTCTCTCTCTCTCTCTCTCTCTCTCTCTCTCTCTCTCTCTCTCTCTCTCTCTCTCTCTCTCTCTCTCTCTCTCTCTCTCTCTCTCTCTCTCTCTCTTTCTCTCTCTCTCTAGATATATATAAGAGGAAAGATATTTGCATTTTTTTGTATTCTCACTATAAAATGATTTTAATTATTTTGCAGGAAAAGAATGAAAAAAAGTCAATGAATTTTGTTATGCCTGCAACGTTTTTTATTTACGTTATAAATAATAAATCTAAATAAATTAATGCCAACTTATTTAGTTATTATTAAATAAATATTTATTGGAAGAATGCCAGCAAATTTAGATTGATCTTTTTTAGTCTTTTCTTGTAGCTCTTATTTCTAACTGTAGTTATACACTTTTCACGATTAGCTGACGATTTATGTACCTAGGGAATAGTTGTGGAATTGAGATTGCCTATTTTCCCCCTTCTATTTTGTGCCTACATGTGCAAGAGTGACGTCACACAGTCCGGAGATAAATCTTGCTGAAATAGCAATTAATTTCGCTTACCGTATTGATTATTGCTGGGTAACACTTGGAATATTCCACGTTATATTTACAAGGACGCTGCTATGCATCATATAGTAGGCATACATACAAAGTGTCCTTGAGAAAATGCTAATTAATTTTATCGTTTGAAAACAGAAACCTAACATTAAATATTTTTAATGGTAAATTTATTTTAATTGTAAAAAAAATGATAAAGAATGTTTGCTTATGGTGGTTAAGTTTCGATCTGAAGGTTCACTCTTAAACTTAACTACAAAAGAAAAGGTAAAGGAAAGGTGAGTAGGAAAGGTTCATGACTTTTATAGTTATTGTGTTAATGTAATATGTACACCTCGAGAGAGCCTGCCTTATAGAGCAAAACACATCATGTCCCTGCAAGTTAACTAGTGGGCCTAAAAGCACAGACTAGCATGTAAACAATGTGACTCTTCTCTCTATTTTATCATATAATAAATTCTTTGCACCAAAAACTTGTCATTAATTTGTGAGAATACACGATTCATTTTATAGAAAAAAATACATATATAAAGAATACTTAAAGCTCCGTTTTTTCTCAAGTTTTTATCAGTTTTTTTTTTAAGTTTCTATCATGGTTCGCATCATTCCCATGCTAAAGTATCCTTCCAGATTTTGAAGGGAGAGATATCGCTCCTCGACCCTCAAAACTTTCTCAAAAACGTGCACAGCAAACTGCTCTATTTGCTGGAGCTACAGCTTCAAGAGACAAACAGGATTTTACAATTATGGGAGGGTGAGAATTTAACATTACTCAAGCGTAATTAAAAAAATCTTCAACTTCCCCACATTGTGTGTTAGCGTAAAAAACGGAGCAGGGATAAGTTGATGCGATCTTGACATGCACTGAAGACGTACATGGGGCTAGCATTAAAATTAAATCTTCAATACATTACATTGAATCAATATTTAAAAATTTCTAAATTTGAAAAATTAATGTTTTTATGTTAAAAAATATAATGTAATGGGAGTTTAAAGTGATATTAACACTGCAGTATAACTATTCATCATCATCAATATATATATATATATATATATATATATATATATATATATATATATATATATATATATATATATATATATATATATATATATATATGTATATATATATATATATATATATATATATTTATATATCATAACTATGGAAATTACAAATTTATCACTTTTTATCTACAGTATATTTATTATAATGAGCGAGCGGTCTTATAAATAAATGAAATAAATTGCCGTGGTAGCAGCTCCTCGCAGTATTGAGTCTGACGGAGGTAATTAGCGGCCTCTGCTATCAAGGCTGCTGCTGCTGGCTGATATCGCATTCATGGCTGGGCCTCGCATGCACGAGAGATGCTTGTCTCACCACCGCCTTAACATCGGCAATCGGCGCCCTCCTTCGCTCGTTTGTTTGCCGCTCTGGAAGTTAAATTAGCGTTAGAAATAGTCACTTCAGAATTTAATGTTTATCTTTGTTTTAAAGTACACAATTATAACTTACTTAATGTATGTCCTTAGTGAAATACTAATTAAAGTGTGTTTTTATAAATATCTACTGGTTTTCTTTATATTTCTTCTTGTATTTTAACTTCTTTGTAAAATTCTTACCATTAGTATAGGATTTAATAAATAAATAACGTTTTGGTGTATTTTGTATTTTTGTTATTATTGGCGATTTTGCCTGCCAGATTGAAATGTAGGCAGCATTCCTTTGCGCGAAGTAAGGTTTGTGGCCTAATACTAAGAAAAAACAAAATGGCGGCTGCCGCGTTTCAAAAATAATCAGCGTGTAAAGATTGTTTATCTGAAATTTTTACATAAATGAATCACTTTTTGGTTCACCAGAAAGCTAGCAGAAAGCAGATGGGCCAGGGTGTCTCCAGAAAGAATAATGCAGTGACGGTGACGATGGAAAGAAATATCTTCGAAAACTGTTATTTTGGATGTGTCTTATCAGAGTGCGTGTCTTCATCATGATTGTGTTTGTGTGTTTTGAAAATGACCTATAAAGAATTGAGTTAACTGTAATTATGTTAATGTCCAGGGGGGTCTTCAAATAACACAAATTACAACAATCCTAAAATTAAGACAGTCTTAGCGTATTCTTTATTGTTGCGCTAAGACAGTCTTAGGCTAAGTTTACGTTAAGTGGTGTTATTTGAAGACCCCACAGATTTTTCACTATATATAACTACTTTTAGTGCCAGTCTAAAGCAATAGCGCTAACTGCGGTTAGTGAGAAAGCTGAATAACTTTCTGGATAAACTTCTTCGTGAATATTTCCCAGTGATGTAAAAATTTCTAATAAAAAATTTGTACAGTACTCTTTTAGGTAAAAAAAAAAAACTTGCTCTTTGATTTCTTAATGAAATTTAATTTCTTTATATGGAATGGACTAGCACAGAATACAGAATATATATTTTTTCAATTCAGACGTAAATTTAACTTGAAAGTATACCACCTCATCAATAACTCTGCTCAAAAATCGTATTTTAAATTTAATTGAAGAAAATAAAGGGTTGTAAATCTCTACCTACTCTAGTTGTCTATGAATGTTATATAAATTACATCAGCTGGTGTAGAAATTATTGTAAGCATATTTTAAATGATATTTATTTCAAAGTAATAGTGCACCCTCCTTGAAGAACGATCGATGAATATAAAATATTATACGATTTTCTATATTTGAAATATATAAACTCTTTTATTTCTCTTCCCCTCCCTTTTTTTTTGCAATGCCTGAGGTTTTAAGCTAAAATAATATCAGTAGCAAATGCTATATTCTGAATGTACCATTCGAAATAAAAAAAATATATATCGGTATACACGGGGGGTATATAGGTACATAGTAGTAAACCTTACATCCAATTCTTTCAAATGCCTTTTATTGGAAAACAGTTTCACCACCCTACCCTCATCCGCTCTCTTTCTTTTCTCTGTCTGTCTCACACACATAGTCGCATTATCCCACACATAATACCCACGCACGTATAAACTTACCATTCTATCAATATATACTGTAAATTATTTTGTAAAGTATAGGTTTACATAATATATATATATATATATTTTTTTTTGTAATAACATAATATAGTTTCGTAAACTACGCAAAATTCCCACAAAATTCTCTTCATTTAAATTTTATGAAGCTCTTACCGAAATTTGTTTCTTAGAGCAAGACACATTGCTTGTCTACTTGTCTTCTCGCTCGAAGTTGTCGTGAAGCTCGCTCCAGAATAGGGAGGGAGAGAGAGGGAGAGCTTCCCCCTTCTCCACCGTATTGATGTTTCATCTCTCTGGAGCAGTGGCTCACGTCGCAGTTCGACCTTTAAGCGTCTCTCTCTCTCTCTCTCTCTCTCTCTCTCTCTCTCTCTCTCTCTCTCTCTCTCTCTCTCTCTCTCTCTCTCTCTCTCTCTCTGTCTCTCTCTTCTCTCTCTCGTAGTAACAGACCGTGTAAACTCGAGTTGAAATACTAGCAAACTAAGCACATAGAATAAAAAAAATCAATGATGTTTTAATTTAAATTTTTAAAAAGAATTTAAAAACACAAAAGGGGACCTTAATCTATAGATTAAAATAAATATACTATAAAATTCACGCCTCATTAATTTTTAACAATACCTAATATATACGTATATAAAATTATGCATACATAAACAACAAAAAATAATAACAAATTAAAATAATATCTGTAATAATATTAGTTAAAACGTGATATAGTTTATGCTCAATTTAATAAATTATAAAAGAGTTTTAAATTTAGAGTTATAATACATTTATATGAAGAAGAATTATAAGTATTAAAACTGAAGAGTAAATTGGTTTAACAATCAACGTTTTCTGGGTGCGGCAACTTCTTTTTCCTCAATATAATTTTAATAATCTTAATCTCTCGTTTGAGTCTCGTTACGTAACTGTCTTCTTGTAAGCTGCATCACAATTTTGCCTCTACTTACGTTAGTTTCACTCTTAATTAAAATTTCCATTACGGAAATTATATGAAAAATATAAAGCCAATGAACTGTAACCTATTTTTTCACTTTTAATTTTGAGAAGAGGAGCAACTTCCTTCTTCCCCCCAACAATCCACCTCATATGTCAAGTAAGCTTGTGTTAGTGTTTGCAGTTTGCAAAGGGTAAGATAAAATATTGTACACTACCTTCAGTCAAAGTGTTTTATGTGAAGCAATTCATAACACCAAAGAATAGAACATTTATATTTATATTCTTTGGAAACTCCCTTATATTTGGGAATGCAGTAAGCGATTGCAGCCTGTGAATACATAAACCAGTTTTGTTAATTTGTATACCTCTATATAGAAATTGATTTAATAAAAATGTATGAATAGTGAAATTATTATTTATGATCTTAATTATACAATATAACGTTTACAAATTAATAAATAAAACCTACTTTATTAATTCTGTTTTCTGGGCCCAACAAACGGATGATTTAAAAGACTATATATATTTTTATATATCGTTTATCAGTAAACCGATATAAGAAACTAACCTTGATTTTAATGGTTTATAAACACGTATGATCGCTAGGCTATATATTGGACGCGATTTACGAAGCAGTTAGTCAGGTTTCTAACCACGTTTAGCTTAACCACGTTTAACTATTATAGGGTTGTTTAACACGTAAAACAGGTATAGTTAAACGTTGTTAAGGTATTATAAACGTGGTTAAAGTAAACGTGGTTAGAAGCCTGGTTAACTGCTTCGAGAATCGCACCCATTAATTATCATCAAATAAATTCAAAAGGCTACGCAGATTTGCATTGAAATAAAAAAGTCCGATCCTGCTAAGTTAAAGTGTGCACCTCGGGACAGCACCTAATACCTGGAGATGAAGTGACAAACAGATTCAGATTTGCAATTTGGGGGAAGGTACCCAGTCTCTATATAAAATTCAAGCTCACAATGTCTCTGTAGACGGCGTGATGATGCCAACAATTAAGCAGAGCACGGGTAAAGTCTTCGAGGTATTCTTACTTATATTTTTTTTTTACACAATTTTTTCAGTGTTATTGAAAAAGATTCTAGAAAAAGGAAGTTAAAAGCACA
This sequence comes from Siphlonurus alternatus, assembly GCA_949825025.1. NCBI lineage: Eukaryota > Metazoa > Arthropoda > Insecta > Ephemeroptera > Siphlonuridae > Siphlonurus > Siphlonurus alternatus. The sequence continues at coordinate 26,714,573 of OX463780.1, read as the reverse complement.
GCAATATTATCTGCGGCTGCGAGAAAAGCTGCCTTCTCAGCACGCTCCTATACAGGCGTCCCATTTAATGTCGGCAGGAATGTTGACAAAAAGTGGACGAGTTAACTCACTTGTCAGATTGACGCTCCATTTTTTTTTTTTTTTTTCACTCGAACGTGTCTGGAAAAACATAAAGCGAAGGAAATGTCAGGTGTATTTATTGGCGCCTCAGCCTTGTGATATTTAGTTACGATTTACGAGTAAGAGAACAATGAGAAGCCAACCTTTGACTTCGTAAATCGATTAGTTTCGTATCATATCTCTCTTTAAATGAGACAGGAATGTGAACTTTATCATTACCTTCAAAGTACACACTTGGACAAGAATTTCAAGATTCCCATTCTCATTTTTGCTACATTGTCAAAATGAGGGACATTTTCAGGGTTTGAAATTTTGATGCAGTTATAGAAAAATAAGGCTACTGTAACTATCGATCTCAGAAAAAATTGATAACTTAAATGAAACACAGTTTTATTGCAAAAATGAATGCAGGGTGAAAAAATTATACAATTTACAGTTAGATTCTCTTTGTTTATTTGATTGTTTATTCTCAGGTCTCGAAGATCTTTTTGGTTTCACTCTTTAATAAAATTAGAATAGAGCTTAAACGCTGTAAAAGGTCATAGTCGTAAAAAAAATGAACGTGTAATAATTATTTAAAAATCATAAAAATATCTTGAAAAAATCTGGGGTACATAACTTTGTATGTATGCTCTTTTCTTTCTGCAATATCTTTTGTTCTGAATGTAAATTTCCCTTTGATTAAATAAATCATATAAGAATGACATAACAATGTTATAGAAAATGATGAAACCTATGATGTATAATGTATACTGTTGATAAATATTTCATTGAAATACTACAATACTTGCTTTTAACATTTGATTTTAAATTGATAATGATTAACTGCATGCATGTCAAAGAAAAACAGACAATGAATTCCACTGTTTCTTTTCCCATATATCCTCTTAAATGTGTGTTTAAATTATTATACATATTATTGTGTGATATTTTAGTAAAACTTAATGAGGGGCATTCACAAAGCACTTTAACCCCAACTTTAGCCCCAAGTTTTATCCCTGGTACTAAACATGATGCTAAACTAGGAGCTAAACATGGTTAGCCCCTGGTTTAGCACCATGTTTAGTACCAGGGATAAAACTTGGGGCTAAAGTGGGGGTTAAAGTGCTTTGTGAATGCCCCCCGTTGACTCTAAATTTTATTTGCATAAAACAAAACCAGAGATTTCATAATATATAAACTCTTTGACAGAACTATACAAATTAAACGAATTTATTTACTGTTTAGAATCAATAGAAACAATAGATTAAAAACTATTCAGGAAAAAAACTTTTGGGTTTCATAATGTATTGTAATGTTTATAAAAATTAATAGTATGCTTTAATGAATAATTTTTTAAATTTTAAACTATAATATAGTCAGCAAAAATAAAAAAATTACGTGTTCAATTTTTTCACAAAAGAATGAAAGCGGTAACATTTTCTGCGCTCTACTAGATATTAGTTTTTGTCTCAGGAAGTTATGTGTAAAATTCAAAGAATTTTTACAATTCACAGAAAACAATAGTAGTTTTCTTAAACCACTTTTTCACTACCGTTTCCGGGGAACTCCCTAAGGCAATAATTTATCTTACAGATAAAAACGATGAATCTGTTTTAAGGTTTGCATGTGTATGTACATTCACCCGCAAAAAAAAAAAAAAAAAAAAAAAATAGAGTGTAGTACATGACGTGAATAAATTACTCGAGGTGATAATACAAAAGCAAAGCATTTTAAAAGTTAGATTTAACTTCTTCATAGAAAATAATATTCATGTGTTGTTGATAGTTGATAATAAAAAAAACATTGAAGTATTTTTACGATTTGCTGAGCTGTGTGGTTGTAATATATGAGGGATCATGACCTCGTTGCGTAATTTCAGGGTTTGTGTCAGACCGGTCAACTGAAGGTCAGTGACCTCGTTCGCCATTGAGGAGGTGAAGTAGAAGTAATTGCTTTCGTCTCAATATGACCCTCGCAGAAATACATGGCCATTAAAACAAGCAATCATAAACTTTTATTTAAGTACTCTGTATTTTATGAAGTAGTTTAAAAATTAAACTTATTTTTTTTTTAATTTTTAATTTAGTTATGAAAGTTTATATTCTTTCTCAATAAATTTTTATTAAAAGAAAATATTCCCTCAATTTAAAGAACAAAAAGTAGAAATTAAGTTAAGTGTATTATATATCTACTTGCCAAACTGTACATTTAAATTTTATCAAAGAACAAATATGTTTTTTCTTTTTTTTTCTCTCTTATAGCATGTAAAAATAAGGTATATATAATACACTAACGTGTAAACGTATGCTAAAACGTCAAGTTGTATCATTGTTTATAGGAAAGTAGAATCTTGCGGTCAGCGCGTGAATTTGTGTGAGGTCGAGGAATGGAGCTGGTGCTCAGCGTGGCTGCTTGGTGCTCGCGTACTGGAGTAGAACTCGACGTGATCAATAGCAGTAGCAAGCAGCAGGCAGTAGCAACGCGAGATAGAGCAAGGGATTTCAGGAAGAGAAAGGTGGTGAAATGGGGAGAGGGAAACAACGACTAGGAAAAAAAAAAAAAAAAAAAAAGGTTAAAGAAGGTGAGGGTGAGACGACAGAAAGAGAGATGAGATGAAACTGGAGCAGAAATAAGTAGAAAAAATTTGGGTAGGAAGAATTTGGAAATATATTAGAGAGAGTGGGAGTTCCTTTACTACTTATCACCTCGTCACCCACGATAACAATAAGCTAGGTAGGCACGACATGACGACTCTTATACCGCAACACAATCGCTGCCGCCGTCGTCTACCAGAATTTACAGTTCTTATCTACATGCGTCACATTTTACCATTTTACTTTCTTTATTGAGATTAAAGAACCCCCTCACTTTTTTTTTTTTTTTTTTTTTTTTTTTTTTTTTATCATAATCATGATTCTTAAAAGTCCATTTTTATTGTTTTCCTAGAAAATAAAATATATTTTGTAGAACTGTATTATCTTTAAATAATAATATTAAAATCTAGGTTCCATATGTACAGTAAAGAATGCCAATGCTTAAATAATTGAATATATTAAGTTTCTTGTAACTTTTAATTAAAATAAGAGCTTCACATTAAGTTGAGTTTTAATATTATAAAAAGTTCACAACATTCATTTATAATAATAACAATTGTTTATTGGATTAAAAATACACAATTTAAAATACATTTTATATGCATAAAAAATCAATTATGAAAGTACTGCTAACTTGTAATTTTCAACTTTATATTTTATATAATATGAGACTCAGAATGTCATACCTCATGTTGTAAACTTCAATTATACACTTGAGCTCTGGAATAGAATAAGAGACATATTATACGAGAACTGGCTGCGCAAGCTTCAATTAATATGACTAATGGATTAAACAATGCTTAGCATATTCATGCGTTCAGCAAATTATACTGCCAGCATTGTAGGGAGAACAATATTGTGAAGAGGATATTATTATATTATATAAATATATACAATATTTTATATGCAAATGAAAGGATTACGAATAAAAAACATTACTTTTTTTACAAAATTATTTTGTCAAGTCAACAATTACAGCATTACAGCATTCATCATTATAACAATTGAGGATATTTATTGCAGTTTACAAAACTGGGTCACTCTTAAAGTATAATATATAAGTTATAATAATATAAGTTTATTTGCTATCATTTTTATTTATTTTTACTTTTAAGCTAAAGTTGGAATATAATATGTAAGTTATTGTCATGTATGAAGTCTTCCTCGTGATGTATAGCCTAAAATATTAAAGAACCTTTTCAATGAATCGATGGTTCATGTACTTTCAATATCATTCTGTCTTGTCTACAAACTCACGCAAAGCGTTTTCTTTCTTTTTTTTTCCCCCTTGTGAAAAAAATTCCTTCAAAAGATTGCTGTTTTATTAAAAAAAATTGTAAAATAATAATAGACATGATTCACGAAGAAAATAATACCACTCCTACTATAACCGCGGTTAAAATCATTAGCATCTCTTACACTTACCACGTGGTTAGTGAGAAAGATGGTCATTTTTCTGGTTATGACCTTGAGTGAATACATATTGATGTTTAAGGTAATGTCCCCAAAGAATTAGAGTGGGCACTTATTTCTGCTTTTTTTTTTTTTTTTTTTTTTTTTACAACTATATGCTTTTACAATAATTGTATTTTTATTACATTGATTTATTTATGTATATACTGTGAGTTACTGTGCTAATTAAAAATGTTATTTCCTTTTGTACACAATAATTATATTCATTATAAAATATATTGGCATTCTCCACGTTGCTCAATGTTCTAATTAGATATGTGAACTAATTGCTTATGAATGCAGCTCGAGTACCGCAGCTTATTGAAACTCGGCACATAGTTAGTTGCCTTGCAGCCAGCCTGTAATCTAGGCATCTCTTTGAACATGAGCGTACTGAAATATGCCTCCCAGTAAAATAGACCAAATGGGGCAATGCAACATTAACGAAGCTGAAATTAGAATACTGAGTTTTATGTCATTGAGTACTGAGCTTACTGAGGCACTACCGAGGTAGAGAAACTTTTAATATAACTGTGGACTTCAAAATGTGTTATTTTTAAATACAGTTAAAAAATTATAAAATGTGTATATTACGAAATACATTTAATAATTAACGCTCATTTGTTAATGATTTTAATTATATTTTAAGGTCAGGTACACCGGTAGGAGCAACACTCACGTATTTTTGCAATGTTAATCTTTCAAGTGTATTTTCTTGGATAATTTTGAAATTGCTGATTTTATATACGTACACATTATGCATATAATACGAATGTCGAGATAAGTATAGTTGCATGCCCTGTTTATAAAAGCCTGGTTTAAAAAAAGTTATTTTTAATATTCATTAAATGACTTGCATTTTTTAATGTTAAAATTATTTTATTATATCAGGGCTTTATAATAAATCATTTTTCACAATAGAGAAACTATTTATCTGACATTCATACAATCAGAAGAGCTTTACGTTTAAAATTGCTGAAGAAAATTATATATATTTTATATTATACTGAAAGATTAACATTTTAAAGGCATACAGGCCACAAATTAAAAATTAGGAAGTCACAGAGAGTTGCTTGAGTTGACAATCAAAATTTGGATAATTTTTTCCATGCGCGATACAGCTGCATGAGCGGGGGCTGCAAAGTAAGGATGCAGGTCCTTGATGACGTCAAAATGACGTCAAAAAACATGGCAGCGTATGTATGGTTGTGCGTTGTGACGTCATCAAGGACCTGGGGGGTCTTCAAATAACACCAATTACAACAATCTTAAAATTAGGACAGTCTTAGCGTATTCTTTATTGTTGCGCTAAGACAGCCTTAGGTTAAGTTTAGGTTAAGTGGTGTTATTTGAAGACCCCCCTGCATCCTTACTTTGCAGCCCCCGCTCATGCAGCTGCATCGCGCACGTAAAAAAAATATCCGAATGTTGATTGTCAACTCAAGCAACTCTCTGTGACTGTCAAATTTTTAATTTGAGGCCTGTATACCTTTAAAAAAACAATGCCACCTACCGTCGCTATATACACGGCCTACACCTAATAACCTCCAATAACACAATTTAATATAAAATTTGTAATATGTATTTTATAAAATTGTTTCATTACTTTGTAGACATATTCTAATTCAAATGAAGTGAAAACTTAAAAATTTTATTTTAAAATAGTCTTATGTTCCCCTCTTTTTATGTACAATAATATATAATTAGATTTCAATTTAACAAATTGAACTATACATTTTCTGCATTATTAACACTCAATAACTATAACGAGGTAAAAAATGTATAAAGACTTCAATTTTCAGCCAAGTCAATCACTGAATTCTCGCACTTAATATTACTTTATAAATATTTATACTGTACTAATAATATAATCAATAAAAATAACCATAAAATATACCGATATTATAAAGACATTTTTTCGATCCATATTTGATAGCTGAACATCTATATAAGAAATTTTTAGAATACCATCTCAACTTTCACTAGTTTTGTAATCCAAGCTGCTTTTAGTTCGATCGTCTGGAGATTTTATCCTGGCTGAATATCAATAAGTTATCTCAATCTCAGCTGATCGCACACAAGGGATGATGGGGGGGAGGAGCAACAGCGGTGGTCTGCTGGCAGCAAGAGTGTGGAACGTTGCCATCATTGCCGCCGCCGCAAACATATCATTTGAATTTGCGGTTTTGCTTGTAAACCAGATGTACATAAGTTGCCGGAGTAGTGCTTAAATTGATATTATACAACATGATGTCGTAATGCTGTTGTCGTAGAATGAAGAAAGGGAGAGAGGGTAATGCAATCATATATAAAGTATTATTTAAAACGATCTATCAATATGTCAAAATAAAATAAATATAATTATGCATAACTTATCATATCATTGAATTTATTTTTAGTTCAATATAAACTATATGTATATACGAGTCTAAAGTCTAAAGTTTCATTTAACACATAATTTACCTTATGAAAGCGTATTCATCATTTTTCATCATTTTTATATATATATATATATAAATATATATATTTTTTTTTTTTGATAACATGTGAAAAAAGGAAATAAGCGCAACAAAGTTTAAGCGGGTCAAGCAATGCATAGAAATTTCATTTACTTTATATGAGTTTGGTTGTGTCGTGTTTTACCTTAAAAATATATTATAAATAATAATTAATTTTAATCAGAAATTGTTTCTATTGCAGTGATATATTATATGAAGTTTTTTCTACCATAGAACGACGTTAAATTATATGCTGGAGTGTCATGATAATGATGATAATAATAAATTATGGACGATTTGATATTTGAGAGGTGTGTATTTATTTGTTACTCCTATAACATTTTATCAGAGAAAAGATCACATCGATGTGATCTTTTCTCTGATTTTATTATTTAGTAAATTTAGTACAGTTATGGCCAATTAAACTAGCACGTCGCATGGAGTGTTGAAATGAGGATCATGCAACAGCCATACATCAGTTTATTCTGAATGCCGACTGGCAACGTTAGCAATTATTGTGACCAGGTACACTTGCAGCAGGTAGAGGTAGAAAGAAGGCAACTGCGAGTTCCAGTTTTACTGACCATAACTGTAAATTATATAAGTCAAAATATGAAGTACATAGATGCTGCATGTATACATGATCCCAATGTAAAATGAGAATATTAGTCTGTAATGCAAGCATGCCTGTCTGTAACTTCATATTGTGACTACTTTTTCTGCAAAAATAAAATTCACTGTAGTAAATATGGTAAAAATGTGTTAGTTTGATAAGATATTTACCAGCATATATTTTTTTTGTGTATTTGTGTATAATAAAAAAAGAGTACAATTATATAATCCATACTTCAGTTGATTATACACATTGAAAATCCCTCTGTAATGAAAATTTATTTCAATTTTTTTCTGACACTCTGAATCTAAATTTCCTTTTTTTTTTTTTTTTTTTTTTTTTTTTTTTTTTTTTTTAAATATGTCACTTTTTTTTGTTCTCGGACACGCTAGATGTTAGTTTTGGAGAACGCCACCAGGTGTCAGGCAGGCCTGTATGTGGCACACTGGTTGCATACCTTCACGCGCTAGAGGGCAGGCAGTTCCAAGTACTGTACACTGGTTGCTTGATCGACCAACAGCTGGCGTGTAGATCATGGGGAGAATTGAAATAAATTGTACGAGTTTAAATGTTTAAAGTTTAATAATAATTGTCTTGAATTTTTTACTTTACTTTTTACAATTTGTATTTTATTTATAATAGGAAAATTTACCAACTAACAATGGTTGTCTTGCTAATTTGGCCATAAAACGTTAGTTTAAATGTTTTTAATTAAAAAACACGTGAGTTGAGAAATCAATTATTATAAACTATATTACATGCTTGGAGGTACTATTTATTATATGACTACAATGTACTTACACTTTTTCTGCGTGCATTTCCTTAATATTAAATAATTTCCTTCGTTAATTAAAAAATCATCATGCACTCTCATGGGTACATATTTGATTAGTAATTAAACTCAATAAAAAATGAACAGCTACTAAGCATATTGCACGTTTTTTTTTCATGCTCGAAACTTGAAAAAATACATATAAGAATAATGTTGAATAAAATATCGCCATCACAGGAACCTCACTTAATTGTTTTTAGTAAAAGTACTAAAAGTAATTGCCAACTAAAATCTCATAAAAATATATTTGTAAGATTCATCCCTAATTAAGCATATGTGCATAATATTATGCAAATTATAAGTTTATGGGGTAGTATAAAAATAATACCTAAAACAAGGCCTTTCCTGACCTAATAAACCTTCTACTCTAATCTTAGTGATCTTTTCATCATAATTAAGGGTTCTCGTACACCCTAGGCACTACTCGTAGGGTGTATGTGCTCCGGCCTTTTCTGACAGCCCTTTGTCCCTGTATCTATAGATTGCATTTCTGAGTAGACGGGTTATAATAGACATCCGGGAAAGAAAACAAAAAAAAAAAAGGTGAAAATGCATGGAGAAAAAAAATTAAGTTATGCGAGCAATATTCTATTTTTAATATAAAAAAATACACAAAATTAATCAACTTTTCTCCATCAGATATTCTCAATTTCTTAATTAATTCCATTTTTTCTGAATTTGCGCGTTAAATAAATATTGAAAGCATTTGTATAAATGCATATTAAAAGTACAAACAACAATTAAATCATCATTGAATATTTTTATTTATTTTTAAAACAAAATATGAAACTTAAGATTCTAGAACTACTATTTATTATTTTCGTATCTGTGGAGAGACTGATGTAGACATCAAAACGCCATGAAATGTAGAAGGGAATTTACGTTATTATGAAATCCAAATGTAAGCTTTAAAAAATAGTCAAAACATATTCATTTTTACGAACATTTGTATATTATGGTGTAATAAAACAGAAATTTTCTTTGGAATTTCCAAAATTAACAAAATATAATTTATTAGTAGATCAATATTAAAATAGTATTATAGAAAAAAATATGATTTTATGGATTTTCCGCCAGTCTACTTGCGGTTACCATGACCAGTCTTGTGGCATGCATAAGGGCACGTCAGAGAGAGAGAGAGAGAGAGAGAGAGAGAGAGAGAGAGAGAGATGAGAGAGAGAGAGAGAGAGAGAGAGAGAGAGAGAGAGAGGTCGGCCCGGGTAGGGCACGCGATTGACTTGCTTGCTCACGGAATTTGGTATTCAAAACGTACGCTCGCGTCACAGTGTGACCAGTGGGACAAGGCCGCGTTCCATAATCGTCCGTGTTTCTCTCTCTCTCTCTCTCTCTCTCTCTCTCTCTCTCTCTCTCTCTCTCTCTCTCTCTCTCTCTCTCTCTCTCTCTCTCTCTCTCTCTCTCTCTCTCTCTCTCTCTCTATTTTTTCCAACGATCTGATGATTTGAGTTGACGTCAGTATCACTCAAAATTTAAAGTCTTATCAGTGATTTTTATTGGATGCAAATGCATGATATATTGAAATGATTGCCGTCTGCTGAAATTTTGTAAGACAAATAATTTTTTTATCAAATATGATATTTACTAAGAATATTAAAATAAAACACGTGGAGTAGTGCATTGATCTTTAGATCGTTAGTTAGATTATCGAAGTCAAACAACGTCGAGGGTTTTTTGGTAATTTGATAGGCGAACGTTTCTAAATAAAAATTATGTTGCTCGCTCCCTATGGTAATTCATCTCGCTTTCCATCCAGTGCAGTAACACACTTGTGTATGGTTCTCCCCCAGGTTTTGAACACCTCTATTTATAAAAAAGTAGTGAAATCTGTCCTGACTGAAGTTTTCCATGGTTCCCTTAGTCTCACCTCAGCGAGTGCTGGAACGCGTGACAGGCAATGGCCACCATCTTTTCCCCCTTATCCCTACCCATTACCCTGCCTTGAGCTCGAAACTCTTAGAGGGGTACGTGTCTCTTTTTGAAAAAATAATAATAATAATAATAATAAATAAGAAAAAAATACTTGCCATGCGTGTTCATTATTATACCTATATACATTATAATCCTTATTATGAAACTGATTATTTATATTGGAGACTCGATGCAGGAAGATATCCAAATTTCTCACTAACCACAGATAGTGCATAAGAAACCTGAATTAATTTAATATTTCGTGAATCGCGTAGTAAGTTTTATACACATGCTAATTAAGTACAGAAAGTTCATCATACAATGTCTATATCACAGGTAGTTTCAGTAATTTGTATAGTTTCTCGGGATCGTTGATACATATTAGATTTAAAAATAAAGTGTAAAGGAAGTATCAATAGATGACTTGCAAAACCCCATTTTTAGCAAAAAGTAAACAAAAAAAAGTGACCCCCAGTTCATTGTTGTTTTTATTATGTGTAAAAATTTTGCTTATACATTGGACCTTATGGGAAATTGACGATTTTCACACACAGATTTCAATATGTTACAAACCTACGATTCTAAATATAAAAATATCACCTGAATCTGCAGTTTTTGGCCATTTATAATGCTGAAATGCGTATCAGAAAAAGTTTTCTTTACTTTAATATGGTAAATTTCATATGATACCAAATCAGCCAATTGCATGGGGGAAGATACGTTACTAGGCAAACTCCAGGTTGTTGATTTTAACTGTTGCAATAATCAACAATCTAGAAGTTCCTTGGTTACGTTATTACGTATCTTCCCCCATGCAATTGGCTGATTTGGTATCATATGAAATTTACCATACTAAAGTAAAGAAAACTTCTTCTGATACGCATTTCAGCATTATAAATGCCCAAAAACTGCAGATTCTGGTGATGTTTTTATATTTAGAATCGTAGGTTTGTAACATATTGAAATCTGTGTGTGAAAATCATCAATTTCCCATAAGGTCCAATGTATAAGCAAAATTTATACACATAATCAAAACAACAATGAACTGTGGCCACTGTGGGGTCACTTTTGTTTGTTTACTTTTTGCTAAAAATGGGGTTTTGCAAGTCGTCTATTCAATATCCATGTATACCATATATTTTTTTAAATGAAATGTAATTAGGTCTTTGTTGTTAGCAGTATTATTATACTACCTGGCAACTCAAAAGCATTTTTACTGCTTCAATGGTATATACATCTTTGCATTAATGTATAAAACGAAGAGAAAATTTAATATCCTTTGCCACGAAGCCTACTTTTTTGTGTGTAATGAAACATCGTACTGTAAGATTGAATTTCACTGTTCATATTTTTTTGTAAATGTTTTTTTTTTTTTTTTTTTTTACAAGAAACTTTATAGTTAAGGTTACGAGTGGTATTTTCAATCAATATTACCTCTCTTTGTAGCGCAATAACTGTGTCATGACTCCACATAAAAAAATATTCGATTTTTTTGTTAAGTATCTCTCTCACTGAGCAAATGAAACTTAATTTGAACCATATAATAAGTCAAGTTAACTCTAAAGCAATACAAAAGTGCAATAAAGTAAACAAAATTTACTATTTAGTTTAATAAGACTTTTTTAAAGCAATATTACAATTTTTCATTTTCAAATAACGCTAATAAAAACGATTTTAAATGTTCGTTCTTGGAAGATTTTATGTATAATATATAAATATATTATTTAATAATCTTTCAAACTTACTGAAAATAGGCATTCAGGATCTAAATCTTTATTAAATATTCAGGCTAGAAGAACGGTAGCAATTTTATCGGCAGACATCAATATTTACCCGGAGAAAAACCGTAAATGCTGTTGGCTTGTTGAAGAAGTAGAGATAGTAAAAACATTATTTCACCAAATTCATCAATACTGAGTAATGTGTAGTAATAGTTTCAGCATTATAATAATTTAAAAAATAGCAATTAAGATTCAAGTTAGTTTCAAGTTTCAATTACGTTAGCGAAACATACATATATGAGTTGACTCACTTTGTAAAATTTCTTTCTTCCATTTTTTTATTGGTTTACTTAAGCCTCATCAAAAATGAAAAAAAAAAAAAAATAAATAAATAAAAAAGAAGTTGTCTCAAATAATTTATAAAACTCTTCTCTTAATTTTGAGTAATTATATAATTAATTATAAGAAGGTAAAAAACATTGTAAAATTTGGAATTGTGTCACGTAACGAAGGGACCATTAAAAATGCCTTTTTGTTTACATGATATCGGCAACGATGTGTATTGAATTTGAGAAATATGTGTAGTCAATATGCTTGTTTTTATCACTCGTGCCTTGATGCCAAACGTCTTTTATGACGTCACCCAAAAGGCTTGTGTAGAGGCATTTTATATGGTCCCGCCGGTACACCTCATAAGTTCTTATAAAGAGGATTTGTGTCTTTTTAATTTGCTGTAAAAATTGCGATTTTCAAAGTTATTGAAAAATTACATAGTACATCTAGCAAGGTGAACTCTTTTAAAAAGTTATAATACCTTGTGTAAATTCTGTAGACGCAAAACACAAAGCAAAAATATTCATATATTCACTCATACCCCCCCCTCTTATGTATGCTCTGTAATTGCTTTAGTGAACCGCAAAAAACATGAATTTTTTATTTTAATATTTCCACACTTGTACGACTAGCTTACATGCAATGTAAAACAACAACAATATTGTCATGCATAAATAATTTTTATGTTTACATAATTGTTGGTGTGTGATATTCTTTTTAATAGTATTTTTTAGTGGGATATAAAAAATGCAGAAATGGCGATAAAATAAACCTCAAACTGTTTTATCCTTACAAAAAATATTTTCAATTATAATTAAATGTTGATATTTTTATTGTAAATGCAATATGATAATAAAATAACAAGTGCTATAACAATTTTAACACTACAATTACATAATAATACTCGCAGCAAACCAATTTGTAGAGCAGGGTGTATATAAAATGCCTGCAATCTTATCAGTGTCTGTTTTTAAATAAAGATTGTTGCATTTTTCTAAATTTAATTTTCTCTTTAGTGTACAAGTTTAGAACAATTTTAGAGAAACATATCTTTGTTGGTGATGAATTTTTAAAGTCAAATTTAAGTAAATATATTGATCGGCACTGAACTATATTAACTCAGCATTATTTTTTTTTATTGTATAATAATATAAGTTGAAAATGCACTGAAGTGAGATCCCAAGCTATAATTGTAAAGCGTTAATTCAAATTTGAATAAATTGCTACATGTTCTTGCTTTTTAAATAATTAAACCTGATACTGTGTGCAATCCTACATTTTTTCATCTACGTACAATTTATATTTTATATTGGTCTATTATTGTATACAAAGATTACATAAAAAATGTAAAGCATTCAATTTTTCTTAGACACGCAGAGAACTATTGTCATAGAATTATTATTGAAGTTACTATAGTCTTAATAATTATATGGCATCTGTATTATATAAAGTTAACAAAAAATATAGGATTAAATTTTTAAAGCCTGGTCACGTATAGAAAAAAAAACTAAGAGAAAATCCCCCTTCAATAACCATTTAATAAAAAACGCACATAAACTTCATCTTAATAATTGTTATAAGTTTAGTGCATCAACTGTCAAAGCAGAGAGAGAGAGAGAGAGAGAGAGAGAGAGAGAGAGAGAGAGAGAGAGAGAGAGAGAGAGAGAGAGAGAGAGAGAGAGAGAGAGAGAGAGAGAGAGAGAGAGAGAGAGAGAGAGAGAGAGAGAGAGAGACGGAAGCAAATAATTTTGTGCAAAAAAATTAATTATCATAAAAACAGCAGTACAGTACCAATTTTACAACCACTATAAAACACAAATGTATCTCCTCTGTTAACAAAGAATTGAATTGTCAAAGAGTTTGGTTCTAAAATAGTAACAAACGCTCAATATTCGCAGTTTAAAGCCTTTGAAATGAATTTCGCCTTGAATAAATATTGAAACTAAAATCATCAAAAGACTGAAATGGTTAAGGTAGGTTAACATTTAATAATAGAACGATTTGGAAGCTCAATGCATGGCCATCTAAATATCAAAACTTTGAGCCTTCGAAGAGAAGATAAATATGTCACAAAATGTTCAAGAGTCTTTTATTTATATGACAAAATATAATATATACTCTGACATTTACATAACTAGATACAAAAGTTCTCCTTCTGAGATTTACGTAATTATGTTATTCTACTACATACTTTCTTATGGAATAGTTTTGTAAAATGTAATTATAATTAAAATTATATTTTGTACAGTCACAGTCAAAATTAATGGGACAGTGAGTGCTACATCCAATCCCTCTTTTCTTTGTCTTTATGACTAACTCTGTAGAATACATATAGTATACAATTTTATTGATGCAGCCATGGCAATTTCTGTTATTCAATTGATTAATTTAACATAAAAATATACATAAAAATAATCTCATTTGTTTCATGAAATAAACCAAGTTGTTAAAAAAAGAGCAACATCCATAGAATGAAACGATAAATCTGCAAAAATCCTGAATATAAATATTATTTATTTTTTTTTGCAAATTTTTGTATTGGGTGTCTTTTTTACACGATAGTTAATCTAATTATTTATAATGGGCAAACAAAATAAATATAAAATCATGCACAGTATAAAGTATCTAATACCCATTATTATATACACCAGAGGGAGCCTAAAATACTCTCAATAAATATAAATTACTGTAATGTATTTTTAAACCTCTTTTGTTTTATTGTGTTTTATTGTTAACGCTTCAATATATAAAATGTATACATTATAGTTTTTGAAAATCAATATTAAAGTCTAAAAATATTTTGAACAAAATTTTATCAACAACCATACATCAGTACAATATATACATACATAAATATAATTATATATAATATATATATTATAATATAAAACCTAATATGGTTAATTATCGTCTATAGATAGATAGATATATATATATATATATATATATATATATATATATATATATGACTCTAAAAAAATAAGACTTGCAATATGACATTTAAAAGGAAAGAAAAGTGAAGAAACTAATACTTCACTATACGTCCAATATACTTAAATTTGAAAAGGCAGCCGCTTTTATTTCTTACCTCGAGTATTAAGCCACAAACTTTACTTTAGAAAAAATTATTGCTTCATACAAATCAATCTATATTTCAATCTGACAGGCGTAAAACCGTGAAATTTAAGGTTAATCATTTTGCAATCTTCGTTAAGAGATGACAATATTTTCGATATATTTTTTGAACAAAACGTTGATGCTATTGCCATATTTTTATGAGGGAAGTTTTCAGGGGCACTAACTGTACAATATCTGTATGAAGATTTCATTTGACTTTCATTAATCCACATCGAATCATCATGCAGTACTAATGGAAATGAGTTTCATATCGACTCACACCTACGCTATGAACGAACACGAGGTACTGCTGCGGCGATCGTGGTTAATTTCGCTGGTCGGTCAGGAATGTCTGGCACGCAGACCCTAGCTAGGCGAAAGGTCGTGAACTTTAAGGGAACCAACACCTCTACGTCATCACAGGCCTGGACAGATCACAACGTCTTCGTAGAATTGACAGCCTTCTGCTCTTTACCCAGGAATATTATAAGGAAAGGAATTCTGAATATTGTAATGTCATATTTTGTTTTTTAATTAAAATTTTTATTTATTTATTTTGAACTTTTGTCCAAAAAGGTGTAAATAATATTTAGTATTTACACATTTTCTTTTAAAAATAATATTTAATATATTAAATAAAACAGAAAAATACAAACTAAAAATTTAATTATCAATACAATTTGCCATACCCTCTGCTTGCTCTTGTTGGATAAAATAGGTGTTACAATTAACATAATATGTTGTATCGTAGTATGTATTGAATACAGTATTACTAATTTTCAAAACATATTTTATATGCTAATATATAAGCTATTTTCTTGTAATAACAATCCTTTCCCCTTCCTCTCATAAATTTTAATTAAATGAACCTTTGTTATAGCAGTTCCAAAGAGAATTGAAGGAGGAACAAGTGGTTTGATGTTAAATTTAAATTATAGGAAAAAATATCAATTTAAGGTTCAAATAGTTGCATTTTAGTTAAAATAAAAATTGGGTATTTCTAGCCATTTGATGGAAAGTTAAAATAAAATTTAGATAATATTTGAAGATTTAGTGAACTACTGTTTAACATCCGTACGTATTCAACACTCCATTAAAAAATAAATGTCCGATCCGGCTATGATTTAACATGATCGGACCGGGCATTTTTATTTGAATAGTGTACGTGGGTACTTCACTGGCAGCACGGTCTGCTGTTCCTAAGAAAAAAAAATCCCCAGCTGATTGTGGATTTGCTTTTATGGTCATGTGCCAATGTTTATAACCATAATACGTGGAATAAGCCTCAAGTGCGAATTGTGTACTTCAAGGAAAACTGATTTTTTTTTTTTGTATTCTTAATAATAATGTTAGAAAAAAAAAAGTTAAAATTTACATAATTGGTTTCGAATATTTATATATTTTATACTTGGAAAATCTATTAAAGATTTTATATGGTAATTTTTATTACTTTATATACATTTTAAAATGCGTAGACTTCATTTAAATTTCAAGATAAAGTAAATTTAAATATTTGAACATATTTTTTGTATTGTTTAAAATTTAAATTTTATGGATTTAAGTTAAAAAAATATATATTATAAAATGTATAATTTTGTACTGTAGTGTAGTACTCGTGTAACTTTTTTTTTAACCATTTTACCACACAGACTATCTCAAGATCTATGAATTATTCTTTTAAACAAGAATATTTAAAAATTATCTACAAAAAATAAGAAAATAAAATAACTTCAGGCTGTGTTTATAAATTTCCTTGAACTGACAATTAGTTAAGTGTATGTTAGAAGGACACGGTAATTTCCAAGGGTAACACAACAGTCTGTATCTTCCCTCAGATCACCTCTTCTGTCCCTTGTTGTCATGGTAATGACCTCCGTATTATAGAAGGTGTCAAGTTAGTACTTGTCAAGGGTTTTCTACGAAATATTTACCACCGTACAAGGCTGTCTTGTTGTTGTGGCTGGATGTCAAATAATTATGTGTATAGAAAAACAACATCATTGTTTTGATGAAACTAATAATATAATATACCCTTAATTTTGCTGCTTTAATATAAGAGATTCAGTAAAAGTGTATCACTATATTTTATATTGCATATACTTTGTATATTTATAAGTATGTTGCATTTTTTTTAGCTAAAAAAAATGCTCCAAGAAAAATTATTTTTTTTGAGCATTATACAGTATATACATTCTATATTAAGTACTTGAACCATAGTTAAAATACTCATTGTATAGTATTCTGTAATATTTTTTAATATAAAATAATAATGTAAAAAAAAAACAACATAAAATAACAATGAGGTTTGACATTATCATGTAAAATATGAACATTTTTCACGGTATGGATATTGTATAAAAAAAAATGATTCTCGAGTATTTCTCAGCTTCCCCGCGACTTCCGTTCTTCGTGATACGAGGAACGCTCTAACGATGCGAGACATTAGACGTACGTGACTGTTGGCTGCGACAAGCTGCATTTTAATAACTACACGATGTGCAGTTGCATGGGCGGGACCTCTGAGCTAGCTGCATGCTCTGATTAGTTTCAGAGAGTACAGTAAAAGTAGGCAGAGGTTCACTGAACTTTTAGTTTGAACTTCATATCCAGTTTAAATAATATGCATTAGAAATACTCATTTCTCTGACCAGTTTAAGAAATTAGAAACAATTGTATACATTTCTGAATGATTCTATTAAAAATATATACATAATATATATATTAAAAAAAGAAATCAATACCTTATACCTCTTACGTTTCTTATTTCTTTGGCCATGAATCTTTCATTTGTTTATTTATTATCCCTTACTGTTTTCTTTCAATCATGGTATCTATTTCAACTCCCTCTCTTTCTACGTCTCAATTATTATACATGCAGCTATCTATAAGTAGGTATTTTCCTTCAACGCCATTAATCTACGGTTATAATGGCTATGATAATGGCTATGGCTATGGCTATATATACGTGTCGTAGTATCTCCTTATCTGACATAAATATTCAACTTTTTATTTGAAAATGTTACACCAACAGATGCACTGTAGTCGATAGTTCAAAATTCAAATTAAATGTAAATGAATCATGCAGGCATCTTTTGGGCATGGAATAAGGATAAGGATCTTCCGATGATCCTTATTCCATGTTTTGGGTAAGCATCGTAACATCAAAAAGTGACCAATGACGTTGAAAAGAAGAAAAAAATACCTAAATGAACTGTTAATTGTTTCCATGGTTTCCTCAATCACAATTAGGAAAATTCTGGGATGGATTTCTAAGCCATGACCTACAAAATCCTAGTTTTAGTAGTTAGTTCACATTATTGTAACCAACATTTGAAAAGTAAATGTATATTATTAAAAAAATAGGTCACTAATTTGAAACGAATGTTCTTAGTATATCAATATTTTTGTTTATTTTGGTCCACATAAAAATCACGCTGCGTTGTTATGCAATCAGGCTGCGTGATGAAAGAAACTTGTTAGAGCGATTTCAAACACAGTATTGCAATTAGAAACTACAATCAATATCTGATAAGTGAAACTCGTTATTTGTCAACTTGGAATGTACTTAGCTGGTTTTATTAATAAAAATAGAATCACTTCATGCAGGGCTTATATAAAATAATTTTTATCTTAATTCGCAACAAGTTAAGATAATTTAGGATATATATAGTAAAAAAAAAGGAGAGAGGGAGAAAGGCAGATACACAAGTAAAGAAGTTATGCACTATTGTTTAGGGAGTATATAAGATTATTGTGATTCACTGTAAAAATCTTATAGAATTAAATTAATTTTTTTTGCGAAGATTGAACCACCTGATTTTTACTTTGTCTATGCTGATTATGCGAAAAGAAAAAGAGTGGTGGTCAATTACAAGTTAGTACTTATTAAATATTTTATTATTTTTACCTCCAAAATTTTTAATACATTTTAGCTTAGCTACATAATTCTCTAATTGTTCTGGTTCTGGTTAAAGACAAAATAAAACGCAAAATTCGATTATTTTATGCTAATTTTTTAATTAAAATACAGGTAAGCAAACTGACCTATGAAAATATTTTTAAAATCTACATTAGAGCTCATGCTGACAACGGACAACATACATGAAAAAATTTTATTGCAGAAATGAATAGAGGGTACCAAATTATGATATTCTGAATTTTTTCAGATTTTTTTGAGACCCGGAACTATTTTTAAATAATTATTGAAAGTCCTGTGATTTCAGTTGGCACCCCTGCAGCCTTAATAAAAAGGATAGAGACTGGACGCCTATTGACGCCTCCAGGGGGCGTGGCCACACTTTCAATAATTATTTAAAAATAGTTCTGGGTCTCAAAAAAATCAGAAAGAATTCAGAGTAGCATAATTTGGTACTCTCTATTCATTTCTGCAATAAAAAATTTTCATGTATGTTGTCCACTGTGGTCTTGAAGCTCTTCGCACACAATGTTGTGTATTATATCTTGACACGGCAAATGTCTTGTTAAGGATTATTTATCATTTTATATATTATAATACGTACATAAACATTTTATCTCTTTTACAACAGGTGACAAAAGTTACACTTCAATAACTTACAAATGAATGTAAATATAATTTTGAAACTAGTTTATGTCAAGTAAATTTGTTGATATATTTCTTTTTACCTATTACAATATTTTATACATTAAAAAATATAACAATTAAATTAATGAAAGTATCTTATAAGTATATTATAATAATTATAAGTAATTAAAGTAATAAAGTAATTAGTTAATATAAAAAATAAGGAATTACATTAATAAAACATCATATTAAATCATCATTAAGTTTAATACGTTGGTGATTATATGGTTGATTGCATGGGGTCAATCTTGTGACGTCACTGCGCCTGTGCGAGGTAGCCTGTTTTCCTATTGGTCAGAATTGCATAAGGTCAGAGGGGCGGGTCAATTCTAATAGTCTATCAGTCTACCCGAGCACGCTTGTACACCGTGTCGAAGTAAGATTTAGTGCTGAATTTTCTACTTTTTACAATGTGATAAATACTACGGAATAATGAAGTGAATAAATAATTCATTTTTTAATTAGTTTAATTTATAATTTTTTTAATACTTTAAATTAAAATAATAATAAAAAATGTGAAATTAATACAAAAAAAAAATTTATTACAAAGTAGTGATAGTGAGATATTTATAAAAAGAATGTAACATTTTGGATGAAACGATGAAGACACCAAAAGGTCAGGTTATTTTTTGGCTCTTTACCAAATTGTTTCCTTGCATCATAAAATTAATATCACATATAAATGGAACGAAACGATTATTTTATTTTTAAAAAAATATCTATTTTCCAAAACTGGCATACTTATAGGAAGAAAAAAATATTCAATTTCGACATTTGTTGAATTAAGACGTCTTTATATATTTATTGGTAAGCATTGTTTATATTCTAAGGTAAAATTTGATGCATTTAATTATTTCAGAATATGTTAATGTTTACTAAATTGAATTACTACTTCTTTATTGTAATTATATAAAATATATTAAAAAATTAAAAGAAAATAACAACAAATTAATTCCAAAAATTATTTTTGTGGTGCAAAGAATAAAAAAAAAAGTAGAGTAGTCAGTTATAGTAAAATAATATGAATAATTATATTTTTTCTTTTCTATTACATTGTTACACTAACGTGGTCATAATCAGATAAAACTTTTAATTTAATTGGTCAATTAATAATCTTGAAGTGTAATATGATATCTGTTTTATATGATTATATCAATTATAATATAGTTAACCCGTTTATTATATTCATTGATCTCGTTACGGTGTGCGTGTGCATTCTATTGCGAGGTAATATCTAGTTTATCCAGACAGGAAAATTCAAGTACTGAAGTTTAATAACTTCGCTCCTTTGTTCTCACTAATTACTTACTCTCCCACCACACCAATCTAAATCTAGTGCTAATTTTCATTGAAAAAAAAAGTATTAAAGTTTGAACATAACAAGTTATAAAAGGTTTTTATATAATATTTTTTATATATAATGTTTGTAAATCGATTTTGAAGTGGTTTTTAAATTGATATCGAACGAACTTTTGAAACTTGGTCAATTATTATAAATATTTTAATAGAATTGTTTTTTTTTTTTTTTTTTTTTTTTTTTTTTTTTTTATAAACGTTTAGGTGGGTATTCAAATGTTAGTTCCATGTATTTTTAAATAAGTAAATGTTTTAAATTTATTTGAATACTTTGAAATTTAATTATTAAATTTCTTAAAAGCAACAAATTTTTGTTTATATAAAATATTTGACAGTATTGACTTAACAATAAATATTGAAAATCAGAATTTAATTGCTAAATATTTGCTTCACTGTTATTTAAATAAATGATATATTTAGGGCTACCATTGACGTTGTTATTTAACAATGTTAATAAAATATCTATATTTACGTTAAATTATAAGTAGTAAATAACAGTAAAATTCTGATCAGGAATAATAAACATCTACATAACCATGATCGTGTGATTATATAGTAATGAGCTGAATGATATATCGGTTGAATGCAATAATAAACTTTCTTATTTATCAATAAACAGTTCATAATTGCACTCATGCACCTGATAATATAGCAGATGCTTCATTTTTGCACACAATGGACAACCTACATGAGTTTTTTTTTTTTTTTTTTATTGTAGAAATGAATAGAGGGTACCAAATTATGCTACTCTGAATTTTTTCAGATATTTTTTAGACCCGGAACTATTTTTAAATAATTATTGAAAATTCTGTAAATTAAGTTAGCACCCCTGAATCCTTAATAAAAAGGGTAGGATCGAGACGCCTATTGACGCCTCCAGGGGGAGTGGCCGCACTTTCAATAATTATTTAACAATAGTTCTGGGTTTCAAAAAAATCTAAAAAAAAATCAGAGTAGCATAATTTGGTACCCTCTATTTATTTCTGCAATAAAAAAAATCATGTATGTTGTCCATTATGGTTAGGTAGATAGATCATTATTCCAGTCGAGAGACTATTGCACCTAGAAGTGATATTGTTGTCTCATAATGTACTTTTATTCAATTCAAAATAAGATATATTTCAGTTAAAAAAAGTTTTTTTTTATAATCAGATTTAGTTTAATAATACTTCATGTAATTTTACTTTAAACCATAATTAATTATATTATAGTTTAAAACGTAACTTGTAATAATTTAAACTTTTAAATTCAAATTCAAATTCAAATTTTTATTTCGATCATAGGCTGTACAGCATGGATCACGTCAATTATTACATTAAATATGTAACATACTTAATTCTAATTAAAATTAGCCTAAATTTAATGGAATGGAATGGAATGGAACCTATATAGTAGTAGACCCAAGGATTTTGTATGTATGGATAGGTTATCTCTATACCAATAGCATTAGAGCTACTGAGGCAAATCTCCAACGTAAGATGGCGACCGAGCGCAACCATCTGCATTGTAAACTGTATGGAAGTTCCCCAACGTAAGATGGCAGACATCCCATTGGTTATTGTTGTAACCGCCACCCACTTCCTCCTCACGACTGTGCCTCACCGACGGCAGTACCATCACCTATCCATTCATACAAAATCCTTGAGTAGACCGCATTTTACACACCTCAAAATTTTTCTGATTACAAAACGTAACTTATATTTAGAAAAGTGAACGGAGAACATAATAACTTTTTTCTTATCCTAGATCTTCAGTAGCTGCCTGTATAAGTTTGTATAACTATAATAAGCTAGTCCCTTTAATCTGCGTTATATAGTAATAATGATTTCAGAACATGTGTTTTAAGAGCATATTTATGTACGAAAGTATGAATGTTCAATTTTATTGAAATCAAAATGTATTAAATAACAACATAAAAAGTGATTAAATTTGACTGATGCAATAAGATTTTTTATTTTTTATATATAGATGCAGTGGACTATTGTATCATTTATAAGTGAGGATATACAATTTCAATTTAACGAGATGAATGTATATTTTTTTCTATTTCTTAATATTAAATGATTTGAGAGTCGATCAATTTATTCATCCAATTATAATAATATTTGAGATATATTTTTATCAAGGCTACGATACTCATTATTATAATAACTAGTAATTTGAATAATGTCATGTCACAGGCTAGTTTGAAACACCATAACTCGATTGCTATGACGCTACATACACTGAGAAAGAACTATTCTTTTTATGAGATATATTTTATTACGTACCGCTCAAGTTATTTCGTGCTGTTAAAAAGATTGGAACACTTAACATGAGTAAGAAGTGTGCTCGTCATGCAGAGCTATGTGACAACAATGTTAGAGCTAAGGTGAGGTGTCTCCTCCTCCACCTCCTCATGGTCTACCTGACCACAATAATTAGATAGTGGCCTACGTTAAACCAAAGAATTAATTAAAATGATATTAATATGATATTAATTCTTTGGTTAAACTTAGCAGAATCAATTTTTTATTTTATTTATTTATTTATTTGGAACAACTGGTTGTACAGACAACATGGTTCATGTCAAAATAAATAATGAATAAAGTGGCTCCTTAATTCGACTCACAATCACGCTATGTGTTTCAGTATTTTTTTACCATACCTGTACCATAAAACACAATTTTAAAAATATCTTATTTTCTTTTATTCATTAAAAATAACAGCTACGCTTGATAAAAATTTAATCTGCCAAGTCTCACTTGCATTGAGCATAACAGAAATGCCTTCAACTTTTGCGGTTCCCTGTAAAGTATGCAAACTTCTTGACACACATGCTTAGGTTGTTGCATACTTGCAAGGGTGTAAGAAAAAAAAGTAGCATGGTTATCAATCAAATTAAATTTCTTGAAGGTGTAACAAATATATATAAAAAAAAACTTAATTCCTCATGGAAAGTTTTGCAAATATAATTTACTTGTTTCATTAACTTAATTGTATACTGACACTGACATTGTGTACACTGACCTCAGTAATATCAAGAATAATATCAGATATAGAGTCAATTAAGTTTATGTAAGATGTTAATTTAATACTTCAGTATTATTGTAGATGGATGAATAAAGTATTATTAATTAACATCAATTTTTAAAATTTAGTATTCTCATCTGCATACTCACTACACAGCACTATTTTTCAATTAAATTACAATAAATAATGGAGACTCGATCATTCCACCAACATAATCAATCAAAAACTTGTTAAAAGGATGCTAAAACTTTCCCATGTTCGCAATATGTACTCTCAATCATTGCAAAAATTGTTTGTTATGAATCCACCTGTTACATTGACCTGTGCTGTTATTATCATAAATTTTAACTACAAGTAAATTATCTAAAACCACAGGAGTTACAACGTAATATGGATTTACAAAAACAAAATCAAAAACTGAATTAAAATTATATTTTTACCTTATTTTAATATTAATTGAATTAAAAGGATAAAAAATACATTTTAATTAAATAATTTAGTTGACAAAAATAATGATTATATATTATGTTTGTTTTGTTTTTTTTATTTATGGAGGTATTATTTTTTAATATAGTTATATGATGAGAGCAGAGCCATCTAGGCGGGTGAAGCTGTAAGGAGCAAAAAGCTGTCAGTGTGTGACGGTCCGTTGTAGCGGGCGGGCTGACGTGATGGTGTCTGCTTCAGCGGCGGTACGCTTAGTGCCGCAAACTGCAGACTCTTGGTCGTCACTTGCCAGTCATTTCTTGGATCTTGTTAAAGTGATTGCAGCAACTTTGTTTAGCGTGCAGAACCAGAAGAGAAGGCGGCAAGTCTGTGAGTCTCTATGGGCGGGGTACTATGAGTCTAAGGAAAAGGATAAAGAGAGAGAGAGAAAGAGAGATAAATACATGCTTGCTGATTTTCTTGTAGGTCATTCTATATATAGGATACTATATAAAATAAATAAAAAAAATGTTTTGAAAATATCAACACTTTTATTAATTTTAATTATATAGCGTTATGATTAGCATGAAATTTTTTCTACATCTAAAAAAAATATTAATTATAAATATTTTTTCTCTAGTCATTTATGTAAATGACAGTTTTTTTATATATAATGGTCTTAATATTTTATAAAACTTTTTCAATGCTTATGATATAATATATGCAACCAACTTGTTGTTTCCATTTTAAACTATTTTTACTAAAAAAAAATAATACAAAACAGTATTTATTCTTAAGTCTTATTACTATTCTTGTCTTGAGCCTGCTATTTTATTCTGCATTTTCTTATTACATAGTTTGCATCTGGAATGAGCAAACTTGACCTTAATTTAATATTGACCTGATATTCAGGTTATAATAATAACATACTGATTTCCTATCACGGAATTTCTTTACATAAAAAAAGTCTTGAATATGGAATATAATGGATTTTTATTTATTTATGAGAACAAGCGATAAAGAATTGCTTGTTTTGAAGTTTTGATTTTCAAGAACCTTTTGTATGATATAATGGTGGTTGGATCAATAGTGACACAGTTGCTTGTTTCTTTATGTAATTAAGTTTACGGTGTCTGTTACACTAAGACCGTTAGTGGTAAGTGTGATGATGATAGGACAGACCATAATTGTAAGCTTTAATTTAACTACTTAACTATATAGCAATATTAAATTACTATATCAAATTGATTATCTATATATTTTTAAATTTATTAATAAAATACTATAAAATAAAAAATAATGATGCAGTATTTTTTCCCCAAATAAATAATAATAATTTGAGCAAGTAAATAATATATAATTTAGATTTACTTCATAAATTCAATTAAGCAAATTTAATATATATCTGTTCAATATATATATATATATAATTATTATATATATTGTAGCTGGAATTGAATTTTTGTGAAGTCAATAAAATGTTTTAAATAATTTAGAAGGTGAAAATTTGAACAAATAACTACTATACAACGTTATTAAAAATATTTTTCATATATATAATTATATATTTATTATTGCAAAATGGCGAAACTATTAACGCTTCATAATCGGAAGAGAACAAAGAACCAAACACAACAAAATTATTCTCTGCGAAAAATTCGAATCTCACAAATTTTAAAAGCCTTTGGGAGTTTCCAAACCAAAGAAATTGAAGTGTTTATTAAAAATTATTGTTTACCGTAATAACGTTATATACAATGCTTTCTTAGATAATATATATTGAATATTACAATTGAGTTAAATCAAAAGAACTATAGGGGCAATTTACAGAAAATTTAGCATATAATTTAGCCCACAAATTGTTAGTAACAAAATTTATTATAAAATTACAGAAGTAAATCAAGGTTATTAATAAAACTTATATTGTGCTAATAATTTCTAGTCTAGATCTACGCAAAATTCTTTATGAAATTCCCAATAACATATAATACACCGAAACAAAAATTATAAAAATTTATTTTTAATTAAAATTATTGATAACCTATTTGTACACGACTCTTAATCGAGTGAAACAAGTTAACGTGAAATAGTTTAAACAAATCGTGTTATTTGGACGACTACGGTAACAGGTACCGCTGGCTGATGGGCGCATGGTGCATGCATGACCCAATAGCGCACGCTGGGGGGCACCACGAGCACCTGCAGCATGCTCGTAATTAGAAATTTATTCGCTCACCTATTATAGTTGGTCGATATCTAAGTAAGCATGCTTCATAGAAACATTTTAGATTTTTGTTTTTTGTTTTTTGCATTCTTTTTTATTTATAAAATATGCATGTAAAATTTCAATAGGGCAAATCGTAACCAAATGTATTTGAAATAAATGAATTGTGATATAAAATACAATGTTTTGTACATATGCTGTTACAATAATAATTAGAATATTTTTAACTTTATAACAAAAGTAAATAATGTTTTTGTTTTATTAAAATATCATTGAACACTGTCGAATACAATCATATTTATTTTATTGGAACAGCATAATTCAAATGTCACATTTGACATTTTGAAAATAATATACAACCATACGTAATTACAATAGAACATTCATTTCGTCTAACTTGTTCCAAATGTAATGATTTTTGTATTTTAACAAGAAGACAACTCAGATAATAAAATGCAGAGTTTTCCACTCTGTCTTATTTTGTATCCAATATGTCTTGTATCGTGTATATTGTTCATGCACTGAAAATTTGTATACATAATCTGTCAAAAATGAGAATGCTTACAACTTGCCACAAACGGTCGAGTGCACTGAAATTTCTTATAATTCAAATTATACTACACTGCGTGTCATATTTCATATTAATTTTTTCGTTTGTGTAATTTCATTGGTTGACAGTAACGAACCGGCCAAACAAGAGCTGAAGTATTCCCGAACATTCACGAATAACACCATATTACATGTAACTGCAGTGTAGATTAATAGGAATTTCAAGAAATTTCACTTGCGTTCATTAAAAAAAAAAATTAGAAAATTTTACAGCTTTTGCATTTTACTCAAAAAGTAGCACATGTAAATTCTGTAATTATATTATTATACGTCTATGCATTTTAAAAAATCATCTATGTTTCTCAATATTAGTATTATGCCTATTCAGCATATATATTATTTTTATATTATATGACATTTTTATACAATTGATGTCAATATTTTGTTTAAAAAAAACTAATTATCTTGTTCAGAAACTGGAAATAATGTTGCAAATTATACAAGTTCGTTTGATTAGTTGTATATATGTGTGTGGGTGAGAGAGAGAGAGAGAGAGAGAGAGAGAGAGAGAGAGAGAGAGAGAGAGAGAGAGAGAGAGAGAGAGAGAGAGAGAGAGAGAGAGAGAGAGAGATGGGAAGGGAGGGGGCATAGGGGGCATGTAGTGAAGAGAAAATTTATAGTCTCGATGCAGCAGCAACCTAATTACACAACTAACTAACATCATTGCAACATCTGATTGCTACTACTTGTTGATAGCAGTCAACTGCAACTAGCATTTGCAATCTAGGTTTCAATTATTTCATTGCTTAATTAAATTCAGTTCTAGCGTCAGTGAGTGAATACTTATTACATGTCAATCTTGTCCTCGTATGCTCATACTGCATGGCATTCAATGATAGCAATAGCATCATCAGCTGTGGGAAAATAAATCAATCAGAAGTTTGGAATTAAAAATTGAATATCATGAGGTTAAAAAAAATATACATGATGTGATACCACATAGATGTAAAACAAATCACTTGATTTGCGATTAAAATTACTTACTGAAAAACAAATAATTCTGCAACACCTTAATTTGTATGCTTAGAATTTCTCAGCTAGTTTAAAATGTTAATAAATATAAATTACATTCTGATAGATTTTTTTAAATTGTCTGATTAAAATGCATAGACGTACATTTCTGTTATGAAACGTTTGTAACTCGTATTACCATTGAAACTTTTAATTTTAATAAAAATAAAATTTCATGTCAGAAAGAAAACAACCCAAAAGTTCATTGGTAAATTGGGCTGAAAATATCACAATTCCATGATATTCGCAAAGAACTTAAAAGATTCAGAAAAAAAAAAAATAGTAACAGATTTAATACTCAATTTAGTTCTGCAATTTGATCATTTACTAAAAAATATTTCTAGGCTAATATCTTTGTTAATAGCCTTTTTTAAGTCTTCTTGTTTCTTGTTTTACGGTCAGAATTCACTTTGGTCGGAGTCAAAATTAGCGGGACGGCGGTGCTTAAATCCTTACTAGTCCCACTCTTTATGACTAATTTTTTTACTTAATTACACAAAATCCAATTATATTTGCAACACTAAAACTTTAAAACAACATGTTACGATTTGCCCGCTTGGTTGGTATCCCGAGCGCACTGACGCGGCCGATGGCCCACAGCACACATCTGCAGTGAGGTGGCGCCGTCAAGATGTACGCTGCGGCGGGTAATGCCATCCGTCAGGCGCGCAAGCAGGGGGGCAGGAAGGCGGCGGCGGCCTCCGCGGTCTCCAGGAACCTCGGCAATGGCAAGGGAGAGCTGCTCGGCATGCTGGCCGCTCAAGCGGACAACCTCAGTATGCGCCTCAAGAGCGAGGCCTCCTCTGCAGAGGTACACCATCTAGACAATGCACAAGAGGTAAGAGCGTCCGAGATAGTGACGTCACAAGTCTTCAATAGAGACTTCAAAGGGGTGGGAAAATTGTCTATATTAATTTACATATTAATTTTTTTAGGTACAAATTAGGATATAACGAATCTTTGGAAGTGTGGTAAACTAAAATAATTTTATTTGAGATGACTAGGCTGAATGTTTTCCTTACCACCCCCAAAAGCTAAAAATCTGCATTTTTTTGTCTCTTTGGGCAATCTTGCAAATCAAATAGGGGTAAAGTTCATTCGTCCCAAAGTGTACCTAATAAAAGTTATTAAATTTGAAAAAAGTTTTAATGATAATAAGACACTTAAAATCAGCTGATTTGAAGCCTCTATTTCAATGAAGACATTATTTTAACACTTCTCGGGTGCTTTTACCTTCTCTACAATGACTTGCCTTTAGCCTTGGTTTACCAAACACGAGAAACGCGCTGGAGTTGAATAAAGAGCCTATATATTTCCAAATATAGGCTCTTTAGAGCTGCAAAGTTTCTCTGCTCTATGTTGATTTCTGTACATTCTTGACCTACGCATTGCTCAACAAGTACATCAGAGCATCCCCATAATATAGTTTCGGCATATCATTCGTTTGATTCAGATATATTTCTCGATAAATCCATAGTAATTTGATTTCACATTAGAAACCTTGCACTTTAAGCTATATTTGGTGAAATATTTTACTACAAAAAATAATATTGAAATGTGTCTATTTTCAATCATCACGTACTTCTACTATAATTGAAGTCCGTACTGCATCTTCATATAGTTCACCAATGATAAAAGTAACACAAATGATAATAATTTATATTTTTAATGAAAGTTTTCTCAAAAATTTTTGAAATTTAAATAGACTTGTTCATTTCAACATGGTACAGTACAATATAATTCCAGATCGTTATCTTAATCAGAGTGTCCTAATTAAGCGCTATATATGCACGAAGTTTTGTTGCAATTATAATTATGCAACATATAAAATAATTATAAGTTATTTAACTGATAACTGATCTGAGTGAACTGATCGGACAATTGTGAGACTGACAATGCGTGATCAGATGTTGCTTATTGTGACGGCAAGATCGTTCACAATCTTGTTGATAGAGAATTTATTACTTCTCTTTTCTTCATGATATTCTTCATATTTTTTTTCTTTGATTATTTTTGCTTTATTAATTAATGATAAAAATCACATAGCGTCCGTGGAATGACAATTTATATAGAAGTGCTTTTTATATTACATGAATTGACTATGCAACCAAGTTTTCAGTGAACTGGAATTAAACTGATGAGCTCTTTGTGCGTCAAAGGATATTTCCAACTAGAAAGTTAAACGTTTCAGTCATTATAATTTCTCAGAAACGCGTTCTTGACTAGCATTAAATCACATCAATAAGGTACTTAAGGGGTTATGTACTTTATATTACAATGAGTACAGTTATTTCAAATGGTAGCACAACACAAATGAGACAAATAAGAACACCCAAGTGACTTCAGTTAGATTTAATGTATTTTGATAAATGAAAACTTTAAGAGTTCTTTATTTTTCCTAATAATTGTGTATTATAGCTAGAAGTTTCCTTTTTAGTGCAATGGAGTGTATCAGCTAGTCTAGAATTTCTCTTGTACAACATTTTTGCCTTTGAAAAAGTATTCCAGCTCCTGAAAGACTCGTTATATGACGTTCAAGTGATTGAGAAATCCTATTTTTATGAGAATTTTATACGTCTAGTGTAATTAAAAAACTACATCACAAGAAGCTCTTACGATCTAGATTTATATTGGGGATAAAATATTATAGCGTAAAGTAAACTAGAAAAACACTAAAACAAGTAAGCTGTTTGGAAAGCTGTATCATTATTTATAGGAAAAAAAACTAGAAGTTATTATAAAAAGATTTAGTGAAAAATGTTCAACTGAACACTCTATTTCAAAAATAAAAAAAAGAGGGATATAAAATGTATTTTAACAATAGCTTAAAATTTCATTTAATTGATTGCTCTAAACAGAGTCGTGTACTTCTCATATCACACAAACACAATGAATAGTCCGAGATAACTTTGAAATAAAACTTTTACCGTCTGCGTACCGTCAAGCTCAAAAACATTACCTACACTCGACAGAGATGTACCGAGAGAGTTGTTGTCGGACACATTTCTCGTCGTCGTTGCCACTTGTCTGTACTCGCTACTGCCTGCCGCTGGCTGCTCTCCTTTGTCCTCCTCTCACACGTAAAGTGAGAACTTGTCTCGACACACCAAACACTCTACACAAAACATTGCAAAATAATCTGCTTGCAAATATCACTCACACAGTTCCATTCATTTTGTTGAATAAAGCTGGAACTTGTGGTCATGACTTTGAAGTTGTTTTTTTTTTTTTTTTTTATACATAAACTCTTAACTAATATATAATTCTGAATGCTAACCACGAACGAGTTTTTAACTTTGTCAATAATTATAAAGGGGAAATATTAATTTAAAAGGAGAGAAATTTTGCTTGTCGTAGAAACATTAATATACAATCTTGTAAATTTATATTATTTATAAAAAAAATTGTAAGCCCTCTGCTTTATAGCATATTATATATCTTTATTTTCTATGCAAGATTAACCTCAATAATTAAGATACATTAATCACCATTAATTAATTAATTAATTTTATGTATACATAAGGAAATCGAGTGTAGGAAACGTATGTTCACAAATCAAGATTTACATAACAACAACATTCAAATAAATAAAATATTTTAAAATTAATGCAGAAACAAAGAAAAAATAGAGGGAATATCTATTATTATAGAATTAAACAATTATTTATTTATTTTCACTGACAAATAAATATAAATAGTCACATTTTGTTTAATTTTTACACATTTTTGGGGGGGGAGGGAATAAAACACCAGTTTATTTTTTATATTATTAATATATTTATGATTACAATCCGTAATATGCCAAATTCACGCACAACTCTGGCAAAACATCATGATTGTCTTTTAAAAGCAACCATTTATATAATAAAAGTCGTTACAATTAAAAATAAATATATTATGTGTTAAGAACTTTTCATAACATTTTTATATTGCCTCTATTTTGATTTCAGTTAATATTATTTTCTTCAAAGCAAGCAAAATTGTTTCTCAAGGGTGAAAGTCGAGTCGAATTTTGTTACATTAGCACTCGATATGAAACAACGTCAAAGTGAAGTATGTTAATATAAAGACACAATATACTTCCTATATGATCAACATGGAAGAAACACAAGCACGTACTTTAGTACATTTTGATTGGCATGTTATAACAACAATAGTAAAAAATTGTAACATCATCGAGACAGAAGTTTAACAAACGTCAATTAAAATTATTCTCTATATCATTTACCAACAAAAACAACATAATAATCAAGACGATGTAGTAAAAATAAATTTATTAAAAGGTTAAAAACTAGAAGATAAATTATGCAACAAAATTTCTGTTCTAAGAAGCTCTTATATCGTATAATAAAGGAGTCTTTAGTTTGGTGGCAATTTTGTGGCTCTATAAATTTGACGTCGGGTTGACCACGTCCTAAAGTACGTCCCAAGCTAGTTGGAACTACATTAGGCTAAATTAAAGTAAAAGTTTTTTTATTAAATTATTTTTAGTGAGCAATCACCATTTAAGCTCAAGTATAGGCTGAGATTTCGTGAGGCACGTCCACCAACCACAGCACGATCTAAATCAAGTCATGTTCACATTGACCGCACGGGAGGTACACTGAGAAAAAAAAAGTGGATATGATATTATGATATTAAATTTGATCTGATTTTATAATAAGGTGTTTGACTATACAGTTTAACCAACTACTATTAAACAAATTTCAAATTAACTCCCGTATGTACCAGTGCATCAGAGACCTTCATGTCTTATGGCTAGAAATTTAACCAAATTTATCAGAGTTTCACAAGGTCTGCGGACGATAGCGCCACTGTTGTTCATAAACATTTCATGCTTAAGAAGCTCTGGATATTTTTTTAGTACATTTTAGTACATTTAGCCCTTCTGCCTATTATTACAAACTAGAAAATCTGCAGAGAGATCAAAAGTTTCTACCACCACTCCGTAAAGTTTACAGTAAAGCAATTTTCGGCTAGGCTCGGCTATATAGGCAAATCTTACATTTACTTAACTGTGTACGTGTATTAAATTAAAATTAATACAATTTTCCAAAGCATTGTGTTTGGGTTATTAAGAAAGTAAGAATGAGTTGCATAAAATGAATTAATACTCAAAATTTATTGATTTTTTTTTTCAAATACATTTAGTAAAAATGCATATAATAAAATTTAAGGTAGAAATAAGTTATTAGAAACATAAAATATAACAATATATAAAACAAAATATAAAGAAAGAAATAAAAATATCACGTCATTGAACCACGTCCTTCAAGATGTACTTTTAAGAAGTGAAATGTTATATCTGATCTTCAGATCTCTGTTTTAAAACATGCAATATATTTTGAAATTATGCTAGACAGAAAATGCAAAAAAATTGTGATAGGATCAAGAGGTAAAGTAGCAAAAACTCAAGAACTTACCTTGCACTGTTTGCATTATAGGACCAATATTTGTGTTAAAGAAGATAGTGTTGACATCATTAAAAGTTTACTAACGGAAAAGCTTTAAAAAACATTGACCTTTAAAGAAATTGTATTTGATATGGGAATTCATTTGCAAAAACATTGTTTGTAATGTTATAAATTTTAATGCTATATCGCAACTTTCCTTCATGCATTTAATTTTAACAAGTTATACGCATTCATGGTCGATAAGTATATTTTAGTGTTGAGTATGATCATGGATATGTGGCTTTCATTGCCACTGAGTGAACAAATATTATGTGGATTACCATTTCATTATGACCAGGCACCATTATGTCATCAAACACTATTAAATTTTTCATAACTTAAATGATCCGACTCAAAATGTAAAATATGAAAAGTTATATTATAAAAAAAAAAAAAAAAAAAAAAAAAAAAAAAAAAACGACAAAAAGCTGTACAAAGTTATTTAAAAACTTCAAAAGTACTTTTTTTTATATAATACAGATTGTTCAACTTGGCAACTTTTTGTAATAAAATGCAGACTTATGTTATTACTTATACAGATTTTCTCAATCTTGCAGGCTCATTTTTTTTTTAACTGCGTTAAAAATACGTAACTAGAATCAAATAACTTTATTCACATATTATTATATAGATAAGCATTATATGAAAGTATGTTTATAATACAATTATCATTAACGAGATTCATACAACTACAAAAAATATTAAGACCATTGAAAATAAAAAGATTTATTTATTCATAATAAATATCATAATAATATTATGATTTTTAATATTTATTTTGAATTTTTCCGTGTCGAGAAAATAAACTTCAAATCGTCTAAAAAAAATTTTTTTTTTCACTTCTTCTTTGGTTTAATTAAACAAGGACAATATGAAAATAAATTTCTTTAGTAAAAATTGAACTATGTTCTTGTATAGAGTCTGATTTATCCACCCTCTTGCAATCTTTTCTAGCTGCACCAGTGAACCTTATAATAAGCAGCAGTATTATACAGTATATAATCAGCGAACGAGAGAAATGTCCATCCTATTGAGTGGCTAGTCCTGCCTACAAAAGACCCTGGGAGATTATTATCAATAATTCTAGATGGAGAACGAGATAAAATAGCCGCCAAGGTGGCATGCATGACGTACACTTACTTATCAGCCAGGCATCATGTCTCTTTCTCTCTTCAAGGAGGATTTATATGGGGGATGTCAAAAGTGTTCCAACCATACTTACATTGTAGTAGAAATAGGACAGTATAGATTTGCATCATATTTTTATATATCTTTGGTGCATAAAATTTATCATAAATATGTGTTGCACTTTATAAAAAAGTGTAAATAAATAATAAATAAAAAACTGTCAGATTTTTAAAAATTCTTCTTTGTTTGTAAACTAAAAAAAAAAAAAATTTAATACTAAATGAAAGCAGCTGCAGGTATAAAATAACTTAATAATTGAATAATAGCAATAAAATCCAATTAATAATTCGTGACACCCTGGATGGTTCACAAATTTCACTGTATAATTCATACCGGAGTTACTGCCACGCTTCTCTCCCCCCGAGGTGTTGTCTTTGTCTGGGGCTAATGATCTGGCCAGGTGTGCCGACGTTGCTTATTCATACCTGCTGCAGTCGTGCCCACCAAACAACATTGTGACGTCACTGCTTCTCATAATCAATTGTCAACAAAGAGAAAGTCACAAGCATACACATACTGTTATTAGTAAGGGAAGACAATTTTGGCTGTATGTACATCTTTGTCCCTAGTAACTCTAATTTTCACTATAATACAATCTACAGTACACTGAAGTTTGAACAATTTCAATATATTTCTTGTAAGTGTACATAGTAATTTTAAATTATAATATGTAATATCTTTTAATATTTTAAAAACAGTCATGTCATTGCATTTAACAACAATATAATTAAATATATATATATATATATATATATAATATATATATATATATATATATATATATATATATATATATATATATATATATATATATATATATAATTCATTGTTTTCTTTGTTGACTCTCAAAATGTAAGTAGATGACGTGTGGGTTATGTGTATATTTTTTAAATTTTGAAACATTGAATTAAATGCATCTCTTTCATGTTTCAAAATTAACAAAATGTCACTTTTTCTGTTTTTCAGGCCACATCCAGTATTAATGTCTTAAATGTGAGCTGGATTATTATATTAATGTCCCCAAGTACGTGGCACCACCTCGTTTATTTGTTTCATATCTAGCGCTGAAGGAATGTTTGCCGTGAAACTCATGACTATGACGTCATAATTAAAATTTTACCTAATAATTTCTAATTTGATTCAATACATTTACTCGGAATGCTGAAGTCTAAAAAAAAAAATAAAATAAAAAAAATAAATATCCTGGAAAAAAAAGTTTTCTGAAACTACTAAATTACAATTGGACAACTTGCATGATTTTTTTTTTTTTTTTTTTTTTTTTTTTTTTTTTTTTTTACAGAAGTGAATAGAGGGTACCAAATTATGCTTCTCTGAATTTTTTTCAGCTTCTTTTTAGACCCAGAGCTATTTTTAAATAATTATTGAAAGTTCTGTAAGTTATGTTGGCACCCCTGAATCCTTAATAAAAAGGATAGGGACTAGACGCCTATTGACGCCTCCAGGGGGCGTAGCCACACTTTTAATAATTATTTAATAATAGTTCTGGGTCTCAAAAAAATCTGGAAAAATTTTAAGCAGCATAATTTGATACTCTCTATTCATTTCTGCAATGAAATTTTTTCATGCAGATTGTCCAATGGACCCTTTTCTCGTAACTACCCTGTACAGAAAATCCAGAACAATGTCACTGCAGTTGAAATTACATGAGACCATGCATGAATGTATAGTGCATTTATTAAATGCTGTAATTTGATTAAATGGTGCTTATATGCTTATATGACGTCATAGCTTATATACTCTGACTTTCACGTTACTTTCCTTGTTTTCTGTTTCTATTGCTGCATTTATAAGTAAAAGATTTTTTTACCTCATGCTCTGTATTCTATAACAAGTTGTTGTAATAACATTTCATAGCTAGTGACAAGCTTGGAAAATTGCACTTAAAAATATTCCAAGGGAAATGTTATTACTTTATTACATTCCGAATGAAATTTCTCTCAATTTATTATTAACAAAATATAGGTCAAATATTGTTTACTCTTTTCATAATAATTTACTTGCAAATGGAAATTTAAATTTTATTTTGCTTTCAAACTCATTGAGGATTTATTTAAAAGGTATATACTGTATATGACATTAAATATGCTGTAAAAGTCATGAAAAATTAAATTTAAAATAATTTTTCCAATTAAGTGTATTTTAAAAAACAAAACTAGATGGGATATTATTACAAGCACTCAATAAATGTTAATGTATACAGCAATTTTATTTAATAAACATGATTTTATGATAGATAGAATTAATGAAGTCAAAAAGTATATCAGTACAAATTATGATTTTTTAATTCTTCATACTTTACAAATTTATTTAATTTTCAGTTGTACGTTATTGTGTTTTCATTAATTATTCCAAATCTTTTAAAGGAAAGCTATTGGGACAGAAGAAACATACAAATGCAATGAAAAACTGTGTAAATCTGTTATATTTAACTGTGTGACCAAGCTAATTTATTAATTTTATCTCTAACACAGGAAACATGGAAGATCTACTGTAGTATCAATCAATGTATCATGATCATCAATTATCATCATCATCATATTTCCACAAGTGGATATTTTTACTGAATGTCAATAGATCACTCGTGTTAAAATTTACTTTAAAAAATTGGCTTTCGGTATAAAACCAAACAGCCAGATTCTTGCTGACGATGTGTGATGCAACAGCTGGCTCCCCAGTTGGGTGGGGTGCTCCGGGCCCCCAGCCCGCCGCCATCACCACCGCCGCCGACGTTCTTGCACCCCGGGAGCAGTGTTCCCGTGGTGCCGGTGTCGGTAATCCATGACCGCAGCAGTTGCCGGTATGCAAGCTGCACTTCTTATTCGTTCCAAGCAGACGCTTAGGAAGAAGAAGGGTCGTCGATCAGAACTTCCAAGCAATGTCGCTACAAAGGATATCGCTCCTTTTCCGACCTTCCCGCCCCAAGCATGGGTACATATTACTGCTGTTACGCTTGAAAATCACTGTTGTACCGGGGAAAAGATACCAATTTTTACTCTAAGATAGAAGAGTTTTGTACCAAAGGGGGATTTACATATGCCTAGAAATAACCTAAAACAGCTGACTTTGATACCGACAACATTGTTTTTTAATTGTTCATCACGATGACTGCTGATAACAAAATCAAAGAGTAAGCCATGCAAGACAATGTTGCAACATCTCCAAATCCCAAGCAATTAGGCATATCTAGAGCCACGGCTAGTATAATTTTATTAAAATATTTAGTAGTTTAATTGTCTATATTGTTTGATGGTACCTTTTTCAGCTACAGCAGTGATTTATTTATATATATATTATATTGTGTTATATGCATGAATATTTTATAAGTCAGTGCTTTCATTTTTTACATTAAGAAAATCGCAGAGTTAAAATTATTACAGATTTTACAGTTTTGGTGTTGACAATAAAATCTTAGCATGATTACACAAATATAGCACAACTTCAAGCCTTCTATGTTTCAATATCAATATTATTTTTTAGAGCATATGGACATTCAAAATAAATATATCACGATGAAAAACCACTGATTTGAAGAAACATAATATAGTAAAATATTTAAGGCAAAAAGAATTGACATTAATATAATAACTTTAACATTTAAATGTATATTTTTATATAATTTATTTTATAAAACCTATAGAATCATAAAAGTTTTACTCGAATTAAA
This sequence comes from Siphlonurus alternatus, assembly GCA_949825025.1. Lineage (NCBI taxonomy): Eukaryota > Metazoa > Arthropoda > Insecta > Ephemeroptera > Siphlonuridae > Siphlonurus > Siphlonurus alternatus. The sequence goes on along the minus strand of OX463780.1, from coordinate 26,675,818 downwards.
GTTTAAGTAGTTGCAAAACAAAGCGTCGTATAAAACATCAATTTTTCGCATTGCATGAGTTAACACACCAGGCGACATGGGCAGGGTTCGTGTTTCCTGGTGGTGCTCGGTGGGGGGGGGGGGGGGGTTCATTCATCGTCTGTTGTTCGCCACGTGACGTCACGGGGCTGCATACTTCATGAGATTCACGCCTACGTGACCAGCAGGGGGAGAGACTGGTCCTCCGCACATCCCGACCGCTTGTCTAGGACCAAGGTCAACAATGTAGGAGGTGCAACAGTTAAACGTGCTCATGTGTGAGAGCCACAAAGATGGCTTCTCATAAAATACTTATAGAGTGGTATATTCTTAGAATAAAAAGATATTTTTTGCTTAAGCTTTGTAAAAATTACTTTAATTTTAAGTTATGGTAGTATATCTTTATTTTTATTGTGCTGAATATATCGAACGTGCATAAAATTTAGCTTAAAACTCAACAATAAATTAAGCTGATGCCTAAATAATATAAGATTGTACTACAGTGTAATACAGTGTATAATATAATGCGTTGTTTACAAGTATTTGCTTATTCATGACGTCACCTGCATGTTATAATTCACAACGTTACCTTCCGTTTGCCGTACTTTGGCCTAAACGTTATACTTCCACGGCCAGGTCCGTTGCGGATCAAACATCCGAGGGTGTGTCATAAATTTGACGAGTTCGTTATCCCTATAACTATAATAGTGATAGTCAGCCAAGCTGGCATATTGCATGTTAAAAACGTTACATATTTTTTAAAAACAATTTAGATTTTTAACAAGTTTGAGTAATATTTCTAAATCAATCAAATATTAGGGACGTACACAAAGGTAGGGCTTTGTTGAGATCATAAAGTGCCATAATATTTGACACCAACCAACAAAGTTAAAGTTTCTATGGTTTCTTTATTAATTTATAGAACTATGCAGTAGTATACGTGGGCAGCATAATTATAGTGTATTATAATAATATATATAGATCAAGAGAGAGAGAGAGAAAGAGAGAGAGAGAGATTACATAATTTTTAATCCTCAAATGTCATATTCTCAATGTATTTTTTTAATTACTTGTAAAAAATACACATTTAAATTAATCTCAAATTTCTATGAAAGTATTTTAGAAATTCAAATTTTTGTTTGAAATTAAATGTCTCTTAAATTAATGCTGCAACTAAAAAATAAAATTATTTAATCATAATTGATAAATGTGAGTGACAGAGAAAGTCTTTGTGCATAACAAGATTAATGTAAGCCTTGTAATTAGCTGAAACTCGGTGGCAAACGAAAACGTTGTATGAATAGCTAGGAATATAATGATCTCATTAATTTTACTATTAATTATAAAGTACTGCATGTAAATTTATAAAAGCTGCTTAAAAAGATTATACAAGAGAACCTTGAAACATATAAACATAATCTTTGATTTAAAATAAAAGTAGTTATATACAATGAAGACCAAATTTGTCTATTATTATAAAAATATTTTGTGAGAAAAATTTTACATCCTGTAAAGTATGCAATTTGTTAAGCACGTGCGTGATAAAGTAAAAAGTTCTGCGTGTTCTCACTGCAGTTCTTGGCATGGATTACCACTTTTTTTTTATCATTTTTTCTTTATAAATATTTGGTCATTATTATATTAAAATATTTTAATATCGAAATCGATAGAAGTCATTATAAAGGTGTTTAAAGATTTATTTCCTTAAAGTCACTCACTTTCGCAAACCTCCGTCTCTTTCAAGAATTAACCTACAGTAATTAAAAAATATATTTGTTTGATTTTAAAATCAGCTATGCCAAAAGCATTGTTTTTATTACGATTTTTTAAACAGGATTAAGTAGTGTAATGATTAAACGTGAGGAGTCGGTGTCAAAGGCTTTTTTTTCTACTTAATATTCTACTTAATATTAACTTCTTTTTTAGTTTTATGAAAAATATTAATTATACTTTATTCTCTCTTAAATCTAATACTAGTAAATAAAATTAGCATACTTTTATCAATATATTCATTAAATTCATTGAAAAAAAAACTAGCGCGTTAGTAATATTTAATTTACCTAAGTAACTCTATTATCATACATAAATTTACATGATAACATCTGTAGATGATTACTCAGGAGATATATTGAACAAGTTTGTCCTAGTTAGGACTTGTTGCTTCATCTGTTGCGAATGGTCCAGCAGCCGGCTGGGATGCTGCTGCTGCTGCTGCTGTATCTTGGTTACCATGCCCACGCCTCTCCGAGAGGCTGGCAGTATCGAGCGCTGACGGCTGGCTCTGCTGCTACTGCGACACAGCTAAGCTCAGCTAGCCAAGTCAACAGGTTGGGAGAGAACCAATGATAAACTTGGGGTGTCAAAACGGAACATATACTCATTAACGTTGTTGTTGCTTAACATTAATGAACTATGAATTTTTATATTTTTTAATTATAAAGAGTGGCCCATTTTTTTTTTATTCGTTTTATTTAGTAATAAAGTTTTACTTACTTTGACATATAATACAAAAGAATAAAGATTTTATAACATTTTCTGAAAATTAAAATTTATTATAAATAAAATTTAATTTTTTTATAGAACTCTTCCTGTTTCTTAATAATTATTTCCAAGTTAGCGTAACTATATAATAATATATATTATAGTACATAAAATACACTATTATACCTATTTGGGATATCTCATGGTATTTTGTAAAAGTTTCCAAGAGAAATCCTTTGCATTTACCTTCAATCACTGAAATTTATGAATAATACAAAAGTAGGTGGTTTAAAAATCTTTCACGTCATCGTTGCATTGAAATCTAAACGTCTAGAGAGATGTAAGATCTTGGAGAGATGTATCTACGACGACAAGGGAATTGGTTTTATATTCTGCAGAGTGAATCACTCAGTCAGCTGTTGTGACATTACCTGATGCGGTACCGACTATATTTCTGCATGCTTACGTCTAGAGCATACCTAAACAGATAACCTTTTGACATCGGCAGAAATGTTTTTTTATTGATTATCAATCACTATGACTGCTGATAACAAAATAAAAGAACTATCCGTGCAAAACACTGTTGCAACATTTCTGAATGTCAAGTATTAGGCGTATATATAGTTCTCGTCGGTACAGAAGTGTGGGCAGCAGCAGATCATAGCAGCTATCTTGTTAAGGAAAGAAAACGACAAGGTTTTTAATTACCTGTCACTACGTGCTCTAGAGAATGTCTCTTGTGAATCGAGCTCAGGTTTCACTTTTACAAACTACGTCGTGGTAATAAAAAAGGTCACATTGGTACACATTGTATTAGTAAATATTATTTCAACGTATGTTATTCAGTTTTATGTTAGATGTTACTTTTTACTTTATTTTATTCGGGTTACTGAACAATATGAATCACATTAACTTATAAAAAAATGTAAACATAAAAATAGCTCTCATACCTTGCCAAACCAATAAACACACAAAATAGGCATGTGCTGGTATTGTGTCAAAGTGCAGCAAAAGTATGGTAAATGAAAAAAAAAATGTCCTCTAAAAGCTCAAAGCTTAAATGTTTATTCTTTTTCCAATCACATCGAAGATTTAATTACTTTTCCACCAGCAAGCAAGACTTAATTTGTGTTTATTGACTGCACTAATCAACATGAAACACTACAACATTGAATTTATTTCTATATGCATTTAAAATTTTGTCTCAAAATTTGAAAAATATATTTGTATTGGAGAACGAAAGTTTTCTTGTTATGTACTGTACATTGCTTTGCATTTGAGAACACTATTATTGATCTTGAGTGAAGTGACGTTTTAGTTATGTACATATGCTGAATACTCTCGTGGCACCAAGACTATAATATATACATATAGGAGCTTTAACTTCCTCTTGACAAAGCATAAACACAACACAGCATAACTTAGCAATACCTATGTTAATGAAGTCGTATTTATATGTTATGTAATATGTAGAATATCACTCAGAAATGTTGTATAACATAAATGGAGAATTTCATTATATTAAAACACAGTCCTTATAGCATTGTAATTAAAACCTCTTGATAATATATATCAGCTAGAGAACAGATTAATTATTGGTTAAAACCTTAAAATATAATCTTTGACAGCTAAAACTTAATTTATATTCTCTGTAATCGTAATCATGCGATAGATATCGGTACTTAATTTGGATTTGTTATTGATTATTGATTACGTTATATATCGTACACACATATATAGATTTTTTCCGTGTTACACGAGAGATATAAGAATACAATTGGAACTAATGGCGATTCGTGGGAAAATCAAAAAGTGGCAATTAAATTTGAGGACATTCTCAGAACTAGTAAAAAAATTTGAGACTCAATTGAATGTTTATGTATCGAAAAAGGTCAAGGTAACCTCCTCAACTTTTTATTTCTTTTCTTTTAGTTGCAAGATTACAGGTGTCCTTAATAATGTCATATCTATTGTAGAAAATTCAAAAATTATTATTTATCATTAACAAAATATAAATACGCCTTCTGAAACCAAATTAATACTACCGATTAGATGTTTCAGTTAAAAATTCTGAAAACTTGCTTAAGCCTGAAAACTTTGTTATTATTTACGTTATTTTGTTATTTAATTGTATCAATGTTGCTTGAAATTGAAATTATAGGTGAAAAAATATATAAATTTATAATAGCCCAAGAGAGGAATTGGACCCCACATAAACTATTTTTAAATCCCACTACTCTAATTGTATCGAATGTGGAGAAACTTATATCCCTTGTTCCCAGTGATAGACTAGCAAGGAAAATAGAATCAACTATAGTTGAGAGATTAGTATACTTATCTAACTTAACTATTTTATAATAACTCATAACAATCATAACATTCATAACATAAATATAAATTTGCAAAAAAAATGCAGTACGTTATATAAACAAGTGTGATATAAATTATAAAAATATAATTTAATATAATTCATGAATTGCATGATCTATATAAAACCACTTTTCCTGCAATCTTTTTTTATTATCTTGGTACTAGAGAAAAAATTACACCAATAATATTTGCTGTAGTAACGTGACGCATATTGGAAGAAGGAAAAAAACTAGGTTTTATGATAGTCGAGTTATATAGCGTGTGTTTTCTGTAGAAAAGGTCAGAATTTCCATAAGCTCTCTCTCCGTCTTTCGTCTAAAAGAAAACTAGAGAGGAAAGAAAGAGAAGAGAGAGGGAACGAAAGAGAGAGAGAGATAGAGAGAGAGAGAGAGAGAGAGAGAGAGAGAGAGAGAGAGAGAGAGAGAGAGAGAGAGAGAATGATTTAGGGAAGTTCGACTAGGTCTGGCAGGGCGGGGTAGTCTTGCTTGCACGCAATCCCACCGCAGCCACGAGCCTTAGGGCGAGTAGGTTCTAGCACCTATCAAATACGAAACTTTTCATGATATCACACGAGCAAGCGTCAATAGTACAACAGAAATTGTACCTGTACTGGTACAACATGCCCTACAATACAATGTTTTGAAAACTTTTGAGAGCAATATATGATGTGTTCCAACAAAATACGATAGTCGATATCATTGATTTAATGAGAAATATGGCCATAATAGTTAATTGCTTAACCTTGTAGGGAAGTTTATTGATTGTAAGTTACTGTAACAAGTTTGCATGTAAATCATATATATTGCTTAACGGTAAATTTTCAGTAAAATTTAATTCATAATCAATATTTTATACTCGATTAATTTGCACATTCCCAGAAAGTGCAATCATTGTTATTTTTTAAACGTTTTAAAACAAGAAAAAGGAGTACTTAACATTAATTTTAGTAATATCGAACGTGGAACTAAACATTTGTATGGGCGAAGGAGTTAACCAAAGTGTTCTCTCGCTAACTGTGATTGGTCAAAAACCTGGATGCCTTGTTTCGTGAATCGCTCCATGAAAACTAAAAGCAAAATTGAAAGAAAGTTTGCTGCAAAAAAATGGTACGAAGTCAACGATGTAAGTTTGTTCTTGAGAGTAACTTACAGGAAGTACAAAGGAGAGATTTATTCCGTTATAAACATATCGTAAAGTAGGCACTTTTAGATCAAAATTGAAACAATGTCCTTTCCAAACTTTTTATGTCAACAGTGAAAAGTTTTTTTTTTCTGCTATTGAAAAACGTAAGGTGATATCTACACTTGTTAACTATGACTATCGATCGTACAATGCAATTTTTGAAATCAAGATTTTTATACTTTAAGAGTAAATACATCAATATACTCATTATATTAGAGTTGTTGTATTAATATGAGTTAGTATTTAATGTACAATCATATTACCTCTTGTGCACGTAATACTATCCATTAATTTGATGTTATAATCGGTGATGAATCTGAACATGAAAAATATTTACAAGACCATATAACTTCATTTACAAAGTTCAATTTTGAATCGGATTAGTTAACCCTTAACATTATTCTTTTTTGAGATGTCAAATAATTCAGTTCCAACATCTGGCATACAGATCGAATATAATTCAAATTATGTTAATTATTTTTTATTTAAATTCCATTTAAATTAAAAAATGAATAATATAAATCCCCTGTTAACGCACAATGCATTTTAATTTATTTATTTATTTATTTATTTATTTATTTATTTATTTATTTATTTATTTATTTATTTATTTATTTATTTATTTATTTATTTATTTGTTTGTTTGTTTGTTTGTTTGTTTGTTTGTTTGTTTGTTTGTTTGTTTGTTTGTTTGTTTGTTTATTTATTTATTTATTTATTTATTTATTTATTTATTTATTTATTTATTTATTTATTTATTTATTTATTTATTTATTTATTTCTCTTGTGGCTGTACATAATACGACATAGAGACAAAAAACTTATAAATATAACTTAAAAATTAAACATGATACAATATTATATGCACTTAGAAATATTAAAAACAATTAAAACAAACATTAAACTAACATTCATACACATATATAAATCAAGATAATACATCATAGTGGCATTTATCCGCTATATTATATTCTTAAGATTGATATATTCTTTTACTGAATAAAACTGGTGCGCTAATAGAAACTTTTTTAGTTCTTTCGCAAATTTTTTATTACAATCAATATTTTTAATTGCCGTTGGCAATTTATTATAAATTGTTATAAGGTCAAAATGAGGACATTTGAAATTTTTTGGAAGGTGAGGGTCATTTCTGATTCTTGTATTATGAGTATGAAGGGTGGCGTTAGTTTCACATTTAAAATAAATAATATATTTTTTATACAGAAACAGGATTAAAATTTTTTATAAATATACGTTCAAATAATTGTTGCTTTGAATTAATTTCTCTCGTTTCCTTTATAAATTAATTATTGTCGTCATCTGAGCATATAAATTATAAAAAAAAACATATTTTTTTAATTATTTCATTGAAGAGAGTACCTCGTATATACTGCTTGTGGTCGTGAATTTCGACGTCTCTCAATTTCCTCGTGTCCTCCCACACGGCTCCTCCCAGCTGATGCGAGACACGCGAGCACCGCGGGCCACCATGAGCACCCGTGACGTCACAAGTCAGCTCATCCACGTCATAAATGAGAATTAACAAGTTTTAATGGTGTAGCGTTGGTAGGTAAATACACTAGCGTGTCTTCGCAATGTTAATATTTCATTCTCATTTTTTTAGTAATTAATTTTAGTTTAGAGCCCTGTCGATTGCACGAATGCCAATATAAGTATTTTCTCTTGGCAGCAAATGCTTTACCAAATTCTGCTTTAAAAACAAGTATTTTTTTTTCAGCTCATGCAGTGTAAAAACTCGGAAAAGGTTCTAAATTTAAAATTGCTTCAAAAAATGAGGTTGGAATATTAGCATTGTGAAGCAAAGTTGGCGGTTTTTTGGCTTTATACAGGTTGCCCTTTAACATTGGTCAAATCGGTGGCGTAATCTCTGTGTAAAGCCAACCTTGTTGTGAAGATACGTCTGTGCCGCCACCTATAACACTGCTCCCCCCAATTCCCTTTAATGCAATCATACTAATTATAAATGTTTTTAATTAATTATCAGTGATTATCTTCCTACACAATATACTTAATATATACAATACTTTTTTTATATTTTTATGTGAAACACTGATTTAAAGTATATAAAACGTATTTGCTATCTTACATAAATGCTTTATATTATAGGTGTAAACATCGTAAGAATTTCTCATATTATAATAACATATTGGAATTTAATCCATAGCTACAAATTTTGCGTAAAAAATAAAATTTCTGCTAGCTAAATAATTTAAAATTTCCATCGTTATTCCAATATTTTTTTTTAAACAAATGAAGTTTATGTGAAAGATATAAAGTTCCGAGTATTACTTTACATTATTCATATTTTTGGAGCAAACTTCTTTCTAAATCTTTGCAACCTCTGTTGATTTTTTTTTTTTTATACATTAAAAATAAAATGTTTGCAGAACTCTGTGTCTATGACAACAAAACTCCATGGACTAACACGAACACAACTTTTGATACATGTATCTTTTTTTTTTAGACCATTTTATTTGATGTGATTGAACACAAACAACTTCACATCAATGCCACAAGAATGAGCAGTACAAAAAACTATATACTTCTTTTCTTTACGTGATTTTTGTTTTAGTATAAAACTAATAATCTCATGTCTTTACCTTTCAAATATAATTTCTATTTGTAGACTTATAAAACGACGACTCTTTTTGAATTATTGTTTTATATAAACCGCTACTAACAAAAAAAAAGTTTCATATAGTTTTTATTATCTTTTGAACAAAGACTGATGAAAAAACATAATATATATTTGTTTATTTTGGTAAAGATTACATTATTTTGAACAAAATATATTTAAAGAAATAACAAAACTGCTATAATATAAAACATAGAAACCCAAACTGGTGAATGTAGAAAGTAATAAAAAAACTTTTGCAAAGTAAACGAACTTTCCTCCCGCATAAGAGAAGTAATCTTCTTCATGAATAGAAATAAATTAGTGCATTAATCCGGCCTTTATATACCGAGTAATATTTGTCTTGCATGATTAAAATATTAAGTGCTACTCTAGTCGACGTGTTCACACATAATGGCTCTCATCTAGAAAAATTTCTTGTTGACATTTTTGTAAAAGATATTTAAAAACATTCCATCATTTAATTCGTTTTAACTCTTTCTTCTATCAAATATGAATTAATAGTTTAAAAATTGTATTAATTTCTACACTTACAATTGGTAGTTCGTAGTGTTAAAATATTTTCTAATGATTTCATATTGTCAATTTAATTTAACCCAATATAATAATGCACATGTATGGTACACCTCGAGACAGCACGAACGCTACCCCTGCTCTGTTTGGGAGCGTTACCACGTATAGGAGGGGTTGCTAACTTGAAATTTTTGGGGATGGATATACTTAAAGCTCTTTTTACTTCTCAAATCTGCAAATCTGCATCTCTTTATCTCTTAGCTGCAGCAAACCAGGCAGCTGTCCCGAGATTTATAATTTAGTTCTAATAAGTGCCACACACTGAAGACTGAAGCTCTGTTCGAGTCTAGGTTTTCACGTGTTCAACTGAACAGACCTGCAAGTGGTTGTCTGATAATTTCACCGATAAATCACGCCCCTCCGTCTGACATTCTCCTCAAGTTATAGAGCACACTGAGGTCCTTTCACGTGACATTTCACCGCCGCCAGACAAACAAAGAATCTAACGTCACTTTCTCCGTCCATTTTGTTCAATAATTCAGATTTTAAGATTTTAGTTTGTCACAGGTCTATTATTAATGACTGCAAAATAAATGTCCTTAGTTGTTAAAATTATTACAATCAAATAAGAATGTTTCAACCTAATAACCAAATTCAAAACTTTATAAGAGGCATTCACAAAGCCTGAAGGCCACATTTAGGGCTCAATAATTTAAGACCAGAAATTTTGGGTCTAAAAAGCATGCCTAAAATCAGGCTTTAAATTATCGAGCCCTAAATGTGGCCTTAGGACTTTGTGAATGCCCCTTTATTTATTTTATATAATATGGTTAAGTAAAAGAGAAGAATGAGAAATAAACCAATAAAATTTAAAGAAATTAAGGGAGCGGGTAAACGAATCGAAAATATACGAATCGAAAAGTAAACGAATCGAAAAGTAAACGAATCGAAAAGGAAACGAATCGAAAAGTAAACGAATCGAAAAGGAAACGAATCGAAATTTATAATTTGGTGGAGGGGGTTCTAGCTCCTCCTCCAAGAGAAGGCGGGGCCTATGAAAGTGCTAGTGGCAACACCGCTCACCAAATTTCGATTCTTTTCCTCTTCGATTCGTTTCCTTTTCGATTCGTTTCCTTTTCGATTCGTTTCCTCTATACATAATTATATGATCGCTACTATTCAATCGTTATTCTTTGTGCTACTAATATGAAAATCTCCAAATACATGTTTGTAATTATTTACGAACCATGGTTTCAAAAATTGTTCGATTCATTTCCTTTCGTTTCCTATTTATTAATCTTCAACACAACTAACATTTAAAAACTCATTTTAAAAAGAATAGTATATCTTCCACCATATTATAAATTTCGATTCGTGTCCTTTTCGATTCGTTTCCTCTATATATAATTATATGATCGCTACTATTCAATCGTTATTCTTTCTGTTACTAATATGAAAATCTCCAAATATATGTTTGTAATTATTTACGAACCATGGTTTCGAAAATATTTTCGAATCATTTCCTTTCGTTTCCTATTTATTAATCTTCAACACAACTAACATTTAAAATCTCATTTTAAAAAGAATAGTATATCTTCCACCATATTATAAATTTCGATTCGTTTCCCTTTCGATTCGTTTCCTTTTCGATTCATATATTTTCGATTCATTTACCCGCTCCTCATCAGACTATAGTAATTTTGGAAGAAAAAATTAACAGACAAGAAAAATATGGAAATATATAAAATATGATATGTAAAAACTATATTTCGTTTCTTTTCAATTCGTTCCACCTGTCCTTTTTGACTGGAGGAAATTTAAGACAATAATGGCAAAATATTTAATATAAAACTGCCTGTACATTTTTTCCGATGGTTTCATTTCTATTCATTTTCTTACTTGCATACCATGCCGATTTAAATATATCGAATATATAAAGACATATCCCTGATATTTTATCAACCTTTCATTCCTTTCATTTTTAATTTAAGCTTTTTTTGTAGTCCAATATACTGAATACACAGTACATTTTTTTGCATTGTAATCACATCCGCCTTAGAGACCTTACAGTCGAGAGCTCCGTGTCTTATGGCTAGAAATTTGACCAGCTTGGCCGAGCTTTACTGTAACTGAGAGTGGCGGCGCCACTGAATCGCAGCGGCACGGCCTGGTTCTCGCTGGTGGTTTATAATCATATTCAGTCACCTTGGCTGCGCGGGCAATTTCAGCCAGAAAAAGAGCCGGTCCGAGCCGAACATTTAGCAGCGCCGCAACTCTCACAGAAACAGCGAAACTCTGATCAAATCCCTGGCCACCCTGCATGGCCATAAGACACGGAGGTCTCTGCAGCCGCCCGCTATACTGTACAGTACGCATACATGGTATTTGAGCTTGCGCGCTCTCATATCGCCGGCTCGCCCGCGTGCGATGCCGTGCGACTTCTCCCAAGTGGTGGAAGTACGGGGGTAGTAAAACATAACTCCCCCTTTCCCCCTTTTCCCGAAAATGTAACATCCCTGAATGAGAAACACATAATAATAATGCGAAGTTTTATTTTTCAATTCATATATAAATATAATGATGAAGTGTCCTGGATGCCTGATAATGCATTTTGTGTACATTAAATGTATAATTAGTATCCCTCGAATTCACGGTGATAAGTGCCATTGATGCAATTATATATTTTATATATCGTTATGTTATTGCCTCTGTACTAGCTTGTGTAATTAGTGCACAAATAATAAACACGATTATATGGATGTAAGATATTATACCTATTTTACTATACAGTAATTAAATAACTGTGAGAGGTGTGGCGCAGTGCGCTTGACCGGGTCTCGTCAGATCACCGAAGTCAAGCAACGCCGCGCGTGGTTAGTAGTTGGATGGGTGACCATTTTCAACAAAAACCACGTTTCCCACCCAGGGGTAAAACATTGCGCTTTTCCACTATGTGGTTCCCCTGGCTTTGGACCATTGCACTTCCGGTTCATTGACAAAAGCTGTAGCGTCCATCCTGGCTGAGGTTTCCACGTTTCCCTCAGCCGCAGGCAAATGCCGGGATGGATTTGCAAGGCCGTGGCCGCCCCCGTTCCAGAAGAGCCCGCGAAACGCTCAAGTTAGGGTTTCGGAAGGTTCGGGGTTTCAAAGTAGTATGTAATTAGTAAATAGAAGTACCCAATAGGGTTTGATTAAAAATTTAAAAAATATATATAATATAATATATTTTCCATATATAGTATAAGAGTTCCTGTCAGAAAAAAAAGTTAAGTTATTATTTTCTAAAAATAGTTCAAGTAGTCCTCCATATCAAACCAAAATTTAAAAAAATTCTATCTCAAATATAGATTTGCCAGAAAAAAATTCCAAAATCAGAGTGAACGAACGCGTCGCTTAACATGGGGCCAGTGGGTCCTTACCTGACAAAGACCCTCGAATATATCGAAAAAATACACCGTTAGGTATATGAAAAAAATATAGTGATGTTCTATGACCCAAGCTTTAACCAAAAACCGTTAAAAAATAAATTGTCGCTTGAATCCATTTTTCCGTAAGGAAATCAAGAATTTTTTTTTTACGGAAAAATGGATTCGAGCGAAAAAATTTTAATTGGTTCTTGTATTGGTTAAAGTTTGGGTCATAGAACATCACTATATTTTTTTCATACCACCTAACGGTGTATTTTTTTTTTTTTAGATATATGAGGGTCTTTGTCAGGTAAGGCCCCATGTTAAGCGACGCGTTCACTCTGACTTTGTTTTTTTTTTTCTGGCAAAACTATGTGAGATAGAATTTTTTGGATTTCAGTTTAATATGCAGGACTACTTCAGCTATTTTTAGAAAATAATAACTAAACCTTTTTTTCTCATAGCAACTCTACTTTATATCCTGGATATCTCAAAAACTAGACCGACCATTGCTCCATTTTTTTGGCTGGATATTTATCAACGACTATATACTGGTAGTAAATAGTTCTTGGATATTTATGTTATAATATAAGGAAGATTTATTATAATTTTCAGTTCACCATCTCCTAAGGCTAGTGACAAAATAATCCTTAGCAAACTTTCTAATACATACAATTAAATATAATGTATATATATATAGTACACGACACAATATAGTAATAGGGAGAAAAGAAGCGAGAGCGAGTGTTTCGCACGTCGCAGAGCTGTTGAGAAATACTCGTAAATAATATAAGTTCAAAAATACAAGCTTGAAAATTTCGCGCGCTCTCCCTGCCTCGATGATGATGGTGAATGACGGAAATAGCTGAACTAGGCGTTCTATATAATTCAGCCATCATATATAGCAATCCAAATAAAGTGATTGTTGTATTTAAGGTACATGAATTGAAAAGGAAACGAATCGAAAATATACCAATCGAAAAGTAAATGAATCGAAAGGTAAACCAATCGAAAAGGAAACTAATCGAAAAGTAAACCAATCGAAAAGGAAACGAATCGAAAAGAAACGAATCGAAAAGTAAAAGAATCGAAAAAGAAACGAATCGAAAAGTAAACCAATCGAAAAGGAAACGAATCGAAAGGTAAACGAATCGAAAAGTATATGAATAGAAAAGGAAATGAATCGAAAATATACCAATCGAAAAGTGAACCAATCGAAAAGTAAACGAATCGAAAAGGAAACGAATCGAAAAGTAAACCAATCGAAAAGGAAACGAATCGAAAAGTAAACCAATCGAAAAGGAAATGAATCGAAAAGTAAACCAATCGAAAAGGAAATGAATCGAAAATATACCAATCGAAAAGTAAATGAATAGAAAAGGAAACGAATCGAAAGGTAAACGAATCGAAAAGTAAACCAATCGAAAAATAAACGAATCGAAAGGGAAACGAATCGAAAATTATACAGTGTTGCCAGTTTTTAAAATTTCAACCCACCAGGAGGCGTGGCGAGGGCGTGGTTATGTAAATTTTTCGATTCGTTTACTTTTCGATTCGTTTACTTTTCGATTCGTTTCCCTTTCGATTCGTTTACTTTTCGATTCGTTTACTTTTCGATTCGTTTATTTTTCGATTCGTTTACTTTTCGATTCGTTTCTTTTCGATTCGATTCACCTGTCCCGAAATTAAATATGAATATATATTATCATGATTTTAAAGAAAAATTTTCACTGTCAAAAACATATCAGAAACAAAAGATCCTTAATTTTTTTAGTGCTTAGTAAATTTATAATCATCAAATCTTAATGATATATAGAAAACAATATTCTTTTAAAAAATTATATTGACTAAGACGATTTTTCTCACTGAGATTTTTAGAAAAAGGAATAATTATATAATAATTTCTTAAAAAATATATATTGTTATAATATATAACAAGTTAGTTCGGTTCATTTTTGCTGTAATTATACAATTTTGTATTCTATTTTGGTAATTTAATTATGAATTGAAAAAATAATGACCCAAAAATTTATAAGATCATGGTAATTTGTATAAATAAAGAATCCACTTCATGTTGTAAAATGTAAATAATAATGATAAAATTGTGAAGACGATTAAAAAAAGGTAAAGAAGTCAACATTATACCCAAAAATAGTTAAGAGTAAATTTTTTTTACATAATAAATATATTATATATATATATATATATATATATATATATATATATATATATATATATATATATATATATATATATATATATATATATATATATATATATATATATATATAATTCTAGATAATTCTACGTTATTATAAATTAAATTATGCATGACTTTATACTTATAAAAAAATAATCCACTGCCATTAAGTTTATTCTTTTATAGTAATAGCTTCTGATAAAACAATTTTTATAACCCCAAAATTTTCATATTTTTTTTTAAAATGCTAACGGTAATAAAGAATAAAAAGAAATAATACTTAATTTTCATTACATAAATTAATTGATTACACGCAAATATAATTTTCTTTTATATAAAAAAAATACTGCTGCACTATTTGAAAAAAGGAAAAAAAGTATACCTATATTACACAGTAAACGGTTAATTTTCTATTCAAAATGAACAAAATGGGGTCAATGGGCATCGTCGAAGAGCCTTATATAATTTTATAAATGCATTAAATTATTTTTTTTCCTGACGTATGCTGTTGTTAAAGGATGGATCATTAAGTATTATTTCATTTTTAAACTAATCAATTTGGAATGTATTCATGCAAAAGTACACAACGTATTATTTCCATCCCCTGGCTTCGGACAAAAACTATAAAATAAAAACACTGAATATGGAACTGATAACTGAACATCGCTATTTTTATACTGCGGAGCCAATTAAGATCTAACAAGAAAGCTGATTTAAAAAATCAAAATAAAAACAATTGCTTTATTATAGTGATTTTATATAGTAAATTTTAATCGAACGAATGGAGTATCGACCTCAAAATGTTTCATTGCTGAAATGAATAGAGAGTGCAAAGTTATGCCACTGTGATTTTTTACAGATTTTTTAGAGCCCGAGAACTATTTTTAAAGAAATTATTGAAATTCTCGTCTCTCTTAATAAAAGGATAGGACCTTTTAAAATCGGGAGGAAAGGAAAGGGCGTGGATTCGAACCCAACCTCAGAAAACTTTTTAGCAATCCTTCCCGTACTCAAAAAAATCTGAAAAAAAAAAAAAAAAAATTGAGTAGCATAACTTTCCATTATCCATTATCCATTTTTTCATTAAAAATTTTTGAGGTCGATACTCTATTGTCTACATTGCTTTCTGTTTCAAAGTATATCGAATTATTTAATAAGATACAAATAATTTGAACACATTTTTCATTTGTTTAACTCCGATAAGCAAATAATATTTAATTATTTATCTATTACTTATAAAAATACACAAAATATTAAGTTTGAGTCCCAAAAAATACACATCAATAGCGTCTATTGAAAAAATTGACACCAAAATTAGAATATATCATGTGATGTCCAGAAATATCACATATTGATTCTCTGATTCAGATTGATTCTTAATATTCTTATATAAGATTTGAGCTGCGGGTTGCCTACTCGAACGTTTGCAGGCGCAGCTTAGACTATAGTCAAATTACTGACAAAACTTTCCGGAAATAACAACATAGTGCAGAACTTGTTGTCATTTAATAGCCTCATATAAAAAGTACAAGTCAATTGTAACGAGCTTTCATGCTGACGAAATAATATATATTGTCATTTTTTTTATTTTTGGATATATCTAATGGATTGTTGGATTAATTTAACTGTATGTTATGTATATAGCGTGCAAACGACCCACCCTGCCTGCACCATGCATTTAATAGATTGAACTTTCAACAACGTCGCACAAAATTTACCAACATTTTAAAGTTAAAATCTCAAATATTAATACTTTTTTTTTTCTTTGTAAAATGAACACTAAAATTTTTATCAGAACACATTTTATAATATATGTAAATTTTAATGTACTTCCAAAGTTCATTGTACGAATAGAGGAAAAGAAAATCAATGTTTATGGTTAATGACACTTTTTAATATTACTCACAAAATATAGTACGCGTATACTAGTATAACTGTATTTTTTTATTAGGTTTTAGGACAATTTAATTTACGTTAATTATAAAATATAATATATTGATGGCGTCAAGTAACAAAAAGTAATTACAATAATAAATAAATATTCCTTATATAATAGCCAAGCAATGTAATTGTTAATTAATTACTTTTTAAATTAATATTGATAAATTAAGTTCACAGGTGTCTAAAACATAAGATACATCTTGGGGGACATTCACAAAGCACTTTAACCCCCAATTTAGCCCCGATTTTTAACCCTGGTGCTAAACATGGTGCTAAGCTATGAGCTTAACATGGTTAGCCCCTGGTTTAGTACCATGTTTAGCACCAGGGTTAAAAATCGGGGCTAAAGTGGGGGTTAAAGTGCTTTGTGAATGTCCCCCCTTATTAAATTGGTAATAATTCTAATGATTATAGTAAAAATACATATCATTGACTGACTAATGATATAGAGTCGTTAAGCTTATTCTATTTTCAGCAGGTATTTCTTTACTAAATTCAATTGAACAACACAAAAATTACAATTCATATATGAATCAGTTGTAAATTTTACTTTAAAAAAATTCACGTACATGATAATTTTTTGTCCTCATTTGCCCAGGACATGGTCAATATCACCCCCACTGCAATAAACGCTGGTGTGTTTACATTTAGGCTAATGAAGTGGCGCAATGGGCGGAAGCAAATTCGTGCATGTCCGTAACTCATTTAACAGTTGCTGCTGTCCTTACCAATTAACAATTATTAATTAGATGGTAGTGATATTTTCAATTGGAAACTAATTAATTGGTCTGCTTGGTTCATCGTAATAATTAACGCACTGAGAAAACAATTACATCGTATCCGTTTTAATGCATATCTTATACAATTTAATTTACATTTTAATTGAATTATTGGTTCGTCGTCAATTTATTTATTTATTTATTTATTTATTTATTTATTTATTTATTTATTTATTTATTTATTTATTTATTTATTTATTTATTTATTTATTTATTTATTTATTTACTTACTTATTTATCTTGTGGCTGTACATAATACAACATAGAGACAAAAAAACTTACAAATATAACTTAAAAATTAAACATTATACAATATTATATGCACTTAGAAATATTAAAAACAATTAAAGCAAACATTAAAATAACATAAGTTCTGTTTTGAGATTTTTCCATAATTTAATTAGATATTATTGCTAAAACTAAACCAGTGTTATTTAATGAGATTTTTGTGATGTAAACATACGATATATACTAATTATGTATGTTCAAAAATATACGAGGAAACTAGGAATAAACTGTAGTATTGATGGGGCAATATATAAGCGTTGCATTTTGGTACATTCCATACCTTAGAAAATTCTCCTCGACATTAATTATTATTAGGCAATAATTCAAGCATCGATTCGATGCTGCTATCTTCTAGCGGATATTTTTTATTATAACTTTAGGAGAGAATTCGATACATTTACAGTCAAGATTATTGCAACTTTTTTATTATATTTTTGCATGCAATGTACATTAAATAATATATATACATACCTACTTTCCCTTCTAAAAAGGAACAAGTAAAATTCCTATGTTGAATTAAAGTAATTCATCATAATAAAGTATAGTTAACTACACAATAAATTATACTAGTTTTAATTTATTAAAATAAAGCATAATATTATTATATTTCTAAAAATATAATTTTTCAAATATAGAAAAAAAAAAAGCTGCACATTGAACCCTATATGATTGCCACAAAACGATTTGTAAGAGGTATAACATTTCTATACTTTCCTATAATTTATTATAATAAAATTAAACTAGTATAATTTATTGTGTAATTAAGTATACTTTATTATACTGAATTACTATAATTCAACATACGAATTATTCTTGTTTTAACTTGTAATAAGTATAATTCCTTTTTACTAGGGTTACTACAAAGTAAGACTGAAATGCTTAGAAGCAAAATTAAACTCTGGATGTCCTATTTCAATTCGAATATTTTTATATTTATATACAAATGTACAGTAGATGATAATATAAACATTGATGCCGGTTTCCTGTGGAGAACTCTCGAGGCCATGTCTGCATATTTACGTGCACCAACAGCAGGCAGCGCACTGCAGTATTCGTTGCATGCATATTTTCATTCTCAGTATTAATGCGAGATTAATACAACATTCTATCATGATAAAATATCTTTCATATCAATTATATGAATATAATATCACATATTATATTAGATATGTAATTATAACTTACAGATATTCTAAAAAATATATACATTTTAAAATTTAGGTTATAAATGAAAATGATTATAAAACTTAAATATATAAAACAATTAAATTTAATATCTTTATTAAAATAGTAAATATTTTAAAATTAGAGTTTTAAATTAATATTTTTTAAAGGGGGTTTTATGTAAGGAAATAATATAATATACTGTATTATTTGTGATGATATCTTTTGATATTTGCATTGGTTATGACAACGACGCAATCAAGATTTTTTATCAAAATAATAATAAAATAAAATGTATAAAATATGACAAAATTTTGTAGATGGAATGCGTGACTGGTGTGGCATGGAATTTTTAATATTAAACCTTATTGATTACAGACTATGACGTCATAGATTTTATGACGTAATTATAAGTTGTTGCATTTAAATAAATACGTCATGGGTCATTAATTTAGAATACTATCCAGCTACAGTCTGTCATATACTAATCTACTACTAATAGTAAGGCTAACCCAAGGTATAAATGGTTAACTATATTAGGTACACATTCTTCAAGCGTTTTTCGAAATAGGACGTCATTAATGAAGTCTACGTGGGATTCCCCTAGCATGACATCATGAAAATGGTCATGTGAATCCGGGTGATCACCCCCTATGGCTATACCCTAATAAGTTGTTTCTAGTATGTACTACTATGTACCATCAATATGTAAGTAAAAAAATTCTATGCACAGACGAATATATAATAATTTGAATTTGATATGAAATCGAGTTTTTATTTACATGTTGACAACAATTAACGGACATGTTCTTTGTGTATCTCTGTACACTTCAGATTAACTGAATAACGGGTTGTGGTGGTCATTTTGAAATATTGAAAGAAACTAAAAAAAAGTAAAAAGAAAGTGATGAGAAATCTGTTGTATTTTAGTGATTGAATCATATTTTTTAATATTTGTTTATGAATAATATATAATACATAAATTAAATAATATAATGATACAAGAAATTTAGGCGAAAGAAGAGATTTTGTGTTAAACTTAATATCTATTTTTTTCACATTTTTACAAAAGAACATTCAAATATAATACAAAAATCTATATAAAAAAAGCATATATTTTTAATTAATAGATTTTTCTAACATACGCAAATTGAAAACAAATGTGGTAACAATTTGTGTACAAATTCATATTTTTGACATTCATTGAACAAAGATGGCACCGAGCTGTCCCATAATGTTGTTGTTGCTCTGGTTGAGGTAATTAAAGTTGCGTGCGTGCGTGGGTATCTCCCCTTCCCGCCCCTCCCTCGTGTGTCCGTCATTTGTACTTTCTGAATTTATAATCAGTTTAACATGCAGACAGTGTAGCTGCCTCATGCAAGCTTATGTGTCTATCGAGTGTTGTTTTTTTGTTATTGTGTTGACGAAAAATGATAAAATATAAATGTATTTTTAATATTATTAATAATAATATAATTAATAATATTATGATTAAAATTAAATGGATTTGTAATATATTATCAATATGCAAAATGTTCGTTTACAATTTGAAAATAAAGTTCAATTATTATTTGGTAGAAAAAAGATTGCATATCATAGATTTTATAAAACTCATGAAAATCAACATTTGGAATTTGAAAATGCTAAAATTAAAAGTATTAGAAATAAAGAAAATACTAAAAATGAAGAAAATATTAAAAATAATGGTAGTATTAAAAATAAAGGTGGTAGTTTTAAACATAATAAAAGTATCAGAAGTAACGAAAGTAGTGAAAGTGGTAAACAAAGAAATCAAAGTATTCGAAAGAAAATACTTTTACAGCGTGACCAAAGTATTCAAAGTGATAAACACTTACAAGTTGCATTTTGCGAAGACGGTTTGGAAGAGGTATGTAGGATCGCTTATTTTGATTGCACGATATTTCGTGATGATATAAACGTGTTAGTACATGATGTTTACTAATGAGATTACGGTGTATTAAATGAGGCTAGCGCGCGGACAGCGTCTTCGCGTGTTTGACCTTTTTTTTAAATAAAGTTCTAGTTACTCCTCTCTTATTATTAATTTCAGTAAGTATTTATATGATACTTGAAATAATAAATCATGTACTGTTAAAAAGTGGTATATTTTATGGCCTCATTGTGGTTATGTAAAATATCACACAGGTTTTATATAAATATAACCACAAATTTTAATAAATCAATGAACAAATTTAAGTCTATAAATATAAATTGTGACGGAAAATCTTGAAGGAGATGTTTAATTTAGTTTGACATTTAATGTAAAGCACGTAACTCAACACCGCAATATCACAATATAAATGTCATTCATTGTTGAATGAAATTGTTGCTATTTATTATTGTTGATGGAATTCTATAATAATAATATTGTCTTGTTGCTTCAAGGCAAGAAAAATTATATTATACTCTATATATTTGCAATGAGAAAATGAGAAAGAGAGAGAGAGAGAGAGAATATTATTTTATTTTATAAATGTAAATTGTATAATGGGCTCATAGTTTTTTCAACTTTTTTCTGTTTTTGTTTTTTTTATATATATTTAATTGTTATAGTACATGAAGGTGTAAGGAAACTAGAAAGAAATGTTAGCCTTATCTTAATTCTTAATAGAGGTGATGAAATATGTCAAAGAAAAAAAATGATTTGTGATAGACAAGAAAATATTATATGCGGACATACTTGCAATGTGAATAAATTAAATACAACTGCAGAAATACAGTTTGAAAAAAAGTGACTGCATTCATTCAAGTTTTAATAATATTTCTTTATTCACATTACAGTGTATTTATTAAAATTTCAAAAATACCATTTAATTTTTTCTTTTTTTTTATTATACACATCCGGAGAGCACAAACGTTACTCCTGATCTCTTCATAGAATTTTTTCATGCAATCTTTGAAGGAGTGATGAACGGTACAATGGAGTACCGACCACAAATTTTTTTATTGCAGAAGTGGATAGAGGGTGCAAAAATATGCTACTCTGAATTTTTTCAGATTTTTCTGAGACCGGGAAATATTTTTAAAAAATTATTGAAAGTCCATTTTGATGACGTCACGAGGCGCCTCTCCTTAAGAAAAGGATAGGACATTAACGCCCGTGACGTCATAAAACGGACTTAAAATAATTTTTTAAAAATACTTCCCGGTCTCAGAAAAATCTGAAAAAATTCAGAGTAGCATATTTTTGCATCTTCTATCCATTTCTGCAATAAAAAAATCTTTAGTCGGTACTCCATTCTTAAACATCATCCCCAAAAATGCAAAACGACATCTCAATCACTTTGTTTTAAAAAATATAACATTTTCCGTCATCAACTGATCCGTATATCACATCATGTGTTTGTCACTACACTGCTCCTAGAAAACGAAACTTTCAAGAGATCTCGATGTGTAATACGAAGTCTTTATTTAAATGAGTGGTCTCACTGGTTATGTAATATTCCATCATTCTATGTCTTTCTTTGTGTAATAAATAACCCTTGATAGAAATGTCTCTGAACGGTGAATAACATTTAATAATTTAATAAGAACTATTTAGAAACATTCCAACCAAGTGTAAAACAATGTGATCATGGAAGAGAGAGAGAGAGAGAGAGAGAGAGAGAGAGAGAGAGAGAGAGAGAGAGAGAGAGAGAGAGAGAGAGAGAGAGAGAGAGAGAGAGAGAGAGAGACAGACAGACAGACAGAGAGAGAGAGAGACAGAGAGAGAGAGAGAGAGAGAGAGAGAGAGAGAGAGAGAAGAGAGAGACAGAGAGAGACTATGCGCAGTAGTTGGTGATCGATCCCAGGACTCTCTGATTCCACCACGGTCACGGTAGTCGTTTTATTTATTACGTTACCATACCGACAGCTGGCTCGCACCTCCTACCTACCTGCCTGCTGTGGGTCTATTACACACAAGGTTGCCTACCATGCATCACTTTGTTCATGGGGAAGAATTATTATAGAAGTGCATGGCAATGACATATATTTGATGTTATAAAAAAAAATATATCTCAAATTATAACTATACAAAATGATAAGAATAAATAAATCTCTATGTTATTTTCAATACTATTTAATTATTTATTTTTAATGTCAGTGAATTGTTGGAATTAATTTAATAACAACAAGTTTATGTGAAGGATGGAATATAAAAATAAGATTGATAATAATTCATTGTTAGTATTTAAATTAAGCTTATCTGCATGTATTGTTAAACTCATTTGAGTCATTTATATTCTATATAATATGTGATCTTTGACATTTGACATTTCATTTTTTAATTATGTAAGTTCATGCAACAATCACGTGATGTCATGCGATAAATACCTGCTGGCTATCCATCTTAAAGTTAACGCGACAAAGGTACATTTGGCTGCACAACAAACAGAATTTCAGCTGAGGTATTTTTATTGGACATTGTTGAAACTAGAAAACTTACTTAAAATTTTGTTAATGTAAAATCACTTGTCTGCTCCTGATTTTTGACGTGTATATAATTATATTTATAAGATAATTAAGTAAAATACGACAGTAAAAGATATGTTTTTACTACCGTTTAAAAATTAGTAGTATATACGTATATTTAACCAATTGTGGATGGTTATAAATGCTTGATATTGTTAGACATAAAAATTATCTATAAATTATGGGGGCGATTCACAAAAGAGTTATCCATATTTATCCAGCTTTAGTGAGAAACCTGGATCCTTCGTGAATAGCACCCTATAAATCTTAGGACTTCTCAGCCTTAAATTATAATCACGTTGATTCACGAAAGAAAGTTATCCACGTTTATCACCAACTATGCATGCTTTGTTAGCGCCAGCCTACTTCAATGACACTAAACGTGGTTGGGGCCATGGGAAATTTGGATGAACGTTTCCAGCACACGACGCGGTGCGAATGCGAATTATGAGCATTTGCAGTGAAATCCACTGGCGGCAATATTAGGCAAATAAAACAAAAACGTCGCGATTTCGATGCCGCAACCTGGCAAATTCACTTCTACAGTATGGATTTGACAGCTTTTGTATGCATCAAAATCGTGTCATATTGAACCGTCGCTCATGTGAATCCGCCTTTTTTTTAAAAAAAAAAGTTTACCTCTTCGTGAATCGCGCTCATCATGATTTTAAAAAGTACAACATTTTTCCAGTTAAAAAAAAATCATGTTTTTTTAACTACGTGTCATGCAGTACAATCGTTGTTTCGGAAAACTTCTTTCGCCAAGACATAATGCAGAATTATTATGAACGCTGTTGACATCTATTAGAGGTGGAAATTTTCCGAGGCGAGAAGTGCACAATAACTGCCATTATTGTAACAGTTCCATGGTCATTCAAGTTTCTAACTTCAATTTTGTTTCAAGTAAATGAGTTGTTTATAGCAACAACAACAATTCTCTGGTGGTTATAGCACTCGTTTTAATTTAACAATCACCAGTGGAATACAGACTCGGAGTCTGCAATAAAAACAAGAAACGTTTCTTTTACAACGTAAAAAAAACTCAATACAGTGTAGCGAAATCCTCAAGGCATTGAACAGAAGTGGTTGGCACGTACTTCTTTTATATTTTGTTAACCAATATTTTCTCCTCAGCAAAATCATAATATCGACGTTTACCAACCCATGACGCAAGCAATAGACTTTTCATCAATCCATTATTGTTAATTGACACAACATTTGCAATCGTACGTATGTACTTACAACTCTTAAGTCTAAGTAATGACTAATGAGTTTAAAGCTTAAATAAATAAAAACTTTCTAAAGCGAAAATATGCTAATACCCATATTTATACTGTATAATAATATTAAGATACATATTACATTTTATAATATTTATGCATTGTAAGATTTCTGAAATGTAAGTTGTAATAGAGTATTTTCCTCAATTTTTTATTGCAGAAATGGATAGAGGGTGCAAAGTTATGCTACCCTGATTTTTTTCAGATTTTTTAAAGCCCGGGAACTATTTTTAAAAAATTATTGAAAGTTCTTTTCGTGACGTCACGAGACGCCGCTCCTTAAAAAAAAAAGATAGGACTTGCCGCCGCGTGACGTCACAAAAAGGACTTTCAATAATTTTTTAAAAATAGTTCCAGGTCTCAAAAAAATCTGAAAAAAATCAGGGTAGCATAACTTTGCACCCTCTATCCATTTCTGCAATAAAAAAAATTGAGGACAATACTCCATTATAAAAATGAGTGAAACTCGATATGGGGTATCCACGAAAGACATATAGTAAATATTTTAGTCTATAGAAATATTAATCGCCAAATTTTTATAACAAATTCCAGTTTACTAAATCTGGTACTTTAAATTTATGATCTACATAAAATCTATGTTAATGTCTCTTTGAATATAATATTATTAATGAATTCATAATTATGAGTATACTTAATATTGACATCAAACCGTGAATATGGTACTATATAGAATCTTCATCAATTCAACCTTAAATTTACCTATCAGAGAGTAGGTTCAGGTTATTTTGCTTGGTACTGTACGACAAACACACCTCGATGACAGTATCCATATTTCTTTGTGTCTGTAACAAACTCGATTGATCTGAGGAAACCAGAAACTCGACAAGGGAGTCTCAACACCAGCAGCTGATTTCGTTACAGTTCCGCTGCAGGTGACACGGCCTCTGAAAAGCAAGAAAAATGTTGCTTTTTCCTCTTCTACGAGGGTCAAGTAAATTAATTCAAATTCAAATTATTATTTATTTAGCAACAGTTACAGAACCAATAACTAAATATAATAAAATCAACAGCACAACACATAAAAAAAATACATATTAACTAACTAAAATATAATGCAGAAGTTATACATTGAAAAAGAAGAAAAAATAAATAGTAATTTATAACAGAGCTTTCATCACCTTAGACTAAAATTGGCATAAAGAAAATTTGAATATTTATGCCCACATTATGATGCTCGGATACGATTTTGTTGTAATAATTTTGTACTCTTGTACAAAACACAAACTTGGATGCATCTGCACGCCCCCTCGGTGACTTGAAAAGCAGAGTATGTTGGTTGACATAAAGTTCTCTAACCTTCAAAAAAAAAAAATATATATATATATAAAAAGAATAATGTACCAAAATCCAATTATATTATTTTTATTATGCAGTATAAAGAGTTGAAACTTTTCAAATTTTCGTTTAAACAGCCTCAATTTAACTAAAACCAATTTAATATTGGATTACTCCTAAAGGCAGCTGAAATTGGAAGTATTTTAGCTTTAATACATTTATATGTATATTATGGATATTGCAACTGTAAGAGTCATATTGTAATTTACAAATAGGCGTAGAAAATTATAATATATATTATATATGATTGTGTACTTTCAGATTTAAAGCATAAATTATAAGAATTCCATGATCTATTTGCCTCCGAATGTATCTTGGAGCAATCTTATAATAAAATTGTTGAATTGTATTAGTGTTTGAATTTGAAGTATTTTAATGAAAAGAAGATATTGTCAGTATACCTTGAAATAATTTTACTGGTTGGAACATGAAAACTTTATATATAAAAAAGAGCTATCAAAAATAATGAGCATGACTAATTCTACTTCTTCTTTTTAATACAATTTTAAAATATTAATTTTTAAAACAATTGTAAAATATAGTATTGGTAAAATTGTTTACTTATTTTAAATTTCAGTAGTTGAAGATTATTAATACTAAACATCACTGTAATGTGAATTGTTATTTCAAATTGATAGGATAATACTTTAAAGCGTTACTACTTTGAACCTATATACAAAAGGATTCCTCTATTAATAGTTTACTAGTAGTTGTATACATCAGCCAGCACTCTTCGATTAATTTTATGACCGTGTAACCTTCGTACTAGCTTCTATAATATATGTAATAAAAATAAAAACAAATTGGATGTAATATAATTAACCACAAATTTACAATCATACTTTTACAATTCGATTATTATCTTTGATCTCATTAAATGGGCAATTAAATTAGTATTACACATGCATTCAACCTAACAATTTAAAGTTTTAATATTTTATGTGTGATTTGATATCAAAGTATTATGTCGATCCAAGTACTAATTTTTAATATTCTGATTAATAATTAGTATTATTATAATTAGATTAATAATTAAAATTAGTTGTACCTTCTTGAAGAATTAATGAATATCAATAGGTTATAATTAAAATTAATACTTGGATAGTAATTACTAGAAAATAGACATTGATAGCTTCTATAAAATACCAGTTATTATAAGTGAGAACCTTATTCGTATTCTATAAAATCTCTTAACTCCACTCTTAAATATTATATACAGAATGGGTTTTCAGTATTTTTATTTAATCTTATAATAAGGATTTTTTAAGATTCAATGGGTTATTTCCAGTACTTTTCAAATTTAAATGTTCAAATTTTGTTGTGCATATGATTCAACAGTCAATATAAAGTACAAAATGTGTCTTATAGAATAAGCATCTTAAAATTTAGTGTTACTTTTACAATTAACTCTCTAAAACACGGAAGTAGAATACATGTATATAAATACAGTAATTAATATGTTATATTCGGGATATTTTTACGCTCCATAAAGTGCTGCTCACGCAATCTGTGGGCAGGTTTTTATCGTCTCGAGGGAGCAGCTACGACGTCTAGCCACATCCATCTCGCGTCTAGTGAGCTTGGAGCAGCCATGTTTATGTGTACAGCAGTCGGCAAAATTACAAAACACTTACCTGGTCCATATAAAGATATTATTTATCAGTCATCATTCATTTGTGCGTTTGAATATCAATAATATTTAGGCAAACATTTGAGCATATGTGTACTGCAGTGTTGCATCTGCCCCTTATTATTAGATTATTTTTGTCTCGAACTTTCTAATTTATTTCAAAGGTTCAAAGGTCAATGAATTATTAAAAAGTGCTATTAATGTATCTAAAAACAAGCCTATAAATGAACACGGAATTCAAAATGAGTTTAGCAGTATAGTGGTTAAGAGTTTTATTTATTTATTTTTTTTTTTTTTTTCAAATTAAAATAAAAGTTAGCAACATGTTAAAAACTTCAATTTATAAAATTAGAATTCAAATCACCCTACGTTTTCACATTTAAAAAAAAAATATACAATTTTAAATTAAGCACGTTTATAAATAATTTAGTTAAAACCATAAACAAAACTTTAAACGTATTAAATATAAACAAACTATTAAATAATAAAAAAGTGGGTCAACTAAAATGAAAAATAAAGACCTACATACGAAACATAACGCATATATAAAATAATGTGTAACTGCCTACATACATAAATATGAGCAGTTTTTGTGTGTGTCTCGTAAAGCCATCGATTACGTTGCTTGTGTTGCTTGGATACGCCGAGGACAGCAAGCAAGCAGTACGCTAGCCAGGCAAATAGAGCTCTTGTTTAGGCTAGCCACTCTCCCCCACCCCCGCCTTCTCGTGTGTGTTCACCGATGACGTCATACTGTCGTGGGCTCCATGCTTCTTCTTGGCCTAGCCATGGTTTAACACTTGTATAATATTATATACACTGAAAACACAACAAATGAGAATAAAATGTATAATTTTATAAATAAAGCAGCATATAATAATTTACTTACAATTTTTAACAAATACAAATACAACAAATCAACTAGTGTATTATTATTATTTCTATACAAGAATTTGGTTTACAATTGATTTAGAACATAATTTTAAATCAATTGACAACCTGTATATTTTTTATTGCATATTTGGATAGAGGACCTCGTGTTATGTATTGTCAATTTTTTCATTTTTTTTTTTTTTTTTTTTTTTTTCAAATTCTCTGACACCCTGAAATTTATGCTTTAAAACGCTGCGATGTCATATTTATGCAAATGTTAATTAACATACAAGTATAAGGCCACGACTATGACGTCACAGCGTTTTGCACCACGATTTTAAGGGTGTAGAACAATCTGAAAAAAATTGAAAATACATAACTAGGGTCCTGTATCTAAATATCAACAAAAAATTCATAGTATAGGACCTATAGGTTGTCCATTGTAAGCAAAAATCATGCTGCTTACATTCAGTAGAAAAAAAAATATTGCAAGAAAAGTGTGCAAGAAAAATTGTATTATGTATACGGATACCCGGCTTTTAGACTTGTATCTTTTATATTTAAGTAACATCTAATATGACATAAAAAAATTAAATATTTATAGATAACATATTAATTGCATGATGTAGATTATTACGAGATGGAGAATCTAACAAATTCTCATACACTGAAAAAACAAATTCAATTTAGGCTTGAAATTTCCTAAAGTATTTATGGAAACTACAGGAAACTAGATTTTTTTTAATGTATAATTAAGAATTGAATTCACCTTTACAATAAAAGCACTTCTATTATTAATTGTTAGTGACATGTGATCATCCCTCCCTGGTCGCCGTGTAATGCCTGACGTGTTGCAGGGCAAGTCCGGCGGCGATCGCCGGGGCTCC